>CM068373.1:339884009-340484009 GCA_034769895.1 Magicicada septendecula
CACACACACACACACACACACACACACACACACACACACACACACACACACACACACACACACACACACACACACACACACACACACACACCATACACACATGTATTAAATTCAATAAATAATGTGCTTGATAATGTTTTAATGCAAATAATTTTTATGTTTAAATAAAATCTGTACATACAATAAAACCTAAAATATATCTGTAGCCTATACATCAGACTGCATGTATCTGTCATTAGCAATCTAACGTTACGACGACAGCATAACGATAATGAAAGCCATACATTATCGTTTGCTAACGTTTGTATTTTGTCTAAGCTATGTTAACTTCACACACACACACACACACACACACACACACACACACACACACACACACACACACACACACACACACACACACACACACACACACACCATTAGCAATCTAACGTTACGACGACAACATGTTAAATATCAAATTCGGTCTACTTACGTTTCACGTTAGGTTAAAATGCAAACACACACACACACACACACGTGTATGTTATTTAAATAACATACACACGTGTAGTGTTTAGGTCATCAGTACATGACGCAACGGGAGTGATAGTTCCAATTAGGTTTGTTACACGTTGTGTGTTAGGTTAAAAATGTAGTCCATTCATGTTAGGTTAAATAACATACACATGTGGAATTACTTACATTTAAGCGTGCAAGCCTTCAGTAAGTAATTATGCTAAACCATTGTAATACAAGAGGTCATTGACACGACTTTACACTGACACATTGCAGTCTCTCTCTCTCTCGCTCTCTCTCTCTCTCCCTCTCTCTCACATTTGAATGTAAGTAGCTATGCTAAACCAGTGTAAAGTCGTGTCAATGACTTCTTGTATTACAATGTGTGACGATTTAAATTGTGACATTTACAGAATAAAAAAAAAATTTAATTAATTAAGGTTGCGTACAATTAACCATTTAAATCTCACAATAATAATAATAATAAAAACATGTAGGTACTAAGTGTGAATGGAAGAAGTAATTAATAAGGGCAAAGTATCCATTAAGAAAAGGCATATTGTAAATAATTATTATGTTCGTATTTAACCCTTTGCTTGCTATCAAGCGCCTACCTGTTGATACCGGACTCGACATGTTTTCCGAGTCTACTGTAATTAAAAATAATAGAGTAAACTAATGTTAATAATTAAAGTATCTGTAGACACAGATAGTAACTAAAACAATTAATTTAAATGATGTATTTTTATCTAGCGATAGTTTGTATAAATAAAAGTTTATTTAAAGAGAAAACAGGAACTATATATGCTCGCGGAATAAACACCCCACTCTCTCTCTCTCGTCATGTACGAGGGTAGCGGACGAAAAATCGCTCTCTTGCGATGACGACGCCCAGCTGTGCAGACGCACGAGCAAAATGCTCTGTTCAAAAGTTATACAATTTGTTGTTAGTCTGGATTAATTAATTATTATTTTGTATTTTACTAACCGTTACAAAAAGTGTAACATGTAACGTTAACAAAAAGAAAATTCCAAAAACTTTGTAACAAGAAGAAAGATGTAACTACAAACGACGAGTGTTAATAAAGAAAAAACAATGACTGCAATCTTCACCGATGGACGAATCTTTTCAACATCTGACCTGTGGTCATGGACCATCTAAATGAGAACTCTAGTATACCCTACCGATGATGCAGTTCGAGACATCTGAGAATCAACGAGTATCTGTGTAGAAGACTCTACCTATCCTGCAGACGTTTTAAGCCATGAACAACAGAGACCAGACCAAGACGAGGACGACGTTTTAGGACTCCCAAGACGGAACCACATGGAGGCGATTACTACATCCAAAAATAGAGGTGACTCGATAGCACGTCTATCGAGGACTAATGATAATATTTTTTGTAACACAATACTCTATTTAAGAGACTTTCAGAGACAATTGATTTTGTAAGAATATAAAAACTTAAATTTGAGAATTTAATTGTAACTATTCAATATCATTCAATTGTAACAGTTTAGATATTAACGTAACGTAATGTTATTAATACCATTCTTCTAATGGAAGATATATGAAGCAAAAAGGTAAAGGTCTTGCAAGATAAAAATTTTGAATTAAATATAATTAAAAGATTAGAGACTAAATACCAATGGTTACCCGGATCCGGGGGTATAGCTAGATAAATTTGTTGTGATCCCATATTCTAAATAAAGCATTTCACTTAATTTTACTAATTTAATTAATAACGTCATGGGATCTGTTCTTTGGAGTAAATGTTATATTTCAAATGTTTAATAAAGCAAGTCTTCTTGTTACACACATATACTGAGTATATAAATCAACAGTTTCACCTTCCCTGATTCCTTGTATGTCTTACTGTGTGTTGTTCTGATTTAAATTTCAGCTCGTCTCGAATAAGGCAGCCTGAAATAATTGGCAGAACCTATTATTTTGGGTTCCCTCCGTTATAACTCTAAAGAAGAGGTTATAAGATGCGCAACTCTGCTAATTTGTTTAAATTTTGCTACTAATAACAAAAAAAATTTTTGTGACTTGTGTTGCTAAACAGTAATTGTGTCCCTATTCATAAGCTGTTGATTTATTTACTCGTGTATTTTAATATGTGTCAGAAATTTAAATAAGATAAAATAATAATTAATATTATAGTAATATAGTATAGATAATTTTATTAGTAAATATGATATGTGTAAAGTAAGAGTAACATATAATCCAATGTAAACAAAACATGTAGGAGCTTGTCAAAAGCTCATTCTACAACACGTCTGTTTGTAAACAATACCAGACCGGTTGAATTCTTGTCTGTTACTCTTAGTGTGTATTTTGTCATTGTGAGCCTCCCCCATCGCAGAATGAAACAATTACTTCACCCTCTTTGATAGCTCTATTGTTATAAGAAGCGTGTCCTTTCCTGTGTGTCGTCTTGTGCCTAGTAAACATGTATCTCCCCTTTGTTGAAAATTAAATCGAATTAAAACAAGTGTACTAATTAATTTAATGGAATGATGTTTCCCTAAGTAAATAAACTAGTTCGAAATAAAAAGAAACTGTCTCTTATATCAGACCAAAGTACTAATAATAAATAAGAAGTTATTTAAAATACAAAGTTTAATAATATCGTAAATTATTATAACACGTTAGTAGAATTATAATTATAAAAGTGTATTAGTGAAATAAGTAAAAAGAAATGAATAATATGTGTGAATAATAATAAATAAGTTGTGTCCTGCTTGAAAATAATTCCCTAGCCGCCAGCTATTGTTAAATGGAACAATAGAGAAATATCCACCCTCGAGTTGACTTCTGCCCTTTGTACGCATAAACGATGCCATTGTTTGAAGAAAACTAGTCTGACCTACATTCCAGCGTAACAGCTGATCGTTGAAAGTAAAGTGTTTGTCCCCTCTTGTTTAGTGTGTGACAATTGATTGTTTAGTAGTGAATAAAGATTCCCTTTTGTGACATTCCGCTTATCTCAGTAAAGTAAGCAACTAGGATTAGAAATAATCTAAGGTTGAGTATGGGATCAACTTTAGATTATCTTAAGTATAAATAAGCGAAATAGATATAAGGAACGTAACACAGTCACAATGGCGCCGCACTAAAAAATTCTTTACAAAGGTTAAAGAAAATTCTTTACAAGAGTTAAAGAAAGTAGCAGAAAACTAACTACTAGAGTTAAAGTATACAAGATGTAACCAGTCGGGCCATGATGTTGTGAGGTTACGTAAATTAGTAGTAGAAATAAAATTAAGTTAGATTTTAAGAAACAAGATAAAGGGAAGGTCACAGAAGAAAAGAAAATGAGTACCAAGAGCTGATCGTTTAAATAGAATTTAATGCCAAAGGTTTAATAATAATCTCTGTTAATAAATGTTTACAATGTATTAAAGTGTGTAGGAAATAATTCGAGGTAAGTGTTGTTAAAACCCCAAAGTAATAATAAGTAATTAATAATTGCTTAAATAGTAATAATTGCTAAATAAATCTTAAGTTAAACAAATTTGTGTAACATGTAAATAAGTAGTAGTAAATCGTATCGCAGTAAATAAGAGAAAAGTGAATAATAATAATAAAAGTTACGTTGCGTAGTGTAAACACCCCAGTTGTGGCAAGGTAGAGAAAAGGAAGCGTGTTCAGTATTGTATTAAGCAGCCACCCTCTCAATTGTATTAAAGGTTGCTCTCCCTAAACAATGAATGCCACCGCGAGTGGATTACAATGCATTGTGTAAAGCGTCTCCCCTTCCGCATATTTTGTCTAGTAATTGTTAAAGAGTTAAATGAAAAGTATCTTCGTGAAATTCCGCTTCTCTCAAAACAGTGATCTAAAGTGGAGTATGGGATCCTCTTTAGATTACATTAGAAATAAGTTTATGATATATAATCCAGAAGTGATTATACATGTTAAGTAACGAGTCACAACGGCGCCGACTGAAAAGGATAATGATGAGCCAAAAGAGCCAAGAGATCACTTTTTTTGAATGCTGAAAGCTAACGTGTAGAGTTAGAGTAAGCTGATGTCAGTCGGGCCACGATATTGTGAGTTGCTGAAATTAGGGAAAGTAGTATTATAAGTTAGTACTGTCAGAAGTGAGAAAAAGGGAATTTCACGGAGGAGGAACATTTAAAGAGAATTTAAAACAAATAAACCATGCAATAATAATAATAATAAAAGAGAATAATAATTAACAATAATAATAATAAGAAATTTCATATGGAACTCCCCAAGCATACTCTCGGTACATAGCTGACCAAAATTTTAGGAGTCTGTGTTGGTAAGGAGGCGGAGTATGTGACGATTTAAATTGTGACATTTACAGAATAAAAAAAAAATTTAATTAATTAAGGTTGCGTACAATTAACCATTTAAATCTCACAATAATAATAATAAAAACATGTAGGTACTAAGTGTGAATGGAAGAAGTAATTAATAAGGGCAAAGTATCCATTAAGAAAAGGCATATTGTAAATAATTATTATGTTCGTATTTAACCCTTTGCTTGCTATCAAGCGCCTACCTGTTGATACCGGACTCGACATGTTTTCCGAGTCTACTGTAATTAAAAATAATAGAGTAAACTAATGTTAATAATTAAAGTATCTGTAGACACGGATAGTAACTAAAACAATTAATTTAAATGATGTATTTTTATCTAGCGATAGTTTGTATAAATAAAAAGTTTATTTAAAGAGAAAACAGGAACTATATATGCTCGCGGAATAAACACCCCACTCCCTCTCTCTCGTCATGTACGAGGGTAGCGGACGAAAAATCGCTCTCTTGCGATGACGACGCCCAGCTGTGCAGACGCACGAGCAAAATGCTCTGTTCAAAAGTTATACAATTTGTTGTTAGTGTGGATTAATTAATTATTATTTTGTATTTTACTAACCGTTACAAAAAGTGTAACATGTAACGTTAACAAAAAGAAAATTCCAAAAACTTTGTAACAAGAAGAAATATGTAACTACAAACGACGAGTGTTAATAAAGAAAAAACAATGACTGCAATCTTCACCGATGGACGAATCTTTTCAACATCTGACCTGTGGTCATGGACCATCTAAATGAGAACTCTAGTATACCCTACCGATGATGCAGTTCGAGACATCTGAGAATCAACGAGTATCTGTGTAGAAGACTCTACCTATCCTGCAGACGTTTTAAGCCATGAACAACAGAGACCAGACCAAGACGAGGACGACGTTTTAGGACTCCCAAGACGGAACCACATGGAGGCGATTACTACATCCAAAAATAGAGGTGACTCGATAGCACGTCTATCGAGGACTAATGATAATATTTTTTGTAACACAATACTCTATTTAAGAGACTTTCAGAGACGATTGATTTTGTAAGAATATAAAAACTTAAATTTGAGAATTTAATTGTAACTATTCAATATCATTCAATTGTAACAGTTTAGATATTAACGTAACGTAATGTTATTAATACCATTCTTCTAATGGAAGATATATGAAGCAAAAAGGTAAAGGTCTTGCAAGATAAAAATTTTGAATTAAATATAATTAAAAGATTAGAGACTAAATACCAATGGTTACCCGGATCCGGGGGTATAGCTAGATAAATTTGTTGTGATCCCATATTCTAAATAAAGCATTTCACTTAATTTTACTAATTTAATTAATAACGTCATGGGATCTGTTCTTTGGAGTAAATGTTATATTTCAAATGTTTAATAAAGCAAGTCTTCTTGTTACACACATATACTGAGTATATAAATCAACAGTTTCACCTTCCCTGATTCCTTGTATGTCTTACTGTGTGTTGTTCTGATTTAAATTTCAGCTCGTCTCGAATAAGGCAGCCTGAAATAATTGGCAGAACCTATTATTTTGGGTTCCCTCCGTTATAACTCTAAAGAAGAGGTTATAAGATGCGCAACTCTGCTAATTTGTTTAAATTTTGCTACTAATAACAAAAAAAATTTTTGTGACTTGTGTTGCTAAACAGTAATTGTGTCCCTATTCATAAGCTGTTGATTTATTTACTCGTGTATTTTAATATGTGTCAGAAATTTAAATAAGATAAAATAATAATTAATATTATAGTAATATAGTATAGATAATTTTATTAGTAAATATGATATGTGTAAAGTAAGAGTAACATATAATCCAATGTAAACAAAACATGTAGGAGCTTGTCAAAAGCTCATTCTACAACACGTCTGTTTGTAAACAATACCAGACCGGTTGAATTCTTGTCTGTTACTGTTAGTGTGTATTTTGTCATTGTGAGCCTCCCCCATCGCGGAATGAAACAATTACTTCACCCTCTTTGATAGCTCTATTGTTATAAGAAGCGTGTCCTTTCCTGTGTGTCGTCTTGTGCCTAGTAAACATGTATCTCCCCTTTGTTGAAAATTAAATCGAATTAAAACAAGTGTACTAATTAATTTAATGGAATGATGTTTCCCTAAGTAAATAAACTAGTTCGAAATAAAAAGAAACTGTCTCTTATATCAGACCAAAGTACTAATAATAAATAAGAAGTTATTTAAAATACAAAGTTTAATAATATCGTAAATTATTATAACACGTTAGTAGAATTATAATTATAAAAGTGTATTAGTGAAATAAGTAAAAAGAAATGAATAATATGTGTGAATAATAATAAATAAGTTGTGTCCTGCTTGAAAATAATTCCCTAGCCGCCAGCTATTGTTAAATGGAACAATAGAGAAATATCCACCCTCGAGTTGACTTCTGCCCTTTGTACGCATAAACGATGCCATTGTTTGAAGAAAACTAGTCTGACCTACATTCCAGCGTAACAGCTGATCGTTGAAAGTAAAGTGTTTGTCCCCTCTTGTTTAGTGTGTGACAATTGATTGTTTAGTAGTGAATAAAGATTCCCTTTTGTGACATTCCGCTTATCTCAGTAAAGAAAGCAACTAGGATTAGAAATAATCTAAGGTTGAGTATGGGATCAACTTTAGATTATCTTAAGTATAAATAAGCGAAATAGATATAAGGAACGTAACACAGTCACAATGGCGCCGCACTAAAAAATTCTTTACAAAGGTTAAAGAAAATTCTTTACAAGAGTTAAAGAAAGTAGCAGAAAACTAACTACTAGAGTTAGAGTATACAAGATGTAATCAGTCGGGCCATGATGTTGTGAGGTTACTTAAATTAGTAGTAGAAATAAAATTAAGTTAGATTTTAAGAAACAAGATAAAGGGAAGGTCACAGAAGAAAAGAAAATGAGTACCAAGAGCTGATCGTTTAAATAGAAATTAATGCCAAAGGTTTAATAATAATCTCTGTTAATAAATGTTTACAATGTATTAAAGTGTGTAGGAAATAATTCGAGGTAAGTGTTGTTAAAACCCCAAAATAATAATAAGTAATTAATAATTGCTCAAATAGTAATAATTGCTAAATAAATCTTAAGTTAAACAAATTTGTGTAACGTGTAAATAAGTAGTAGTAAATCGTATCGCAGTAAATAAGAGAAAAGTGAATAATAATAATAAAAGTTACGTTGCGTAGTGTAAACACCCCAGTTGTGGCAAGGTAGAGAAAAGGAAGCGTGTTCAGTATTGTATTAAGCAGCCACCCTCTCAATTGTATTAAAGGTTGCTCTCCCTAAACAATGAATGCCACCGCGAGTGGATTACAATGCATTGTGTAAAGCGTCTCCCCTTCCGCATATTTTGTCTAGTAATTGTTAAAGAGTTAAATGAAAAGTATCTTCGTGAAATTCCGCTTCTCTCAAAACAGTGATCTAAAGTGGAGTATGGGATCCTCTTTAGATTACATTAGAAATAAGTTTATGATATATAATCCAGAAGTGATTATACATGTTAAGTAACGAGTCACAACGGCGCCGACTGAAAAGGATAATGATAAGCCAAAAGAGCCAAGAGATCATTTTTTTTGAATGCTGAAAGCTAACGTGTAGAGTTAGAGTAAGCTGATGTCAGTCGGGCCACGATATTGTGAGTTGCTGAAATTAGGGAAAGTAGTATTATAAGTTAGTACTGTCAGAAGTGAGAAAAAGGGAATTTCACGGAGGAGGAACATTTAAAGAGAATTTAAAACAAATAAACCGTGCAATAATAATAATAATAAAAGAGAATAATAATTAACAATAATAATAATAAGAAATTTCATATGGAACTCCCCAAGCATACTCTCGGTACATAGCTGACCAAAATTTTAGGAGTCTGTGTTGGTAAGGAGGCGGAGAATGTGACGATTTAAATTGTGACATTTACAGAATAAAAAAAAAATTTAATTAATTAAGGTTGCGTACAATTAACCATTTAAATCTCACAATAATAATAATAAAAACATGTAGGTACTAAGTGTGAATGGAAGAAGTAATTAATAAGGGCAAAGTATCCATTAAGAAAAGGCATATTGTAAATAATTATTATGTTCGTATTTAACCCTTTGCTTGCTATCAAGCGCCTACCTGTTGATACCGGACTCGACATGTTTTCCGAGTCTACTGTAATTAAAAATAATAGAGTAAACTAATGTTAATAATTAAAGTATCTGTAGACACGGATAGTAACTAAAACAATTAATTTAAATGATGTATTTTTATCTAGCGATAGTTTGTATAAATAAAAAGCTTATTTAAAGAGAAAACAGGAACTATATATGCTCGCGGAATAAACACCCCACTCTCTCTCTCTCGTCATGTACGAGGGTAGCGGACGAAAAATCGCTCTCTTGCGATGACGACGCCCAGCTGTGCAGACGCACAAGCAAAATGCTCTGTTCAAAAGTTATACAATTTGTTGTTAGTGTGGATTAATTAATTATTATTTTGTATTTTACTAACCGTTACAAAAAGTGTAACATGTAACGTTAACAAAAAGAAAATTCCAAAAACTTTGTAACAAGAAGAAAGATGTAACTACAAACGACGAGTGTTAATAAAGAAAAAACAATGACTGCAATCTTCACCGATGGACGAATCTTTTCAACATCTGACCTGTGGTCATGGACCATCTAAATGAGAACTCTAGTATACCCTACCGATGATGCAGTTCGAGACATCTGAGAATCAACGAGTATCTGTGTAGAAGACTCTACCTATCCTGCAGACGTTTTAAGCCATGAACAACAGAGACCAGACCAAGACGAGGACGACGTTTTAGGACTCCCAAGACGGAACCACATGGAGGCGATTACTACATCCAAAAATAGAGGTGACTCGATAGCACGTCTATCGAGGACTAATGATAATATTTTTTGTAACACAATACTCTATTTAAGAGACTTTCAGAGACGATTGATTTTGTAAGAATATAAAAACTTAAATTTGAGAATTTAATTGTAACTATTCAATATCATTCAATTGTAACAGTTTAGATATTAACGTAACGTAATGTTATTAATACCATTCTTCTAATGGAAGATATATGAAGCAAAAAGGTAAAGGTCTTGCAAGATAAAAATTTTGAATTAAATATAATTAAAAGATTAGAGACTAAATACCAATGGTTACCCGGATCCGGGGGTATAGCTAGATAAATTTGTTGTGATCCCATATTCTAAATAAAGCATTTCACTTAATTTTACTAATTTAATTAATAACGTCATGGGATCTGTTCTTTGGAGTAAATGTTATATTTCAAATGTTTAATAAAGCAAGTCTTCTTGTTACACACATATACTGAGTATATAAATCAACAGTTTCACCTTCCCTGATTCCTTGTATGTCTTACTGTGTGTTGTTCTGATTTAAATTTCAGCTCGTCTCGAATAAGGCAGCCTGAAATAATTGGCAGAACCTATTATTTTGGGTTCCCTCCGTTATAACTCTAAAGAAGAGGTTATAAGATGCGTAACTCTGCTAATTTGTTTAAATTTTGCTACTAATAACAAAAAAAATTTTTGTGACTTGTGTTGCTAAACAGTAATTGTGTCCCTATTCATAAGCTGTTGATTTATTTACTCGTGTATTTTAATATGTGTCAGAAATTTAAATAAGATAAAATAATAATTAATATTATAGTAATATAGTATAGATAATTTTATTAGTAAATATGATATGTGTAAAGTAAGAGTAACATATAATCCAATGTAAACAAAACATGTAGGAGCTTGTCAAAAGCTCATTCTACAACACGTCTGTTTGTAAACAATACCAGACCGGTTGAATTCTTGTCTGTTACTGTTAGTGTGTATTTTGTCATTGTGAGCCTCCCCCATCGCGGAATGAAACAATTACTTCACCCTCTTTGATAGCTCTATTGTTATAAGAAGCGTGTCCTTTCCTGTGTGTCGTCTTGTGCCTAGTAAACATGTATCTCCCCTTTGTTGAAAATTAAATCGAATTAAAACAAGTGTACTAATTAATTTAATGGAATGATGTTTCCCTAAGTAAATAAACTAGTTCGAAATAAAAAGAAACTGTCTCTTATATCAGACCAAAGTACTAATAATAAATAAGAAGTTATTTAAAATACAAAGTTTAATAATATCGTAAATTATTATAACACGTTAGTAGAATTATAATTATAAAAGTGTATTAGTGAAATAAGTAAAAAGAAATGAATAATATGTGTGAATAATAATAAATAAGTTGTGTCCTGCTTGAAAATAATTCCCTAGCCGCCAGCTATTGTTAAATGGAACAATAGAGAAATATCCACCCTCGAGTTGACTTCTGCCCTTTGTACGCATAAACGATGCCATTGTTTGAAGAAAACTAGTCTGACCTACATTCCAGCGTAACAGCTGATCGTTGAAAGTAAAGTGTTTGTCCCCTCTTGTTTAGTGTGTGACAATTGATTGTTTAGTAGTGAATAAAGATTCCCTTTTGTGACATTCCGCTTATCTCAGTAAAGAAAGCAACTAGGATTAGAAATAATCTAAGGTTGAGTATGGGATCAACTTTAGATTATCTTAAGTATAAATAAGCGAAATAGATATAAGGAACGTAACACAGTCACAATGGCGCCGCACTAAAAAATTCTTTACAAAGGTTAAAGAAAATTCTTTACAAGAGTTAAAGAAAGTAGCAGAAAACTAACTACTAGAGTTAGAGTATACAAGATGTAATCAGTCGGGCCATGATGTTGTGAGGTTACGTAAATTAGTAGTAGAAATAAAATTAAGTTAGATTTTAAGAAACAAGATAAAGGGAAGGTCACAGAAGAAAAGAAAATGAGTACCAAGAGCTGATCATTTAAATAGAATTTAATGCCAAAGGTTTAATAATAATCTCTGTTAATAAATGTTTACAATGTATTAAAGTGTGTAGGAAATAATTCGAGGTAAGTGTTGTTAAAACCCCAAAATAATAATAAGTAATTAATAATTGCTCAAATAGTAATAATTGCTAAATAAATCTTAAGTTAAACAAATTTGTGTAACGTGTAAATAAGTAGTAGTAAATCGTATCGCAGTAAATAAGAGAAAAGTGAATAATAATAATAAAAGTTACGTTGCGTAGTGTAAACACCCCAGTTGTGGCAAGGTAGAGAAAAGGAAGCGTGTTCAGTATTGTATTAAGCAGCCACCCTCTCAATTGTATTAAAGGTTGCTCTCCCTAAACAATGAATGCCACCGCGAGTGGATTACAATGCATTGTGTAAAGCGTCTCCCCTTCCGCATATTTTGTCTAGTAATTGTTAAAGAGTTAAATGAAAAGTATCTTCGTGAAATTCCGCTTCTCTCAAAACAGTGATCTAAAGTGGAGTATGGGATCCTCTTTAGATTACATTAGAAATAAGTTTATGATATATAATCCAGAAGTGATTATACATGTTAAGTAACGAGTCACAACGGCGCCGACTGAAAAGGATAATGATGAGCCAAAAGAGCCAAGAGATCATTTTTTTGAATGCTGAAAGCTAACGTGTAGAGTTAGAGTAAGCTGATGTCAGTCGGGCCACGATATTGTGAGTTGCTGAAATTAGGGAAAGTAGTATTATAAGTTAATACTGTCAGAAGTGAGAAAAAGGGAATTTCACGGAGGAGGAACATTTAAAGAGAATTTAAAACAAATAAACCGTGCAATAATAATAATAATAAAAGAGAATAATAATTAACAATAATAATAATAAGAAATTTCATATGGAACTCCCCAAGCATACTCTCGGTACATAGCTGACCAAAATTTTAGGAGTCTGTGTTGGTAAGGAGGCGGAGTATGTGACGATTTAAATTGTGACATTTACAGAATAAAAAAAAAATTTAATTAATTAAGGTTGCGTACAATTAACCATTTAAATCTCACAATAATAATAATAATAACATGTAGGTACTAAGTGTGAATGGAAGAAGTAATTAATAAGGGCAAAGTATCCATTAAGAAAAGGCATATTGTAAATAATTATTATGTTCGTATTTAACCCTTTGCTTGCTATCAAGCGCCTACCTGTTGATACCGGACTCGACATGTTTTCCGAGTCTACTGTAATTAAAAATAATAGAGTAAACTAATGTTAATAATTAAAGTATCTGTAGACACGGATAGTAACTAAAACAATTAATTTAAATGATGTATTTTTATCTAGCGATAGTTTGTATAAATAAAAAGTTTATTTAAAGAGAAAACAGGAACTATATATGCTCGCGGAATAAACACCCCACTCTCTCTCTCTCGTCATGTACGAGGGTAGCGGACGAAAAATCGCTCTCTTGCGATGACGACGCCCAGCTGTGCAGATGCACGAGCAAAATGCTCTGTTCAAAAGTTATACAATTTGTTGTTAGTGTGGATTAATTAATTATTATTTTGTATTTTACTAACCGTTACAAAAAGTGTAACATGTAACGTTAACAAAAAGAAAATTCCAAAAACTTTGTAACAAGAAGAAAGATGTAACTACAAACGACGAGTGTTAATAAAGAAAAAACAATGACTGCAATCTTCACCGATGGACGAATCTTTTCAACATCTGACCTGTGGTCATGGACCATCTAAATGAGAACTCTAGTATACCCTACCGATGATGCAGTTCGAGACATCTGAGAATCAACGAGTATCTGTGTAAAAGACTCTACCTATCCTGCAGACGTTTTAAGCCATGAACAACAGAGACCAGACCAAGACGAGGACGACGTTTTAGGACTCCCAAGACGGAACCACATGGAGGCGATTACTACATCCAAAAATAGAGGTGACTCGATAGCACGTCTATCGAGGACTAATGATAATATTTTTTGTAACACAATACTCTATTTAAGAGACTTTCAGAGACGATTGATTTTGTAAGAATATAAAAACTTAAATTTGAGAATTTAATTGTAACTATTCAATATCATTCAATTGTAACAGTTTAGATATTAACGTAACGTAATGTTATTAATACCATTCTTCTAATGGAAGATATATGAAGCAAAAAGGTAAAGGTCTTGCAAGATAAAAATTTTGAATTAAATATAATTAAAAGATTAGAGACTAAATACCAATGGTTACCCGGATCCGGGGGTATAGCTAGATAAATTTGTTGTGATCCCATATTCTAAATAAAGCATTTCACTTAATTTTACTAATTTAATTAATAACGTCATGGGATCTGTTCTTTGGAGTAAATGTTATATTTCAAATGTTTAATAAAGCAAGTCTTCTTGTTACACACATATACTGAGTATATAAATCAACAGTTTCACCTTCCCTGATTCCTTGTATGTCTTACTGTGTGTTGTTCTGATTTAAATTTCAGCTCGTCTCGAATAAGGCAGCCTGAAATAATTGGCAGAACCTATTATTTTGGGTTCCCTCCGTTATAACTCTAAAGAAGAGGTTATAAGATGCGTAACTCTGCTAATTTGTTTAAATTTTGCTACTAATAACAAAAAAAATTTTTGTGACTTGTGTTGCTAAACAGTAATTGTGTCCCTATTCATAAGCTGTTGATTTATTTACTCGTGTATTTTAATATGTGTCAGAAATTTAAATAAGATAAAATAATAATTAATATTATAGTAATATAGTATAGATAATTTTATTAGTAAATATGATATGTGTAAAGTAAGAGTAACATATAATCCAATGTAAACAAAACATGTAGGAGCTTGTCAAAAGCTCATTCTACAACACGTCTATTTGTAAACAATACCAGACCGGTTGAATTCTTGTCTGTTACTGTTAGTGTGTATTTTGTCATTGTGAGCCTCCCCCATCGCGGAATGAAACAATTACTTCACCCTCTTTGATAGCTCTATTGTTATAAGAAGCGTGTCCTTTCCTGTGTGTCGTCTTGTGCCTAGTAAACATGTATCTCCCCTTTGTTGAAAATTAAATCGAATTAAAACAAGTGTACTAATTAATTTAATGGAATGATGTTTCCCTAAGTAAATAAACTAGTTCGAAATAAAAAGAAACTGTCTCTTATATCAGACCAAAGTACTAATAATAAATAAGAAGTTATTTAAAATACAAAGTTTAATAATATCGTAAATTATTATAACACGTTAGTAGAATTATAATTATAAAAGTGTATTAGTGAAATAAGTAAAAAGAAATGAATAATATGTGTGAATAATAATAAATAAGTTGTGTCCTGCTTGAAAATAATTCCCTAGCCGCCAGCTATTGTTAAATGGAACAATAGAGAAATATCCACCCTCGAGTTGACTTCTGCCCTTTGTACGCATAAACGATGCCATTGTTTGAAGAAAACTAGTCTGACCTACATTCCAGCGTAACAGCTGATCGTTGAAAGTAAAGTGTTTGTCCCCTCTTGTTTAGTGTGTGACAATTGATTGTTTAGTAGTGAATAAAGATTCCCTTTTGTGACATTCCGCTTATCTCAGTAAAGTAAGCAACTAGGATTAGAAATAATCTAAGGTTGAGTATGGGATCAACTTTAGATTATCTTAAGTATAAATAAGCGAAATAGATATAAAGAACGTAACACAGTCACAATGGCGCCGCACTAAAAAATTCTTTACAAAGGTTAAAGAAAATTCTTTACAAGAGTTAAAGAAAGTAGCAGAAAACTAACTACTAGAGTTAGAGTATACAAGATGTAATCAGTCGGGCCATGATGTTGTGAGGTTACGTAAATTAGTAGTAGAAATAAAATTAAGTTAGATTTTAAGAAACAAGATAAAGGGAAGGTCACAGAAGAAAAGAAAATGAGTACCAAGAGCTGATCGTTTAAATAGAATTTAATGCCAAAGGTTTAATAATAATCTCTGTTAATAAATGTTTACAATGTATTAAAGTGTGTAGGAAATAATTCGAGGTAAGTGTTGTTAAAACCCCAAAGTAATAATAAGTAATTAATAATTGCTTAAATAGTAATAATTGCTAAATAAATCTTAAGTTAAACAAATTTGTGTAACGTGTAAGTAAGTAGTAGTAAATCGTATCGCAGTAAATAAGAGAAAAGTGAATAATAATAATAATAAAAGTTACGTTGCGTAGTGTAAACACCCCAGTTGTGGCAAGGTAGAGAAAAGGAAGCGTGTTCAGTATTGTATTAAGCAGCCACCCTCTCAATTGTATTAAAGGTTGCTCTCCCTAAACAATGAATGCCACCGCGAGTGGATTACAATGCATTGTGTAAAGCGTCTCCCCTTCCGCATATTTTGTCTAGTAATTGTTAAAGAGTTAAATGAAAAGTATCTTCGTGAAATTCCGCTTCTCTCAAAACAGTGATCTAAAGTGGAGTATGGGATCCTCTTTAGATTACATTAGAAATAAGTTTATGATATATAATCCAGAAGTGATTATACATGTTAAGTAACGAGTCACAACGGCGCCGACTGAAAAGGATAATGATGAGCCAAAAGAGCCAAGAGATCATTTTTTTTGAATGCTGAAAGCTAACGTGTAGAGTTAGAGTAAGCTGATGTCAGTCGGGCCACGATATTGTGAGTTGCTGAAATTAGGGTAAGTAGTATTATAAGTTAGTACTGTCAGAAGTGAGAAAAAGGGAATTTCACGGAGGAGGAACATTTAAAGAGAATTTAAAACAAATAAACCGTGCAATAATAATAATAAAAGAGAATAATAATTAACAATAATAATAATAAGAAATTTCATATGGAACTCCCCAAGCATACTCTCGGTACATAGCTGACCAAAATTTTAGGAGTCTGTGTTGGTAAGGAGGCGGAGTATGTGACGATTTAAATTGTGACATTTACAGAATAAAAAAAAATTTAATTAATTAAGGTTGCGTACAATTAACCATTTAAATCTCACAATAATAATAATAAAAACATGTAGGTACTAAGTGTGAATGGAAGAAGTAATTAATAAGGGCAAAGTATCCATTAAGAAAAGGCATATTGTAAATAATTATTATGTTCGTATTTAACCCTTTGCTTGCTATCAAGCGCCTACCTGTTGATACCGGACTCGACATGTTTTCCGAGTCTACTGTAATTAAAAATAATAGAGTAAACTAATGTTAATAATTAAAGTATCTGTAGACACGGATAGTAACTAAAACAATTAATTTAAATGATGTATTTTTATCTAGCGATAGTTTGTATAAATAAAAAGTTTATTTAAAGAGAAAACAGGAACTATATATGCTCGCGGAATAAACACCCCACTCTCTCTCTCTCGTCATGTACGAGGGTAGCGGACGAAAAATCGCTCTCTTGCGATGACGACGCCCAGCTGTGCAGACGCACGAGCAAAATGCTCTGTTCAAAAGTTATACAATTTGTTGTTAGTGTGGATTAATTAATTATTATTTTGTATTTTACTAACCGTTACAAAAAGTGTAACATGTAACGTTAACAAAAAGAAAATTCCAAAAACTTTGTAACAAGAAGAAAGATGTAACTACAAACGACGAGTGTTAATAAAGAAAAAACAATGACTGCAATCTTCACCGATGGACGAATCTTTTCAACATCTGACCTGTGGTCATGGACCATCTAAATGAGAACTCTAGTATACCCTACCGATGATGCAGTTCGAGACATCTGAGAATCAACGAGTATCTGTGTAGAAGACTCTACCTATCCTGCAGACGTTTTAAGCCATGAACAACAGAGACCAGACCAAGACGAGGACGACGTTTTAGGACTCCCAAGACGGAACCACATGGAGGCGATTACTACATCCAAAAATAGAGGTGACTCGATAGCACGTCTATCGAGGACTAATGATAATATTTTTTGTAACACAATACTCTATTTAAGAGACTTTCAGAGACGATTGATTTTGTAAGAATATAAAAACTTAAATTTGAGAATTTAATTGTAACTATTCAATATCATTCAATTGTAACAGTTTAGATATTAACGTAACGTAATGTTATTAATACCATTCTTCTAATGGAAGATATATGAAGCAAAAAGGTAAAGGTCTTGCAAGATAAAAATTTTGAATTAAATATAATTAAAAGATTAGAGACTAAATACCAATGGTTACCCGGATCCGGGGGTATAGCTAGATAAATTTGTTGTGATCCCATATTCTAAATAAAGCATTTCACTTAATTTTACTAATTTAATTAATAACGTCATGGGATCTGTTCTTTGGAGTAAATGTTATATTTCAAATGTTTAATAAAGCAAGTCTTCTTGTTACACACATATACTGAGTATATAAATCAACAGTTTCACCTTCCCTGATTCCTTGTATGTCTTACTGTGTGTTGTTCTGATTTAAATTTCAGCTCGTCTCGAATAAGGCAGCCTGAAATAATTGGCAGAACCTATTATTTTGGGTTCCCTCCGTTATAACTCTAAAGAAGAGGTTATAAGATGCGTAACTCTGCTAATTTGTTTAAATTTTGCTACTAATAACAAAAAAAATTTTTGTGACTTGTGTTGCTAAACAGTAATTGTGTCCCTATTCATAAGCTGTTGATTTATTTACTCGTGTATTTTAATATGTGTCAGAAATTTAAATAAGATAAAATAATAATTAATATTATAGTAATATAGTATAGATAATTTTATTAGTAAATATGATATGTGTAAAGTAAGAGTAACATATAATCCAATGTAAACAAAACATGTAGGAGCTTGTCAAAAGCTCATTCTACAACACGTCTGTTTGTAAACAATACCAGACCGGTTGAATTCTTGTCTGTTACTGTTAGTGTGTATTTTGTCATTGTGAGCCTCCCCCATCGCGGAATGAAACAATTACTTCACCGTCTTTGATAGCTCTATTGTTATAAGAAGCGTGTCCTTTCCTGTGTGTCGTCTTGTGCCTAGTAAACATGTATCTCCCCTTTGTTGAAAATTAAATCGAATTAAAACAAGTGTACTAATTAATTTAATGGAATGATGTTTCCCTAAGTAAATAAACTAGTTCGAAATAAAAAGAAACTGTCTCTTATATCAGACCAAAGTACTAATAATAAATAAGAAGTTATTTAAAATACAAAGTTTAATAATATCGTAAATTATTATAACACGTTAGTAGAATTATAATTATAAAAGTGTATTAGTGAAATAAGTAAAAAGAAATGAATAATATGTGTGAATAATAATAAATAAGTTGTGTCCTGCTTGAAAATAATTCCCTAGCCGCCAGCTATTGTTAAATGGAACAATAGAGAAATATCCACCCTCGAGTTGACTTCTGCCCTTTGTACGCATAAACGATGCCATTGTTTGAAGAAAACTAGTCTGACCTACATTCCAGCGTAACAGCTGATCGTTGAAAGTAAAGTGTTTGTCCCCTCTTGTTTAGTGTGTGACAATTGATTGTTTAGTAGTGAATAAAGATTCCCTTTTGTGACATTCCGCTTATCTCAGTAAAGAAAGCAACTAGGATTAGAAATAATCTAAGGTTGAGTATGGGATCAACTTTAGATTATCTTAAGTATAAATAAGCGAAATAGATATAAGGAACGTAACACAGTCACAATGGCGCCGCACTAAAAAATTCTTTACAAAGGTTAAAGAAAATTCTTTACAAGAGTTAAAGAAAGTAGCAGAAAACTAACTACTAGAGTTAGAGTATACAAGATGTAATCAGTCGGGCCATGATGTTGTGAGGTTACGTAAATTAGTAGTAGAAATAAAATTAAGTTAGATTTTAAGAAACAAGATAAAGGGAAGGTCACAGAAGAAAAGAAAATGAGTACCAAGAGCTGATCATTTAAATAGAATTTAATGCCAAAGGTTTAATAATAATCTCTGTTAATAAATGTTTACAATGTATTAAAGTGTGTAGGAAATAATTCGAGGTAAGTGTTGTTAAAACCCCAAAATAATAATAAGTAATTAATAATTGCTCAAATAGTAATAATTGCTAAATAAATCTTAAGTTAAACAAATTTGTGTAACGTGTAAATAAGTAGTAGTAAATCGTATCGCAGTAAATAAGAGAAAAGTGAATAATAATAATAAAAGTTACGTTGCGTAGTGTAAACACCCCAGTTGTGGCAAGGTAGAGAAAAGGAAGCGTGTTCAGTATTGTATTAAGCAGCCACCCTCTCAATTGTATTAAAGGTTGCTCTCCCTAAACAATGAATGCCACCGCGAGTGGATTACAATGCATTGTGTAAAGCGTCTCCCCTTCCGCATATTTTGTCTAGTAATTGTTAAAGAGTTAAATGAAAAGTATCTTCGTGAAATTCCGCTTCTCTCAAAACAGTGATCTAAAGTGGAGTATGGGATCCTCTTTAGATTACATTAGAAATAAGTTTATGATATATAATCCAGAAGTGATTATACATGTTAAGTAACGAGTCACAACGGCGCCGACTGAAAAGGATAATGATGAGCCAAAAGAGCCAAGAGATCATTTTTTTGAATGCTGAAAGCTAACGTGTAGAGTTAGAGTAAGCTGATGTCAGTCGGGCCACGATATTGTGAGTTGCTGAAATTAGGGAAAGTAGTATTATAAGTTAATACTGTCAGAAGTGAGAAAAAGGGAATTTCACGGAGGAGGAACATTTAAAGAGAATTTAAAACAAATAAACCGTGCAATAATAATAATAATAAAAGAGAATAATAATTAACAATAATAATAATAAGAAATTTCATATGGAACTCCCCAAGCATACTCTCGGTACATAGCTGACCAAAATTTTAGGAGTCTGTGTTGGTAAGGAGGCGGAGTATGTGACGATTTAAATTGTGACATTTACAGAATAAAAAAAAAATTTAATTAATTAAGGTTGCGTACAATTAACCATTTAAATCTCACAATAATAATAATAATAACATGTAGGTACTAAGTGTGAATGGAAGAAGTAATTAATAAGGGCAAAGTATCCATTAAGAAAAGGCATATTGTAAATAATTATTATGTTCGTATTTAACCCTTTGCTTGCTATCAAGCGCCTACCTGTTGATACCGGACTCGACATGTTTTCCGAGTCTACTGTAATTAAAAATAATAGAGTAAACTAATGTTAATAATTAAAGTATCTGTAGACACGGATAGTAACTAAAACAATTAATTTAAATGATGTATTTTTATCTAGCGATAGTTTGTATAAATAAAAAGTTTATTTAAAGAGAAAACAGGAACTATATATGCTCGCGGAATAAACACCCCACTCTCTCTCTCTCGTCATGTACGAGGGTAGCGGACGAAAAATCGCTCTCTTGCGATGACGACGCCCAGCTGTGCAGATGCACGAGCAAAATGCTCTGTTCAAAAGTTATACAATTTGTTGTTAGTGTGGATTAATTAATTATTATTTTGTATTTTACTAACCGTTACAAAAAGTGTAACATGTAACGTTAACAAAAAGAAAATTCCAAAAACTTTGTAACAAGAAGAAAGATGTAACTACAAACGACGAGTGTTAATAAAGAAAAAACAATGACTGCAATCTTCACCGATGGACGAATCTTTTCAACATCTGACCTGTGGTCATGGACCATCTAAATGAGAACTCTAGTATACCCTACCGATGATGCAGTTCGAGACATCTGAGAATCAACGAGTATCTGTGTAAAAGACTCTACCTATCCTGCAGACGTTTTAAGCCATGAACAACAGAGACCAGACCAAGACGAGGACGACGTTTTAGGACTCCCAAGACGGAACCACATGGAGGCGATTACTACATCCAAAAATAGAGGTGACTCGATAGCACGTCTATCGAGGACTAATGATAATATTTTTTGTAACACAATACTCTATTTAAGAGACTTTCAGAGACGATTGATTTTGTAAGAATATAAAAACTTAAATTTGAGAATTTAATTGTAACTATTCAATATCATTCAATTGTAACAGTTTAGATATTAACGTAACGTAATGTTATTAATACCATTCTTCTAATGGAAGATATATGAAGCAAAAAGGTAAAGGTCTTGCAAGATAAAAATTTTGAATTAAATATAATTAAAAGATTAGAGACTAAATACCAATGGTTACCCGGATCCGGGGGTATAGCTAGATAAATTTGTTGTGATCCCATATTCTAAATAAAGCATTTCACTTAATTTTACTAATTTAATTAATAACGTCATGGGATCTGTTCTTTGGAGTAAATGTTATATTTCAAATGTTTAATAAAGCAAGTCTTCTTGTTACACACATATACTGAGTATATAAATCAACAGTTTCACCTTCCCTGATTCCTTGTATGTCTTACTGTGTGTTGTTCTGATTTAAATTTCAGCTCGTCTCGAATAAGGCAGCCTGAAATAATTGGCAGAACCTATTATTTTGGGTTCCCTCCGTTATAACTCTAAAGAAGAGGTTATAAGATGCGTAACTCTGCTAATTTGTTTAAATTTTGCTACTAATAACAAAAAAAATTTTTGTGACTTGTGTTGCTAAACAGTAATTGTGTCCCTATTCATAAGCTGTTGATTTATTTACTCGTGTATTTTAATATGTGTCAGAAATTTAAATAAGATAAAATAATAATTAATATTATAGTAATATAGTATAGATAATTTTATTAGTAAATATGATATGTGTAAAGTAAGAGTAACATATAATCCAATGTAAACAAAACATGTAGGAGCTTGTCAAAAGCTCATTCTACAACACGTCTATTTGTAAACAATACCAGACCGGTTGAATTCTTGTCTGTTACTGTTAGTGTGTATTTTGTCATTGTGAGCCTCCCCCATCGCGGAATGAAACAATTACTTCACCCTCTTTGATAGCTCTATTGTTATAAGAAGCGTGTCCTTTCCTGTGTGTCGTCTTGTGCCTAGTAAACATGTATCTCCCCTTTGTTGAAAATTAAATCGAATTAAAACAAGTGTACTAATTAATTTAATGGAATGATGTTTCCCTAAGTAAATAAACTAGTTCGAAATAAAAAGAAACTGTCTCTTATATCAGACCAAAGTACTAATAATAAATAAGAAGTTATTTAAAATACAAAGTTTAATAATATCGTAAATTATTATAACACGTTAGTAGAATTATAATTATAAAAGTGTATTAGTGAAATAAGTAAAAAGAAATGAATAATATGTGTGAATAATAATAAATAAGTTGTGTCCTGCTTGAAAATAATTCCCTAGCCGCCAGCTATTGTTAAATGGAACAATAGAGAAATATCCACCCTCGAGTTGACTTCTGCCCTTTGTACGCATAAACGATGCCATTGTTTGAAGAAAACTAGTCTGACCTACATTCCAGCGTAACAGCTGATCGTTGAAAGTAAAGTGTTTGTCCCCTCTTGTTTAGTGTGTGACAATTGATTGTTTAGTAGTGAATAAAGATTCCCTTTTGTGACATTCCGCTTATCTCAGTAAAGTAAGCAACTAGGATTAGAAATAATCTAAGGTTGAGTATGGGATCAACTTTAGATTATCTTAAGTATAAATAAGCGAAATAGATATAAAGAACGTAACACAGTCACAATGGCGCCGCACTAAAAAATTCTTTACAAAGGTTAAAGAAAATTCTTTACAAGAGTTAAAGAAAGTAGCAGAAAACTAACTACTAGAGTTAGAGTATACAAGATGTAATCAGTCGGGCCATGATGTTGTGAGGTTACGTAAATTAGTAGTAGAAATAAAATTAAGTTAGATTTTAAGAAACAAGATAAAGGGAAGGTCACAGAAGAAAAGAAAATGAGTACCAAGAGCTGATCGTTTAAATAGAATTTAATGCCAAAGGTTTAATAATAATCTCTGTTAATAAATGTTTACAATGTATTAAAGTGTGTAGGAAATAATTCGAGGTAAGTGTTGTTAAAACCCCAAAGTAATAATAAGTAATTAATAATTGCTTAAATAGTAATAATTGCTAAATAAATCTTAAGTTAAACAAATTTGTGTAACGTGTAAGTAAGTAGTAGTAAATCGTATCGCAGTAAATAAGAGAAAAGTGAATAATAATAATAATAAAAGTTACGTTGCGTAGTGTAAACACCCCAGTTGTGGCAAGGTAGAGAAAAGGAAGCGTGTTCAGTATTGTATTAAGCAGCCACCCTCTCAATTGTATTAAAGGTTGCTCTCCCTAAACAATGAATGCCACCGCGAGTGGATTACAATGCATTGTGTAAAGCGTCTCCCCTTCCGCATATTTTGTCTAGTAATTGTTAAAGAGTTAAATGAAAAGTATCTTCGTGAAATTCCGCTTCTCTCAAAACAGTGATCTAAAGTGGAGTATGGGATCCTCTTTAGATTACATTAGAAATAAGTTTATGATATATAATCCAGAAGTGATTATACATGTTAAGTAACGAGTCACAACGGCGCCGACTGAAAAGGATAATGATGAGCCAAAAGAGCCAAGAGATCATTTTTTTTGAATGCTGAAAGCTAACGTGTAGAGTTAGAGTAAGCTGATGTCAGTCGGGCCACGATATTGTGAGTTGCTGAAATTAGGGTAAGTAGTATTATAAGTTAGTACTGTCAGAAGTGAGAAAAAGGGAATTTCACGGAGGAGGAACATTTAAAGAGAATTTAAAACAAATAAACCGTGCAATAATAATAATAAAAGAGAATAATAATTAACAATAATAATAATAAGAAATTTCATATGGAACTCCCCAAGCATACTCTCGGTACATAGCTGACCAAAATTTTAGGAGTCTGTGTTGGTAAGGAGGCGGAGTATGTGACGATTTAAATTGTGACATTTACAGAATAAAAAAAAATTTAATTAATTAAGGTTGCGTACAATTAACCATTTAAATCTCACAATAATAATAATAAAAACATGTAGGTACTAAGTGTGAATGGAAGAAGTAATTAATAAGGGCAAAGTATCCATTAAGAAAAGGCATATTGTAAATAATTATTATGTTCGTATTTAACCCTTTGCTTGCTATCAAGCGCCTACCTGTTGATACCGGACTCGACATGTTTTCCGAGTCTACTGTAATTAAAAATAATAGAGTAAACTAATGTTAATAATTAAAGTATCTGTAGACACGGATAGTAACTAAAACAATTAATTTAAATGATGTATTTTTATCTAGCGATAGTTTGTATAAATAAAAAGTTTATTTAAAGAGAAAACAGGAACTATATATGCTCGCGGAATAAACACCCCACTCTCTCTCTCTCGTCATGTACGAGGGTAGCGGACGAAAAATCGCTCTCTTGCGATGACGACGCCCAGCTGTGCAGACGCACGAGCAAAATGCTCTGTTCAAAAGTTATACAATTTGTTGTTAGTGTGGATTAATTAATTATTATTTTGTATTTTACTAACCGTTACAAAAAGTGTAACATGTAACGTTAACAAAAAGAAAATTCCAAAAACTTTGTAACAAGAAGAAAGATGTAACTACAAACGACGAGTGTTAATAAAGAAAAAACAATGACTGCAATCTTCACCGATGGACGAATCTTTTCAACATCTGACCTGTGGTCATGGACCATCTAAATGAGAACTCTAGTATACCCTACCGATGATGCAGTTCGAGACATCTGAGAATCAACGAGTATCTGTGTAGAAGACTCTACCTATCCTGCAGACGTTTTAAGCCATGAACAACAGAGACCAGACCAAGACGAGGACGACGTTTTAGGACTCCCAAGACGGAACCACATGGAGGCGATTACTACATCCAAAAATAGAGGTGACTCGATAGCACGTCTATCGAGGACTAATGATAATATTTTTTGTAACACAATACTCTATTTAAGAGACTTTCAGAGACGATTGATTTTGTAAGAATATAAAAACTTAAATTTGAGAATTTAATTGTAACTATTCAATATCATTCAATTGTAACAGTTTAGATATTAACGTAACGTAATGTTATTAATACCATTCTTCTAATGGAAGATATATGAAGCAAAAAGGTAAAGGTCTTGCAAGATAAAAATTTTGAATTAAATATAATTAAAAGATTAGAGACTAAATACCAATGGTTACCCGGATCCGGGGGTATAGCTAGATAAATTTGTTGTGATCCCATATTCTAAATAAAGCATTTCACTTAATTTTACTAATTTAATTAATAACGTCATGGGATCTGTTCTTTGGAGTAAATGTTATATTTCAAATGTTTAATAAAGCAAGTCTTCTTGTTACACACATATACTGAGTATATAAATCAACAGTTTCACCTTCCCTGATTCCTTGTATGTCTTACTGTGTGTTGTTCTGATTTAAATTTCAGCTCGTCTCGAATAAGGCAGCCTGAAATAATTGGCAGAACCTATTATTTTGGGTTCCCTCCATTATAACTCTAAAGAAGAGGTTATAAATGGTCAGTAAACTATATTTTAAGTTTGTGTACATGGATTGTATATTGCAAGCACGAAATTATTATTTAAATCCGATATCTGTTTTTATTAAAATCATACAATGTCAAAAGAGGATGTGGAGACATATACATTACATTTATAAGATAAACTATAGACTACAAGAACCTGAGGCTGCATTCAACCTAACGCCTGTGTGTATGTGTTACGTTCAAGCTATACTTGTAAAAGTAATAAAGATTGTACGTTTTTTATTTTAAAAGATTAGGCACTAGAAAAAAAAAATATTACCATCCTTGTTAAAGTACAGTGAAAACTTTGTTATTAAAATTTTACTTTTAATCGTGTTGACCGCATCTAGGGAAGAAACAAACGAAAATACTTTCAGTATCGCTAACTTCTTAAAGCTTTAAGCAGTGAGGTAAAGCTTTTCCATCACGGTCGATGACCCCTCCTCTCTCTCTCTCTCTCTCTCTCTCTCTCTCTCTCTTTCTCTCTCTCTCTCTCTCTCTCACTCGTTGTTATATATTTGACAAATATTAACTGTGTGTGTGTGTGTGTGTGTGTTGTCACTGAGTATCGAGCTACTTACATGTGTGTCCACTCTCTCTCTCTCTCTCTCTCTCTCTGCGTCCATTGTGCAGGTTTAATGTAATTGTATGTATATCGTTACAGATGACAAGTAGAAATCCAATCCTTGAATGTTTAATAAGTAAATTGTATGTATATATCACTGAATAATAATAATATAATCGTTCTAGTGTTAACGTTTGCTGCAACAGTTCCTCCATAGGTAACGCAGTTTACAAAATAATTACACATAGGTTCAGAGGTGTATAGTGAAATAAATTAAAATTATACACACATGTCGTTACAGATGAAAAATAGAAATTAATTTCTTCACCTGCGAAGTTCCCAGGTTATATATATATATATATATATATATATATATATATAGTGCAAGCGTCGTTGTGTGTATTCGATTGTTTTCCTAATTTTGACTAATGCACGAAAATACTTTCAGTATCGCTAACTTCTGAAAGTTTCCACTGCGGACAATGACTTACATCGACTTTCAAAACAAACACGCTAAGCTACCCCTACCCTACCGTTGTAAGATACAACAATATATATACGTGAAGAATGCATTTAGCCTTCATACCTCATTGTGAAATCGATAATTGCGTGCATCAACATTTAAGAGGTGAGTAAACAGATTTGAATACTTTACGTAGCGAACATTGTTATTGAAATTACAGCACTTCTAATCAACATAGTTGTTGGAAATATTTAAACATTATCAAGTGCATTATTTATTGAATTTAATACATGACTCGTTCAAATAAGTAAAAACGTCGCTAAGTGTGCGCGTGTGTGTATGTTTGTACGGATTTATTCTCAGTTGTATGTGCATGCGCAAATAATTCAAATGCACATACATAGATGACTGAAAAAGAGATGATTTACATAATAAATGTACGCTTAGACCAATAGATTCTGCGTCGTGCCTTCAGGGTTATCAAATTTCCAAAAACTTTCAACTGTTTGACCATTAGCTAAACATAGTGGAAAACTATAACTAACAGAAATACAGACGGGATGTCTGATGTTTCGTTCGCAATCAAAGAAACATACTGTGCAGTTTTTATTTCTTAAAGTGAACATAATTTTATTGTATGTACAGATTTTATTTAAACGGAAAATTATTATTATTTATTGAATTTAATACATGACTTGTTCAAATAAGTAAAAACGTCGCTAAGTGTGTGCGTGTGTGTATGTTTGTACGGATTTATTCTCAGTTGTATGTGCATGCGCAAATAATTCAAATGCACATACATAGATGACTGAAAAAGAGATGATTTACATAATAAATGTACGCTTAGACCAATAGATTCCGCGTCGTGCCTTCAGGGTTATCAAATTTCCAAAAACTTTCAACTGGTTGATCATTAGCTAAAACATAGTGGAAAACTATAACTAACTGAAATACAGACGGGAATGTCTGATGTTTCGTCCGCAATCAAAGAAACATACTGTACAGTTTTTATTTCTTAAAGTGAACATAATTTTATTGTATGTACAGATTTTATTTAAACGGAAAATTATTCATATTAAAACATTATCAAGTGCATTATTTATTGAATTTAATACATGACTTGTTCAAATAAGTAAAAACATCGCTAAGTGTGTGCGTGTGTGTATGTTTGTACGGATTTATTCTCAGTTGTATGTGACGGTACAGTTATTCTTACACAATTAGATTTGAAAGCCTTATGTATATATAGCACATAATATATATATAGTACTGAAGCAGGTACTTTTATTATAGGAACAAGAAGATGATGAATACTTCTCAGAACATTGAACCTGTAGCCAAACATACCGCCAGTAAACGAGAGGGAGACGAGCAGAAAGTTAACAACAACAAGAACATTGAATTTAAATGGTTAACTGTAACCAAACAGGCTGCTAGTACACATGAGCAGAAGACTAACTGCAAAAATTTCAAGAAATTCCGTAAAGTATGTCTTTTCTCTTATTTGTCAATCGTAAGCAATTATACGGTATTTTAAATTAATAAAACAGTAATATTTATATCATTAATACTGAAACATAATTTTATTGTATGTACAGATTTTATTTAAACGTAAAATTGTTCACATTAAAACATTAACAAGTGCATTTAATACAGGACTTGTTCAAATAAGTAGAAACATCGTTGTGTATGTATGTGTGTGCGTATGTGTGTGTGTGTGTGTGTGTGTGTTTGTGCGGATTTATTCTCAGTTGTATGGAGCGGTACAGTTATTTTTACATAATTAGAGCGCGGTACAAATTGGTTGAAATGACAAACACGTTGAAAGCCTTTTGTATATATAGCACATAATGTATATGACTACTTTTACAACTGCTATGTAGAGAGAAAATTTATTCAGACACATGTTTCGTCCAGCCACAACAGATTTTCTCAACGAATATATATATATATATGTTTCCTTTAATTGAAACAATTACAGCAAAATGTTTACTAGTGTAAGAAAATTAATTATTGTTTGTAGCTGTTTAAACACAAACAACTTTTGTTGTTGATGACGTGATTTTCTTCACCAAAAGTATGACTTTGTACTGTTTTGAGCTCTGGTAAATTTATCTTTAGGAGGACGTTGTTCTCTGGTAATGTTTATTTGATCACATAATTGTTTTCTGCCAACAAACCAACTAGGTGATTGTAGATTTATTCTGTACTCAGTTTCCAAAATGTATCAATGAAAATACTAGGAGACTAAAATATATTGAGTACCAAATCGAAACTGAACGATTGTATCAGTAGTTAGAGAACAATTCTGTAATTTACAAATGTAATTTCTCATAACAAATTACTGCATTCCATTTCATTTTATATTCAAACTATTATCTAAAACAGAACGTTATACAGATTGTAACGTTTAAATTTGAATGTTACATTTGAATAAAAGAATTGTAAAGTATGTCTTTTCTCTTACGTTGTTCTCTGGTAGTTTCTGATCAAAGCAACTGTTATCTGTAGAAAAGAAGGAAAAAAAGGTTATCCTCCAAGACAGATTAGTTAAAATTACGCGTATTAAATAGATAAACCATACCTAAAATGCGTAAACAATTTTTACAAACATCACATGCAGTCGACCCCATCACAACGCTATTAATGATTACAGCGTTACATTTTACTAACAAAGACGCGTCTATTCATACTAAATGTGTGTGTGTGTGTGTCGGTGTGTGTGAGAAAGACAGGGGGAGAGAGAGTTGATCCAGGTCTCATTCTTGTTATAGTCTTAAAAACAAAAAAGGTTGTCGAACCAACATCATTTTTATTTGAAAATAGTTTCATTGTAAATATCACTTATTATTATTGCTACTACAATTTATATGTCGATAAATAGATACTGTACGTACATAAAATGTAAGCCATCAATTATTAAAATAATACTTTATGAAAAACTAAGGTAAACTCTAATATGCATGATTATTCCTGTTTCATATATTAAAATATAACTTTTGTATAAACATTATTCGTAATGACCGAGGCGTGGCCTTTATTGTATGAAGATATTTGGGTAGAGCAAACACGTTTACGCAATATCAAGTGGTCAGAATTGATGGTGAATAAAAAAATATTCCATCGTGGTCTTAACAAATGTAGACACAAAATATGGGAACTTCGTGCTCGCTAAAGTGTTTGTACGGGTGTGTGTGTGTGTGTGTGTGTGAGTGAGTGAGAGAGAGAGAGAGAGAGAGAGAGAGAGACCGCAATGTGTTTGTACGTGTGTGATAAAACACTGAGAATGTCTTTGTTTCAGACAAGTATGTCTCCCGTTGACTGTTTTGAATGTTACGCCTCAGATTGGTTAGAAAGGCGAGCGACTGAGGTGGTACGTAACAGGGAGCTATTACAACAACATCGCACCGATTGCCAGTCTCATACTGAAACAGAAATTTAAAAAAATAAAGACTTAGCAAATATTTACACGAGGTTTATTAACGATCATGCTGGGGGGGGTGAATTATGGTAGATTTATAGAGGATTGGGTGGATGAATATTATGTGCCATTGTTTGATAATATGTAATATTTTTTTTTTATTTGTAAATATACATTTCATATATTCTGTATTTTTGTTTTATATATTTTTTATTTTGAAACATTTGAAGTTCACATAATTACTGTCAGCGCGTATGCAGATATGAAGAAGGACCTACACGTTTTTGACACATCGGATTACCCTACGTCTCATCCTTGCAAACTTTCTAATGACGAAATATTATTATTTCATTGTTTACGATATATATATTTAATTAATGCAAAAATGAATTTTTAAAATTACAATGGTCTGTAAGGCATATTTAAGTCTGTGTACTGTGACAACGTAATCGCTTTGAATAAGGGAATTCTTGTCAACGTTTGCAGCGAGAGAGAGACATACACGCACAGGTAATTACATTATAAACTAGGAATTGCTGTGTGTGTGTGCAAAAGCTCGTGTGTGTGTCCGTTTTTAGAGTAATTACTGTCAGCGGTGCTAATGCTTGACAGGTGTCAAATTAGAAAGTAGAGCGCCTGATTTAGACAACGTACACAAGGTTAATTACCTCTGGTTTAAGTTATCGAATAATAACTATATCTAATTCTGTATCGTTGTGTGTGTGTGTGTGTGTGTGTGTGTGCGTGCGTGTGTGTGTGTGTGTGTGTGTGTGCACACTGAATATAACTTTTTAATGACGAAATATTATTATTTCATTGTTTACGATATATATATTTAATTAATGCAAAAATGAATTTTTAAAATTACAATAGTCTGTAAGGCATATTTAAGTTTGTGTACTGTGACAACGTAATCGCTTTGAATAAGGGAATTCTTGTCAACGTTTGCAGCGAGAGAGAGACATACACAATGTGTGTGTGTGAGCAGCACGTACATCGTCCGATAGCGATTTGTATGTGTACACAAAACTTTTGAAAATACCTTATTTCAAGGAGATTTTTTTATGCGAAAGAGAGACATACACGCACAGGTAATTACATTATAAACTAGGAATTGCTTCCGACGTCTGCGAGCGAGAGAGAGAGAGGGCGTTAATATTTGTTGAATAAATATAAACTTTGTAATTTCATATACATGCGCGCGGTACTGACCACAGAGAGAGAGAGAGAGAGACATACACAACAAGTGTGAGAGAGAGAGCTAAAATTATTTACTCAATGTACACAGTGAGAGAGAGAGAGAAAGAGAGAGAGAGGGAGAGGAGAAAACGGCTTGAACATAACGTTTGACAACAAGAGAGATAGTTTTACTTACATTCAAATGTGAGAGAGAGAGAGAGAGAGAGAGAGTAACAATTATGATCATATAGTTTGAATTTCCCACTACAGAAGAGAAAAAAATGTTGGTAGATCTGCTCTATACACACACAATAATGTAAGATTGGTAACCCTGATCATATATTTTAATATATACACTATATAACACATATTTGAATTTCCCTCCCCCCCCCGCCACAGAAAATGTTGACAACCCTGCTCATATAAAATATCTATACACTATAATAATAATACAGAGGTTGGTACACCTGATCATATAGATTTAATATACATTATAACACACAACAAATTTGAACTCATGCAAGGTTGGTAACCCTGATCATATGTTTAATATATACACTATAATGCATCAAGTGATAGAAAGTGAAAGTGATCTAAGCTTGCGAAAGGCGGCATATAAAAAAATAACGCGGATGCTGAAGTCGCGAATCTTGACACAGATCCGCGAAAAAGTCGCGGATGCTGTGGTCCAGTAGAAAGTGAAAGTGATCTAGGCTCGCGAAAGGCGGCATATAAAAAAAATAACGCGGATGCTGTGGTCCAGATACGCGAAAAAGTCGCGGATCTTGACACAGATCAGCGAAAAAGTCGCGGATCTTGACACAGATCAGCGAAAAAGTCGCGGATGCTGTGGTCCAGTAGAAAGTGAAAGTGATCTAGGCTCGCGAAAGACGGCATATACGCGAAAAAGTCGCGGATGCTGTGGTCCAGTAGAAAGTGAAAGTGATCAGCTGATAGAAAGTGAAAGTGGGTTTGAACCGGCATTTTCCCTCTACTATCGCGTTCACAATTTTTTTCCTTGTTATTATTATTGTAGTGGCTGTATTCTTAATTAGCGTTCGTACCCGCGGTTCCACTGCAGTTGCATGCGTTATGATTAGACGCTAACATTAATCACCACAACTTCCTTGTTCATCTTCCCTACTATGCACGGTTTTCCTTATTCAAACGAAATAAGGAAATTAATTAAAATTAATTTTTTCCCATTGGTATAAACATTTACGTTGTTTTGTTTCCAATCATGCGAGCCCGCGCGCGTGTGTGTCGTAGCATTTCATCAGTAGAAGGCAACTATTTCACGATATGTTACGTGCATCTACGAAAAGTGTTGGTATTTATTTTTAATTATATTTTGTAATATTTTCTATTAATATAAAAAGCAGGCAGTGTCTCGGGATCGGTGTAAGCCTCCCGCGAAGGGAGTAGAGCGGGAGTAGTCCGACAGGTCTTCTCCGCAGTCCGTCCACGGAACTCGGAAAGTCTTAGATCGGATCCCGCGAAAGACGATCGGGCCAGGGTCCCAGCGCCTCGTCTGGTATGTCGACGGCTTTCCCGGGCTTCGGAGAACCTCCCGTACTCCGGGGAGGTCTCTGACCAAGACCTAGCGCGGGAGTTCGCCCGGTCTGGATGCCGGAAAAAGCAGACGGTGTCCCGTCATCGGTGGAAGCCTCACACGTAGGGAGTAGCGCGGGAGTCGTCCGACGGGTCTTCCCCGGAGTCCGTCCACGGAACCCGGGGAGTCTTAAGTCGGATCCCGTGAAAAATGGTCGGGCCAGAGTCCCAACGCCTCGAGCGGCATGTCTACGGCTTCCCCGAGCTTCGGAGAACTTCCCGTACCCCGGGGAGGTCTCTGACCTAGTCCTTGCGCGGAAGTTCGACCGGCCTGGATGCCGGAAAAAGCAGGCGGTGTCCCGGCATCGGTGGAAGCCTCACGCGTAGGGAGTAGCACGGGAGTCGTCCGACGGACTCCGAGGAGTCTTAGGTCGGATCCCGCGAAAGACGGTCGGGTCAGAGTCCCAGCGCCTTGGCGTTCTCGTAGGCATAACACTGAAAGGGGGTAGAGGAGCCGCGACCCAAATCATTCACGAAACGGCTGTATGTGTAAACGGTCGTTTGTGTAAACGACCGTTTGTGTAAACGGCCGTTGAACGTTTCCGTAAATACACGTGTTCCGACGCCTGTTTGTGTAAACAGACGTTGACCGTTTCCGTAAATACACGTGATCCGAAGTCAGTTCGTCAGTCGATCTACTTCCGTTCGAGAGGATTAACAAAATGGAGAAACGAGTCATTCGTGATATCGAAACGATTAGCGAGAACATACGGAAGAAATACCTAGTGTTAAAATACGGGATCCAAGAAGAGGAAGAAAAGCTAACGAAAAAGTTATATGGTCGTAAACAAAGACTCGCCCATTGATACCGGGCGGTCCAGAATCGGTTTCGATCATTTCATAGTAGTACCGATTGAATAAACAAACGTATACAGTATATAGACTGTTTGTGTAAACGGTCGTTGACCATTTCCATAAACGGCTACATATATCCGCGTTCCGAGGTCAGTTCGTCAGTCGATCTACTTCCGTTCCTGAAGATGGACGAAAAGGAGAAACGAGTCATTCGCGATATCGAAACGATCAGCGACAACATACGAAAGAAATAAATACCGCGCATTAAAATATGGGATCCGAGAAGAGGACGAAAAGCTAACGAAAAGTTATAAACCAATATTAGAACCACTGAAAACGATTTCCCAAGCTTTGCTTGAAAAACGTTAAACGACTGAAAATCCGATGACGAGGTTAACGGATACTAAGAAGAAGAAGAAACAAGAGGAGGAGATGGATAAACAGCTAGTAGACTTTAAGCATGACGGTTCACCGCGTTTCCTGAACACATCCGTAGTTGCCGAGAAAACGGACGTCGATGACGATGACGACGACCCTAGTTTAACTGTTGAAAGACTGTTGAACACACCCGAAGGAAGACGCGAAGCACGTAATTATTTTCAGAGTCAATACGAACCCGATTCACTAGCGTACATGAGTATGATCGTATCGGTTGACCGTGGTCAAAAGATGGATTATACGTATGGTGTAAGACACGATGGAGGTAAATGGATGATAGACGATTCACAGGTGGAAATCGATGGCAACGATGATTTTTATATCAATGGTGAAAAATACAAAGGCACGCAGGGACTTTTCGAACTGGTGTTCATGAAACGACCGGATAACGCTATTTACAACGAAGACGATCTTGCGACTTACAAACGTATACTGGAAGCCACTAACGCACACAAACAACATTATTTACCGACAACGCAAAGAAACACGAACAGAGGACTAAAGTATACGAAGACAATAGGCCCGTTGTTTCGAACGAAGCTTACGGGACGCGGCGTACACGTGAACAACAACAACAACTACATCCAAAACGGAAAAGATATATAAAAAAAGAGGAGAAGAGTAAAAAGTAAAAAGTAAGGAGAAGAGGAAACGATAAAATCGATTACGTGCACTGGGACGATCCGAACGAACTGGTAGACAGACTGCGATTGTTGATGGAATCCCAACGTGCCGGAAACAGCGAGCATACGAACGAAATCGTCTCCATTGTGGAGGAAGAACTGCGTGAAGCCGACATCGTTGTATAAATAAGTCCGAAACGCGCGCAACACCGACAGTCGTCATTCGTCTGTGCACGCGTTCGCTTATCAAGCACAACAATGTATACTACATTTCTTTTATCGTTTATTATATCCGCGAGTGTCGCGTTTGAGACTAATAACGCGATTGATATAGAATACGCTATCGATTACTTGTCTCGTTACGGATACGTGCCCGATAATAAAATCGATAGTTTACGGGTTACGACGACAACGGACAATGCCACTGTCGATGATATTTCGGCCTACCTGCTGCTGTTTCAAGAGGATTACAATTTAACCGCGAACGGTGAATTAAACAACGAAACGTTGAGTTTGATGCAGACGCGGAGATACGGTATCAAGGATTGCACATCGTACACCGCTCGGACACCGTGGACTAAGAAATAACTGACGTGGCGGTTCGTTTACGGCACCGCTGATGCTGTAGAAATGACACGTCAAGCGTTCGCCATCTGGCAGAAACATTCGAGTTTAGAATTCGGTTATCAACCGCAAGACGCGGACACAGTTACCTCGATGAGATATTTTAAACACCAGTGTCTTACCAACAGGTGCGCGGTGTGCGGGTACGATTTAGACGGGCGGGGAGGTATACTCGCACACGCTTATTACCCTCCCGATTTACCGAATAACACTTCCGAGATACACATGGCCTACTACGAATCGTGGAATTATACAAACTTTACGAAAATACCGGAAAGTTTCCTGTACGTCGAAGGCAGGTTGAGCAAGAAGAACGGAGCGAGCGCTACCGACAAAGTGAATGTGAAACTAGTGAACAACGCGATCGCGTTTCTCTTCGAAGAAATCCGTTACGAATTGGCCGGCATAAAAGTCGATCGGACCAAGAACGTCGGCATCACGTCTACGATGCGATGAAAAACGCCGGATGGGTGGCGCCTACGACCAACGTGATGACCCCGAAGGGGAGCAACGGCGAATTCAACTTTTGCGTACCGGTAAGGACGCTGATGGGGTTCGCCGAAGATTTTACGCGTATCATTTTAAACATGAAACAGGAACTCATATTGTTACGCACACCCACCGATTTTAACGCGATGATGACGACCGCGACCACGGCTACGGACGTTAAGCCGATCTCGAACTGACCAAAATCTCGTGGATCATTCCGTACGTGCACGTGAACAACAAAACGCGGTTGAAGCTGTTAGACCTCATGAAGATGGACCCGCCGCTGTCAGTACCGTTTTGCAGTTGGGAACTCCACGAGTACCCGACGTTGCCGACGACCGGCAGGCAGACGTGGACGATCAAGACGTCGTCGCACCTTGAGAAGCCGCGTTTCGTGGTACTGACATTCCAGACCGGCAGAAAGAAAGATCTGAAAAAAACACGCCGACGAATTTGATCACTGCAAGGTGATCAACGCAAGACTCTTTCTGAACGACAAGTACTACCCGTACGATAACCTGAACTTGGATATCGCTAACGGACTCTACGCACTGCTGTACGACATGTATTGTCGTTGTCAAAAGTCGTACTACTACAGGACTCAATCCAACGTACTTCTATCGCCGGACGAGTTCGTAGCGAAAGCGCCGCTATTCGTTTTCGATTGTGAGAGACAGGACGAGTCGCTCATATCTTCACCGGTCGACGTGCGATTAGATTTCGAGTCCACAAAAAATTTCCCCTCGGAAACCACGGCCTTCTGCATGATACTTCAAGATTCGTTCAACATATACATTCCGCTGTCCAACACCGTGCACAGACGCAGTTGATTTCCCCCCACTACCACCGGGTAGTCGCCTCCCCCCACCAACAGGAAACTGTGTGGTTTACTAATGGAAGCCGATATCTGTATACATATTACCGAGCGTTGCATCATTCTTCAGTCGAGAGACTGCCTTCGACACGGAGTGTTATTGCTGTGCGTTAAAATAGTTATACTACTCAACATGTGGTCGCACAAGGAGGACAACGTTCGAAACGCCGTCGTCGAGTTTCAAGCGTTCCGAAGCGTGCAGAACGAGTACGTCGTCAAGGAGTTCGCCGCGGTCGACCTGTCTACACGGTGCTTTACGGTCGCATTTTTCGCGCCTCCTTACGAACTATCGCGTCTCGCCGAGAAGACGGTAAGAACCAACGAATGGTTGGAAAGACGTTATCACCGGTTGAAATGGGACGACGGTTACATTCCGTACACGGACTTGTCGCGTACGATCGTGCAAATCTGTTCGAATTTCACCGCGATGTACACTAAAGGAAAAGAGAAAGCCGCTTTTATACGCCTGTACCACCGCAACGTCATCGACCTCAACGAAAGAACGCGCCGACGGCGAGCGACCGGTTACCGACCACGTCGTCATCGTCGTTACAGTACCCCATCGTGCAACACCGGGACGACAGCGGAACGTTACTAGGTGCGCGCTGCGCAGAGCGTTATTCTACAGTGAGTGGACGGTAAACGCGATAAAACAACGGTGCGATTATGTCGGTGATCAACGCGCTTTACGGTGTACTCTGTGCAAGAACATCGTGTGTAACAATATATTTTAATGTGTGTGTGTGTGTGTGTGTGTGTGTGTGTGTGTGTGTGTGTGTGTGTGTGTGTGTGTGGCTGTGTGTGAGAGACATTACACTACACAATGCAATGTTGCTTAATATAAGTATGTGTATAGTAGTAGTTTAGTATATACGTTCAGGATATCGAGGTGCGTTGTCCGAGTTCACGTTATAAGAGAGATAAATGTGCGATTGTAACCGACTACGTCACTGTCGCGCTAGAGATACTCATAAATGTAGTCGAGTTGTCTGAGACGAGTCACTAGCACGGTGCAAACACCTGTAAATTCGCATAGGTTTGTGTGTATGATACGTGAAAATTCGCCTCCCGATATTCCGTACTATCGGTTTAAGTAAAAAAAATTAAATTAAAAATTAATTAAAAAATAGAAGTATATAAAAAATTGCTTTATTCAGCATTGTGTAGTGTACGTTTGATTTTATCTAACGCTGTACACGTTAAAAGCTCTGAGTTCTTAGCGTGTTAGGTGTTAGGTAACGCTGGAGTAAGCCTGTTTCATTTGTCCTTGAAATGGGGAAACCACGTAATAAAAAGCGAAGCGTATCTCGTCTCACTCCCGGGTCGCTTGGAAGGGACGAGACGACATAACGTTGTTTTAAATATACGTATTTAACACAACGATATGTATGCACTCGATTTCCCCCACTACCACCGGGTAGTCGTCTCCCCCCACCAACAGGAACTTGTGATTTGCTAACGAAAGTCGATATCCGTATACATATTACCGAGCGTTACATCATTCTCCAGTCCTGAGAGCGCATTCGACTGTGAACGTTGTGACAGTGTTTTAAAAGCAGGCGGTGTCCCGCCATCGGTGGAAGCCTCATGCGTAGGGAGTAGCGCGGCAGTCTTCCCCGGAGTCCGTCCACGGAACCCGGGGTGTCTTAGGTCGGATCCCGCGAAAGACGGTCGGGCCAGAGTCCCAGCGCCTCGACGTTCTCATAGGCATAACACTGCAAGGGGTAGAGGAACTGTGGCCCAAATCATTCACGGGAGCGGCTCTGCAGCGATACCGGGATTTGGTTGCACAGATTCGGCGAAATCACAAGTCCAGCGTGAACTTATCCACGAGAGACAGGAAATCGTTCGCGTATATAAACGAGGTCGCGCCAGTCGTTCCGCTCACTCTTGTAACGACGGTCGAGAGAGTAACACTTCGGAGCAACATATCTTCTTCGACACGGCACGCAAGAGCTCGAAGAGCGACGCCAACGACGTAAGAAGTTTTTCTAGAGAAATTTATAAATAACAAATCCATACAAGAATTAATACCGCGCGAACCGAGATGAGCAATATTATATGATAACCAAATGTTAGTTATTACAAGCGTGCCGAGATCGGTCCTAAGCTGGAACGTCTGAAATACAACTAGGGATGTGTTTGCTCCGACTTACCGACCAACATTGATTTCGTTTAGAAGTTTTACACGTGAAATCGGTACAACGACCGACAGGATCAGGAAATCGTTCCCGTATATAAACGAGGTCGCGCCAGTCGTTCCGCTCATTCTTGCACCGACGGTCGACAGAGCAACACTTCCCTTTCCATCACTACCGCCGTTATAAATACGCGACGAAGCGCGGACCGCGATCAGTCTCGTGGCGGACGGCGACGGAGCAACACCTCTTCTTCAACAGCGTTACGAGAGCTCGAGGAGGAGCGACGACCAACGAAATCGTAAGTGCGAAAATAGGTACACTCGCATCGTTTCCCCCCACCATATCCCATTTCCCCCAACACAATCACAGTTCGACGTCATCTAGCCGTGACGTCACTTACGTAAGTGACATCACGGATTTATGACGTCGATATTTACACGTCACCAACACATCATGATCTACCTCACTCTGACATCATGACCTTGTGACGTCTATTGACGCTACTTCCGGTCATGACGTCACTTCCGGCCAGCTGATCGTGACGTCACTTCCTGACTCAGTACTCTCACCAACACACTACTTACATTTATAGTTTATGTAGTTTAATCTGCAATATTCTGGAATGGGTGACTGGAATATTCTTGGCTATAGTAGTAAATTACGGATGTTGGTGACAGACGTCATGACCATATTCGTGGCTACATAATGGTGGTTGACAGTTTTAGTTAGTCTCGATTCTGAGAGTATGTGAGTTGAGTTACAGGATTAGTGTGTGTTTTTAATACCACATGTGTGGATCAATATTATATTTGTGTGGTGTCTTTTGTTTGTATACATTAAAGTTGTGTCAATAATCAATATCACAGTTGTGAATTGAAATTTGTACTTTCTGTGTTATACACCTACTTGTGAAAATTATTTGTAATAATGATAAATAAACAAGATGTCGACAGTGATACTAGTGTTTTATTTCAATTGCTGCCTAGAAGACAACAACATTGGTGAGCATGACATGGCTGTTTCTACTGACATTATAAATTAGTGACCAAATGAACAGAGCATATTTTAAGCAATAAACTAAGTGGCACTACTGCTGCCTAGTGAAGGACTTAGTGCCACCTAGTGGCAGGTATCAGTACTGGTGCAGAAAGGAGTCAATTCTTTAAGTTTGTACGTTTGATGTAAATTAAAGAAACATTTTGTTACTAGCATTCTTTTCCTTTTTCTTTCTTAACTGTATTTAGTTGTAAAGCAATTTAATATGAAATGTTTATGCATTTTTCATTTTTTAAAAATTACTTAAAATTAAGCAAACTTATAGTGTTTAAGCTTTTGCCAATCTCAGTTTGTATACATATATCTTATTACAGTACTTTATATATTTTTAAGTAGACCAGTGATAAGGGCTTTGAATTTGTAACAGGCCTCCGTGTAGTAGTAATGTGTACATAACACTGTAATGTACTTATTGAATATTACATAATTAATTATAATGAATCCATTTGAGTGTTTGTGGTGTTTTTTTATTTATTTTCCTAATGTCTAAAGATTTGTGTCTATTTTTACAGTTAATTTCATGAGTAAAGAATGAACATGATCATGGTCAATTTAATTTCAAATTACATAATTTTTTATTACTGTATATAAATTATATATATATTGTCACCGGACAAAAGGCTTGCTGCATGACAAACGGCGCCAATCGTACAATTCTTAGTTATTTTGGCGACCCTAAAAAGGGCCGTGTGACGAGAAGGCTGGTGTTGGTTGTTCCACCCGAGCCGCGCTGGGATTTTCGGCGGCTGCGGCCGCTGTTCGTGGCGTACTGCAGTCCTCCTCTTCTTTCGGTATCGGTTGCGTCGAGTCCGCTGCTGGCCCAGCGACGTCGATCGCTGGCGCGGTACAGGTAGTGCGAAGACGCAAGAACGGCGGTTCTATTCTTCGGCTGTTCCTTCCGGCTGACTCCGCGTTGATTTCGTCCGAGAGGGGAGAGGAGATGAAGTGCGTCCGATGGCGTGTCGATGAAGCGCCTCTGGCGAAGTGCGTCGAAAAATGCATTGCACTATGTAGTGGCTCTTTGCACTCATGGCTGAATTACAGCTTCCGGGACATGCCCGATGGCTGTCAGATGAAAACAATGCTGGACTTTCAACAAGACAGGTAGCCTAAAAATCAGGAAGGACACGCCAACCATTTAATTGTGAAGGCGGCGGATATTTTGAACAACTTTATTTTATATAGGTTCCGGGTCATGGTAGCACTGCCATTGGTGACGGGGCGAACGGCACATGCCGCACGTTTGACTCGCTAGGGCTGTGATCCGGGACACGGGCTCCCGCGAGGTTGTACAACGCCTACCTTGCGAGAGCCGTCTGCCCCGGCGTTCCTTCCCTTCTACTCGGCCGCCGCCTTCGGACGATCGAGCCTCTTGTCCTCGTCAGCGCACCTATACGTTCCGTGGGCGATGCCCTCAGGGACCACGGAGCCGCGCCCGGGCGTGGCAATTGGCTGAAGCTAGTCAAACATTGTTCCCCGTCAGCACCTGCTTTGCCGACTCGGCTGGGACGGTCTCCCGCAAGGTTGTGCAACGCCTTCTTTGCGGGAGCTGGCTGCTACGATGTCACTCCCCATCGTTTCGGCCGACGCCCTCGGGCGCTCGAGCCTCTCGTCCTTGCCAGTGCGTCACAACCTTCCCGAAGGCTATGCCCGAAAGGACCTTGGTGCCGCGCCCCGGCGTGACAATTGGCTGAAGCAATAAGCTCAGCTTACTCCCGTGGTGGCCATGCAGAATCATGTACCCGCGGACCGCATCCTAACACCTTGTGCAGAGCAAACGACCGCGCTGACCGGTTTGCACCTGGTGTTCATCAGGTCTCGGCCTGGACAACGCGCACAAATTAGGGCCCAAGACGCCCGTGCATCCTCTGTCTGGCTATCTATAACGCACCCGCCCGGCCCAATAGGAAGGCGCCGGTCATTCCCCGCGAGGCAGGGAACCTCCGTGTCGGTGGCAAATGGTAACAGTTCCAAGCAGTGTACCAACATACTTGGGAAGGGAGAAGACTTATAAAGGAAGGTAACAAGGAAGTCAAGCTGCTGGGAAACCTAAGTAGCAGCAAACAGAATTATGGGGGGTCGTCTAAAATCGCCCGAGGGCGTTTGACTCTTATAGGGGCAGGTAGTTCAGACGTGCTAATGGTACGTAAGTAGGGAAAGGACGAGGTCGCTGCAGAAGCAAAGAGAGTTTCTGCGAGCGACCGGACAAAATCGGCGATGGTAGGAATTCGAAGGTCTCCACGAATAACATTATTCCTCACAAACCATGGAGACCCCGAAAAGGATCGGAGGGTACGGGACTGTAAAGCTTCCAGCCTACACTTGTTAATGGTCGACAAAAGCGACCACCATGCGGGAGCAGCATAGGTCAACACTGACCGGAGAAACAAGAGATAGATGGTTACTTTAGTGCGCAAAACCATGTTGTTGAGGCACGAGAGCATGGGAAATATTTTGGCTCGGACGCCTCGAGCTTTATTGAGAGTGTCAGTCACGTGGGTGTCGAAGCTAAAGCGCCGGTCAAGCCGTACGCCCAAATACTTCACCGACTCCTTCCAGGCGATAGGCCTCCCTTCTAGGGAGAGGGACTGGCACCGGGAAGTGGACTTACGGGTGAAGCAGATCGCCTCGGATTTCTCCGTGTTGATCATCACCCGCCGCTTCCGTAACTAGTCCGGAAGCTGATTCAACTGACGCTGCAGCTTTGTACTCGCAAAACGCGGGGACAGGGAGCTGCAGTGATACATTGCATAGTCAGCGAATAAAAATAACGTGACTCCAGGAATAACAGGCAGGTCGTTCGTGTACACTAGGTACACAACGGGGACGAGGACAGATCCTTGCGGAACGCCAGCGGCGACGGGTCGAACTGATGAACAGGACACTTCGACGCTAACCCTGAAGGTGCGATCGCTGAGGTAGGACCGCAAGAAATGCACAATAGATGGTGGTACGGGGGAGTGAGCGAGTTTACAGAGAAGGCCTTCGTGCCAGACTCTGTCGAAGGCCTTGCTCACGTCCAACAAGACAGCGCCCGTAGACTCTTTCTTGTTGGAGGCGTCGGACAATGCTGTGACAACTCGGACGAGTTGTAAAGTTGTCGAGTGCTCTCTACGGAACCCGAGCTGTTCTTTCCGAATAAAATTATCCAACAGCGGGCTAGTAGGAGACGCTCAAACACCTTTGAGATGACTGGCTACAACGATATGGGACGATAGCTGTCTGCAAACATTCGTGGCTTGCCGGGCTTGGGAATCATGCAGATGTTGGCCGTTTTCCACAGGCGGGGGAAATAGTGCAGCCGGAGACAAGAGTTAAACAGATCCAGGACCAGTTCAACGCTCGAGGCCGGGAGATAGTGCAAAGCTGCGGCCTCCATCCGGTGAGGACCAGGGGCACGACGGCGGTTCAGACGACAGATACACGAAACTAGTTCGTCCCTGTCGAAGAGAACGGGAGGGTCAAGTGGAGGGCGAGAGAAATAACCAGATAGGAAGTCCCGAACAACTACCGAGTAGGCAGGGTCCGAGACGCCTTGATGAACGGTGAATTGAGTCTCCATGCAGTCGGTGAAGACCTCAGCCTTGCCTTCCGATGAAGAAACAATGCCGTTCGGGGTATACAACGGGTTGCGAATACGCTTCTCGCAGGTAAGGCGACTCGTTGCTCTCCAGACAGAGGCGTGGTCGACTTCAAGTGACTCAAGATATGAGTCCCACTGATCAGAGTTTACGTCGCGCAGAAGCTGCTGGACGTAAAAAGACTGGGCCTGAAAACGCCGTTTAACAACGGGATTTGGGGTGCGTTGCCATCTGCGGCGGAGCCTGCGCTGAAGCCAGATGGCGTGGATAGCTTCCGGAGGAAAGGTCGATTTGTGATTGTTCACCTCAACGTTGTATGTGTATCGATCCTTGACACCTTGGACCAACTCCTGAAGATGAGTGGTACGGAGATCCAGATCGTCGCGAGTGGCGATCGGGTCCGCTGGGACAGATGGTAACCTTCGAGAGAGCTCGTCATGATAGGAGCGCCAGTTGACCCTCCTAGCAGGACCAGGGGGAGGTCGGGGTGAAGCCGACACATCTAGAAGAGTTATTAGCATAGGATTGAGATCAGACGAGACCTGGATGTTGTGGGCCACGTTCCTGACTACAACTACGTCAAGAACGTCCGGACGATGACCGGCATAGGGGTAGTGGGTGGGATCATCAAGGCCGATGACATGGGTTTCCGGGTCGTGGAGGACGAACCAGCGGAGCGAATTGCCGTAGGCGTTGGTAGCCCTACTGTTCCAAGAAGAAGGATGTTTGGCGTTGAAGTCGCCGGCTGCAATCGTTGAGATTGGATGGTCGAGGAGGGCGTTCCACTCCTCAGGCGGAGGCGGCGGGCCCAGGCGAGGCCGTAAATACGCGGAAACAATGCGCAACTCCGAGTCGCCGGCGTCCACCGCCACCATACAACCTTCGATAAGTCGAGTAGTGAGGGGATAGTGTCCTATGGGATATCCGCCTGTGGACCAGAATCGCCATACCTCCAGACCGGGGATAGCGCGGCTGTAGGGGACGACCCTTACGATAACAAGTGTAGGCAGGTAGCGAGAATCGATGGTAGGGGGTTAGATGCGTTTCGCAGAGAAGCACGACATCAGCGTCGTACTCCACGACGAAAACCGCCAGCTCAGATCGACAAGAGGGAAGGCTATCGGCATTCCAAGCGACGATCCGCTGGGATCTAGCCATTAAGAGGAAGGAGAGGGAAGAGAGCAGAGAGAGATTTGAAAATTAACATAAGCACAGTCGAGGTATCAGGAGCAGACCTGATGCTTTCTACAAGAGTTGTGGCCCAAGCCGTCAGGGGATCCGCAGGAGCCCGAGAAAGTTCCCGGGACTCGCGCGGAAGTTCCTAAGGAACTTCGGCCAGGACTACAAATGGCGTAGGACTAGCGGACTGGACTGTGGTCTGCTCACGTGGAGGGTGGGCAATGACGGGAGCGGGAGAATCCCGCTGAGGTTGGGCAGGTCGAGCCTACTGATGACGTCGGTAGGGCTTCCGGCGACGAGTGCGCGTTGTGGTACCCTTGCCGGCGGAAGTAGATGATGATGATGGCTTGGCAGCTACAGCTGCATAGGAAGGTTCGGGTGCTCCGGCAGACACCGGTAGTGGAGCCGTCACAGGCGCGGCCGGAGCGACGCTTGCAGGCGGGACTGAGACCGCGACAGCGAGAGGAGTCGCTGCCGGGGCCTTGACAGATGTACCGGTGAGATGGGGGAAGGCTTCTAGCCGATTAGAGGTAAGGCCAGCTACACGACGCTGCGCGCCAGGGCGCGCAGATCGCTGCTGTCTTTCAGCCTCGATGTATTTGGTGTAACTCCGGTAACTAGCCGGATGGGCGCCCTTGCAGTTGCAACAATATGGGTTAAAACCCGGCACTCGAGGCTTATCACAGCCACGGTGAGGGCATCCACACCGCACGCAACGTGGGGGCGCGTGGCAGTAAAGGGAAGAGTGCCGAAACACTGAGCAGGGTCTGGGCGTGGATCAAATGACCTAACAGTCACCCGGAGATAAAGGAGTGTTTGGAGGCCATAGACCTCCTCGAAATTTCCAGTCTTTAACAACTTGACAAGGAAAGAATTCACTGGGTGCTTGGTGTCCCCCTTGCCAGTATGCAAATCTGACACAGCAGTCGGCGAATAGCCGAGAGTAGTCAGCTCCTGCATAATGGTTTCGGAGAAGGTATGGTAGGGAATGCCCTGGATAACAATTTTCACCTCACGCTCCTCAGGAAGAGCGAAGGTGTGGAAGGAAATATTTCGCGCTGACAGAAAGTACTGAACAGCGGGGAAGTCAGCAATGGATTTCACGCCCCTTCACCGATTTGCCGGAGCATTTCGATTCCACGGACGTCCAAGGAAGGACAGAACGGTGTGCAGAAAGAATCTGCGAATAGTTTTTATTATCGGGGATGATAATGGGCGGTAACTTAGAGGTAGCAGGTTCAGTTTTGGAGGTAGAAACAGTTGGAGTGGCAGACTGCATGCCGCTGTTACCATGATCAACGACATGGTTTGGTGAGGCGGAAGACTGACTGGCGCCAGCCAGTTTACGCTTGCGTTTGGTACGTTTGTCGCTCACAAGCGAAAACTCTTTATCTCCCGACCCAGCACTTCCCATTTGGACATCCAAAATATCACCATCACTGCCACAATCACTTATCGTATCGTAAGGGAGAGCGGTAGACTTAGGAGCGGAACCGCAAGCACCCAAGAGAGAGCTTAACGGCTCCGGCAAATGAATTTCAGGGTTAGTTGACACCATTTCGTAAGCCCAAAATGGACGCCAAAGGTAGTTGAAGGAGAGGTGAACTCACCAGCACTGATCACTTAAACTAACAGGCACCGACACACGTAAACACCAGAAACCGCACAACACACGAACACAAAAACGGCCGTGCACTACACTGCACTAATATTTACTTGTTGGCAACTCACTGTGTAAAAAGTAACTCAAAAAGTAGAAAGAAAACAGTTTAAAAAGAGTTGAAAAATCAGAAAACCTAAAACACAACCTTCTCCTACGAGTGATCAGAGAAGAGCGTCGAAAATTTCTACCGGCGCTGTTTTTATACACTGACCGGGATCGCTGATTGACTCGCTCCGAGCACGTCAGGTGTCACGTCTCGGCTGCTGATCCCTGATTGGCTCGCTGTGTGTTCGCCAGGTGTCACGCTCCGCTGGTACCGGAGAGCAGATGTTCGCATACCGCTGCCGTCACTATATATATATATATATATATGTATATATATATTACTTTAATATTTATAACTAAATTTACCTCAAGATATACTTTTTTCCTATTAGGAACATGTTTCGAGAGTTCCTGTTCTCTCATCTTCAAACAAGTTCACCAGAAACAAGATGGCGAAGGCTGAAGATGAGAGAACAGGAACTCTCGAAACATGTTCCTAATAGGAAAAAAGTATATCTTGAGGTAAATTTAGTTATAAATATTAAAGTATTGTATACATCAAGAAACGGACTGTAGCAGAAAGTGATTGAAATATATATATATATATATATTATAATCTACCGTTATCAAACCAACTCTTGAATTAATGTAATTGTTTATTATTATTGATTATCTTGGATTAGTTTGAAATATTTATTTATAAAAAAATTAAATATATTTTTTTCCTTTGACTAATTTGTTTAATTCAATTCAACTTATTTTGATTTGATTTTTGTTGTTAAAAAAAGTATTAATTAAATATTTTAAATATTATTTAATTTTACTTTCCTTGGTTTGATAGAAAAAAATAGAATTTCTAAAAGGAATGTTTTGTTTATGTTCAGTTCGATTGTGATATCGAATTGACTAATGTAGGTTATCTTCTTAATTTCTTGGTTCCAATGAAGTTCCAATTGCCAATGTGAGTTCACTCTTCTTTTATTACCTAAAAATCTTTTAATCTTAATTTATTTTTTAAAATAAAACTCATTTAAAACCAATTTATTATTTTCATTAACTTTAATTTTATTTAAAATTCAGTTCGACGATTCTTAGGTCGAAATTATTTATTTCCCGGATCGACTCTTTCACTCAGTTCGATTGTGACAAAATATTTTTATTTTATAATATTACTTCTTGGGTTCTTGGTTAACTGCTATTAAAATGTTTAGAAATACATACATGAAGTACAATACTTCACAGTTATTTATAAATCTTAATCGCTAATACAATACAGAGTTAATTTTATTTAAGTATAACAAAAAAATAATTTAACTCAAATTATTACTACAAAACTGTCATGGCGTCTCCTAGAGTCCAAGTTAATCAAAATGCCAAGATGGCCGCTTGTTACTCACTTCACACAATGTGAAACATTTTGCCACCAATTTTCTTTTAAATAAATGAATTTACTAATAATGTTCACTTGGTTTATATTTAAATCTCTATTCTTTTCCACTAGTGTTATATTTAAAAGTGTTCAAGAAGTTAATCTTGGTGTTTATATAGTTGTAAACTGTAATATTAGAATAAGGTTATTTTCTCACCAGACGGTTGATATACTTTCATGTTATTTTACTTTTTATGATCTTTTTATTTATTCTTCCTTTAATTCGTTATTATTAATTTATATTATCTTCATTTTGCCTTCATTTTATTTTATATTCTGCTTTTATAATAATTTTTCTTCTTTTCCTCAACTCAGATTTGATCCTCTGCTATACTTTTATTCTTGGCTACACAGAGCTGACCTGCAAACTTTTATGTCTAACAATAGAAGAATAATTTTTCTTTTGCTTTCAACCGGCTTGACCAAAATTAGCTACATTCCCATTGGTCAATATCGTTGAACTTAGGTGTCACATGACACTTATTTAAAATATATGGTTTTTACTTTTTCCACTCCAAATTACTCTCTAATTAATACCTAATTGTACTTAAATTGAATTATACAGTGATCTTCCCTATAATAAGACAAACCTTTTGGTATCTCATTTGATATGTGTGTGTTTCCTAATACGTAGATGGTTTAGCATCTTTACAAAATTTGGTTTTTCATGTCTTTACTCAGTTTGACATTCACAAAAACATTTTCTAATTCATTTATGTATTCTAAAAATGTGTTTACCATTATAGAAATACTGTCTATTTTGTTAATTTTATTATTCCTTATTAATTTATGTTGGTTTGTTACTTTACTGGCTATTTTGACAATAGTTTATTTATTTTAACATTGGCCTATGTCATGGTGATTCTTTCAGTACCATGTTCCATTTTGGTATTTATTATTTGGCCTGTTGGTTTGAACCCTTCTTAGTAATTACAAATGTTCTCTAGTATCTTATTACATCGGATTAACATACTCTTCATATTCTTATAATATTATTACATCAACAAAAAATACAAACATGTTAACTCAATGTCTTGTCTTCATGACTGAGACTCTGATAAATACTAAACAGATAAACTAACTTCCCAAAAAACACAAAAACTGTTTAACATATAATAAAAAATAACTAATTCTTAATAAATCTAACAACACTGTTTAACTTATATTACTATTATTTTTCTGTTTATTTTATTCTGTTATTCAGTGATAACATCAAACCAATTTAATTTAATTCTTCCTAATTGAATAGGTAATGTTCATTATTGGTATTGATGTCCCTTTGAATCAACATACAAATGTTAAAAAGACATATGGGGCTTTTCTAATTAATTACAAAACTGGTAATCCCTCTTTTTAATTTAAAAGCATAATTGGGAATAATTATCATCATTATCCCAACATTGTTTTATACCCTTTTTTTGTTGTGCCCACTTTTGTTTTTTTGATAGTTTGTGTTTACACTTATTTTGTTACTGACAGACCTCATTAACCTACACAGTCCTGTCTGTTTGATTAATTACTATCATCTTTCACTTCTCACTCCACTTCTACTAATAAACATTGTTTACAGTCTTAGTGCGTAGGCTTTCACGGCCGGTGTCATTACGATTATTTACTAAAACTTCCGGGCTGAGAGGCCGTGGTCGATTGCTTAAGATGCTGCTAAACGTTTCGGCCGCACCACCGGTGGCCATCTTCAGTAGCAAAAGAAAAAGAAAAGTGTTCGATAGATGATACGCCGAACACGTCTCCCAATGGACTGGGAACAAGCAACAGTGAGTACCTGCTACGATGCCTCTATTTATAACATTTTGTCCGCTTCAGGTGTATCGCACGGACCAATGAGAAGCCAGCTCGTCATACTCAATTCTGATTGGCCATGGAAAATAGACCATGCCAGACACTATTTAAGGAGATGCTTTCTCCTCGGCGGTTCATAGCGACGGACGCATTCTTATGAATATGGATGGACTCCAGATGCAGGCGAGTGAAGTAACCCCGGACAGAAGACAACACGCGGGCTTCATCAAACATCACCCGGTGATCGTCGTGGGACAGAGCGTGTTCAGCAACTGCGGACTTCTCCGGCTGGCCCAGGCGGCAGTATCTCCGATGTTCAGAGAGGCGCGTCCGGACACTACGCTTCGTGGTGCCTATGTAGACCTGGCCACACGTACAAGGAATACTGTACACCCCGCACGACGAGAGTGGATCCCTGGCGTCTTTCACCGGTCGCAGGAACTGTTGGATCTTTTTGGTTGGCTTAAAGATCGTCCTGACGCCCCGCTTACTCAGCAACCTGCCGATGCGATCAGTAACGCCACGGATGTAGGGCAAGACAGCAGAGCCAACAACCTCAGGCAACTCCGACTGGTCCGGCCTACCAGATCTTCTCGGCCGGGCAGCTCTCCTAACCTCCGCAGCAGAATAGCCGTTGGACTGCAGTGCTTCCTCGAGATGCCGAAACTCATCTTCGAGATACTGGGGCTCACAGATTCTTTTTGCCCGGTCTACCAAAGTCTTCAGCACCGCCCTCTTCTGCCTAGGATGATGATTGGAGGTCTTGTGCAGATATCTGTCGGTGTGCGTTGGCTTCCTATAAACTTTATGTCCCAAGCTGCCATCGGTCCTTTTCAGGACCAACACATCCAGAAAAGCCAATTGATCACCACTCTCGCGCTCCATCGTAAACTGTATGCGCGGGTGTACAGCGTTCAGATGTCCAAGGAAGCGTTCCAACTCTTCATCCCCATGGCTCCAGACCACGAAAGTGTCGTCCACATACCGCAACCAACACTTCGGCTTCAGAGGCGCAGATGAAATTGCCAACTCTTCAAATTTCTCCATATAGAAGTTTGCAACCACAGGGCTGAGAGGACTTCCCATGGCGACGCCATCCAACTGTTCGTAGAAGCCGCCATTCCACTGGAAGTAGGTCGTTGTTAGGACCTGCCGGAACAAAGCAGTGATGTCCGCCGAGAACAGGTCACCCAAATACCCCAAGACCTCCTGAACAGGGACCATGGTGAAAAGAGAGACCACATCAAAACTCACGAGAACATCGCCAGGCTCCAGCACCAACTCCCGGATCCTCCGAAGGAAATCAGAAGAGTCCCGGACGAAAGAGTCCGTCTGCCCGATGTGCGGCTTGAGCAATCCAGTGAGGTGCTTTGCCAAGGTGTAAGTAGGCGAGCCAATAGCACTGACGATGGGCCTCAGCGGAACGTCTTCCTTGTGGATCTTCGGTAAACCATAGAGACGAGGGGGAAGGGCCTCCGAACACCGGACGGCCGTCTTCACATCAGGCGCCAGAGAAGATTGCTTAATCAAAGAATCCGTTTTTCTCAAAACAGTTGTAGTCGGATCTTTGTTCAGCCTCCGATAAGTGGCCGGATCTAACAAACCTTCAATCTTCCGCTGGTAGTCTTCGGTGTTCAAGACCACAGTGGCACTCCCCTTATCCGCCGGCATAATGACAATAGATTCATCCCTTTTTAATTCCCTCAAGGCTCGCAACTCCGCCGACAGAAGATTGCATTTTGGCGGAGCGGCCCTTCTAAGGGCCCTAGAAGCTTCCATACGTATTTCATCTGCGTGGTCTCGGGGTAGTCCTCGGATGCCTGCCTCCACGCTCGCCACTATTTCCTCCACCGGTACTGTCTTCGGGGTAACTGCAAACTTCTCACCTTTGGCTAACACCGAGGTCTCATGTGGTGTTAGTTGACGGTTCGATAGGTTTACAACCATCCTGTCCATCCTGTCACTATCCAGTGTTCTTCCCCTGATGTTCTGGGAAGCGAACCGCTCGAATTTTTCACGCTGTCTCTGACTAGTACTGGCATGACACGACTCAAAAGCATTATAAGTGAGTCCATCCAACATCTCCCAATCATGTCGTTGGAGGGTACTGCTGAGATGTAAATGCAGTTTTAACAGTTCTTGGTCATTTAATGCCAACTCTTTTCTCGTGTAATGTATGCGTTCTCGCAGCATGGCATTCTCCGTTCTTCTGTATATCCTGTTGGCCTGTGGTGTATTAAATAAATGTCTATGTCGTAGGAACCTTGGAACGGTTCCCGAGTCTCTACATCGAAGTAAAAAGGCCAAGGAACACAGCAGACTGGCTTTCTTCTTGCGTAGCGTCTCCAGTTTTTTAATTTTCTTTAAAACCTCCTCCCCGTAGAGGTTCTTAATCTTAGTGCGTAGGCTTTCACGGCCGGTGTCATTACGATTATTTACTAAAACTTCCGGGCTGAGAGGCCGTGGTCGATTGCTTAAGATGCTGCTAAACGTTTCGGCCGCACCACCGGTGGCCATCTTCAGTAGCAAAAGAAAAAAGAAAAGTGTTCGATAGATGATACGCCGAACACGTCTCCCAATGGACTGGGAACAAGCAACAGTGAGTACCTGCTACGATGCCTCTATTTATAACATTTTGTCCGCTTCAGGTGTATCGCACGGACCAATGAGAAGCCAGCTCGTCATACTCAATTCTGATTGGCCATGGAAAATAGACCATGCCAGACACTATTTAAGGAGATGCTTTCTCCTCGGCGGTTCAGCGGGAGCGGGGGTCTACCTAGAGCATTTGCCCGGGTAGGCTGTGATTGTTTTTGCTCTGCAAAATTTTTCCAATTTGTGCGGAAATATTGAATTTTCATCATTTATTTCATCATCATCCTATTGTGCATCATCAACACTACAAGTTTCACCAACAGTTCAGTGCTACGCAGTTATATTTAATCTGTGCGGGAGTGTTTTTGTATCCGAGTGCTGTGCGGTCTGTGTTGTGTCCAATTGTGCCTGTGGATAGTTTTCAGTGTCTGGTGATCCCTCAATCCTAGACCTGCGTAGACGTTCATTTCGGCTTGTCCGAAATGGCGTCGAATACGCCCCCGAATCCTCTGCCGGCGCCGCTTGTTTCCTTAATGGAAACTTGCTCAACCGGCTTCCGTTCTACTCCACTTCCTCACGACAGTGAAAGTGATTGTGAAAGTGATATAAGTGCGGTCGATATGTGCAGTGTTGGGTCGGGGGACGGACAGTTCTCGCTTGTGGAGGGCAAGTCTGCCAAACGCAAGCGAAAACTGGCCCAAACTCCGCCGCCCGCCTCAGCTGCAGATCAGTCGTCTAGTCACGGTAACAGCGGCACTCAGCGCGAGCGTGAGTATTCAACTGGTACCCAAACTGTGTCTTCCCCACGCATTCCACCGATTGTAATTCCTGACAATAGGAATTACACTCAATTGCTTCGTTCCTTATCCCTAGCTCTCCCTTCGGTCAAGGTCGAGGCGAGGTGCCAAGGCGCCTCGCTAAAGCTGGCGACTGCTACGATCCCAGACTTCCGCTCTGTTCAGTCATTCCTGACAGAGCGTAAGATCTCATTTCATACTTTTGCCCTCCCGTCAGAGCGAGAAATCAAGGTCGTTCTGTCGGGAATTCCTTCTTTCACAGAAACTGATGCCATCAGGCAGGAACTTGTTGCGCTCGGCTATGCGCCGACCGCGGTAAGCGTCCTGCATGTTGGCAAAGGTGATGACCGCCGACCTGTTAACAGCTTTCTGGTCAAACGTCTGAAAGTAGGCCCTTTCGAGGAGATTTATAGTCTCCAGAACCTTCTGCACCTACGGGTGCAAGTCCGAACATTTGACCCGCGGCCCGGCCCCTCGCAGTGTTTCAACTGCCAGAGGTTCGGCCACAGCAGTCTTTTCTGTCATCAGCCCCCGCGTTACGTGCGTTGTGCTGAGCCTCATCGTGGCTGTGATAAGCCTACGACGGGGTACACAGCTAAATGCTGCAACTGCAAAGGAGCCCATCCGGCTAATTACCGAGGCTGCCCTAACTTTATCGCCGCCATGAAACCGCAGCGACCTCCTGTGCGCCCTGGCGCGCAGGCAGGCCGTGTGGCTGGTCCTGGCCCTAACCGGCGAGCGGCTTTCCCGCCTCTCACCGGTTCATCTGCCAAGGTCCCGGCAGCAACTCCGGTTGCTTCCGGTGCCGCTGTCTCGCCTGCAGTCGTCGCTTCGGCGCCGCCTGCAGCGGCCTCAATCCCGGCGCCTACCGGAGCGCCCGCACCTTCCTACGCGGCCATGGCCGCTAAATCAGCCCCGCCTCCAGCCCGATCGGGCAAATCCAAGCGCTCTCGTCGTCGCCGGAACTCCGCCGGCCGACCTACATCATCACAGGTTCCACCTGTACCCTCTCCGCGGGCTCGACCCGCCCCCAGTCATCGTCCTCAACCTCCCAGCGAGCAGTCTACAGCTCAGTCCACCAGCCCAGCGCCATCTGCTACCCCTGTCGAGGCCAGTCAGGCTTGTCCTCCTGAATCCCGGGAATCTTCTCGGGCTTCGGCGGATCCCCTGACTGCCTGGGCAGATAATCTTGTTGCGTCCATCAGGACTGCTCGCGACACTACCACTGTGCTTGCCCTGGTGTTCCAATCTTTAGCTGCCCTCTTTCCTCTACTTCCCCTAAATGGCTAATAGCCTTAGGATCGTTGCGTGGAATGCCTTCGGGCTACTCCCCAGACGATCTGAACTGATGACTTTCGTAACGGAGTATGATGTTGATATCATACTTCTTTCCGAGACTCATCTGGCTCATTACCACTCGTTTTCCCTTCCTGCCTATGCCTGTTATCGTCAGGATCGTCCCCTACGGCCTCGCTGTCCCCCCTCGGGGGGCACAGCTGTTTTAGTCCACAGGCGGATATCCCACAGGCTTTTGCCTCCTCTAGATACATCTATTATTGAAGGCTGCGCTGTGGCGGTGGACGCCGGCGGATCGGAGCTGCGCGTTGTTTCTGCGTACCTCCGGCCTGGCCGGCGGACTCCGCCACCGCCCGAGGAGTGGGACGCCCTCCTCGACCACCCCCTCTCAACCATTGTAGCCGGCGACTTAAACGCCAAACACCCTTCATGGAACAGCCGCGTTGTCAACGCCTTTGGAAATTCTCTGTTCCGGTTCGTCTCTGGCGACCCGGCACTTAATGTCATCGGCCCTGAAGATCCTACCTACTTCCCCTTTCACGGCCATCGGCCGGACGTTCTTGACATAGTAGTTGTCACGAACGTTGCCCGCAACATCGAGGTCTCGTCTGTGTCGGACCTTTCGTCCGATCACAATCCCCTTGTTATAACTGTTCGAGAGCTGTCGGCGTCACCCCGACGTCCCGCTCAGATTGTTAGGAGAGTCAACTGGCGATCCTATCATGACGAGCTCTCTCGAAGGTTACCATCTCTCCCGGCGGACCCAATCGTCACTCGTGACGATCTGGATCTCCGCGCCACAAATCTCCAGGAATTGGTCCAAGGTGTCATGGATCGACACACCTACGCACTCGAGGTGAATCATCGCAAATCGGCCTTACCTGCGGAAGTACTCCACGCCATCTGGCTACGGCGCCAGCTCCGCCGCAGATGGCAAAGAACCCGTGACCCAGTCGTTAAGCGACGATTTCAACAACAGTCCCTTTACGTTCAGCAGCTACTGCGGGACGTAAACTCTGATCGATGGGACTCATACCTTGAGTCTCTTGAAGTCGACCACGCCTCCGTCTGGAGAGCGGTGAGTAGACTGACCCGCGAGAAGAGAACTCGCAACCCGCTTGAAACCCCGAACGGGGTTGTGTCTTCATCAGAAGGCAAGGCTGAGGTCTTCGCCGACTGCATGGAGTCGCAATTTACCGTTCATCGAGGCGTTTCGGACCCTGCCCACTCGGCAGAAGTCCGGAACTTCCTATCTGGTTATTTTTCTCGCCCTCCCGCTGGCCCAGACCTCCCGTTCGACAGAGACGAACTCGTTTCGTCTGTCTGTCGACTAAACCGCCGTCGCGCCCCCGGTCCTGACCGGATCGGGGCCGCTGCATTACAATATCTCCCGGCCTCAGGCGTTGACCTCGTTCTCGAGCTGTTCAACTCTTGTCTCCGGCTACAGTACTTTCCCCGCCTGTGGAAAAATGCCAACATCGTCATGGTTCCCAAACCCCGCAAGCCGCGCATGCTTCCTGAAAGCTATCGGCCAATATCTCTCTTGCCAGTTATCTCGAAGGTGTTCGAGCGGCTCCTGCTGGCCCGCATCTCGCCGTTGTTGGATAATTTTATCCGCAACGAACAGTTCGGGTTTCGCAGAGAGCACTCGACCACGCTTCAACTAGTCCGCGTGGTAACGCAACTCTCTGACGCCACCAACAGGCGAGCGGCTACGGCCGCCGCACTGCTGGACGTGAGCAAGGCCTTCGACAAAGTCTGGCACGAAGGTCTTCTCTTCAAACTCGCTAACTCCCCCTTACCATCGTCCATAGTGTTTTTCCTCCGGTCGTATCTCAGCGACCGAACCTTCAGGGTGAGCCTCGACGGAACCTGCTCTGCAGTTCGTCCTGTCGCCGCCGGCGTACCTCAGGGATCTGTCCTCGGCCCCGTTCTGTACCTCGTGTACACGAACGACCTGCCTGTATTGCCCGGAGTCACGTTGTCTTTATTCGCTGACGATGCAATGTATCATTACAGCTCTGTGTCCCCGCGTTTTGCGAGTACACAGTTGCAGCGTCAGTTGGACCAGCTTCCGGACTGGCTACGGAAATGGCGGGTGACGATCAATACGGAGAAATCCGAGGCGATCTGTTTCACTCGTAAGTCCATCTCCCGATGCCAGCCCCTCTCCCTGGAAGGGAGGCCTATCGCCTATAAAGAGTCGGTGAAGTATCTAGGCGTTCGGCTAGATCGTCGCCTTTGCTTCAACGCCCACGTGACGGAAACCCTTGCCAAGGCTCGCGGCGTTCGAGCCAAACTTTACCCATACCTCGCGTGCCGCAGCCCCCTGGCGCTGCGCACGAAAGTTACCCTCTATCTGTTGTTTCTCCGGTCTGTATTGACCTATGCGGCACCTGTTTGGTGGTCACTTGCCTCCGCCACCAACAGGCGTAGGCTGGAAAGTTTCCAATCCAGAACCCTCCGTTCCTTGTCGGGATCTCCTTGGTTTGTACGAAATAGTGTCATTCGAGGAGGTCTACGAGTTCCTGCTCTCTCAGCCTTTGTCTGGTCATTAGCTGCGACTCTCTTTGCCGCAGCTGAGACCTCTTCCTTCCCTTACCTCAGGACCATCAGCACCACGCAACCACCTCCCCCTGTCCGGGTCAAACGCCCTCGGGCGATTCTCGATGACCCGCCATAAGTTTAAGTAAACTTAAACCTCACTTAACTTGTATATTCACTATCTGCCCATGCCCCAGAATTTACCTGTAAAGCTGTTTCCTTCCTCCCTTCCTAGTATGCCGACCGCGCTGAATGCTGCTGCTACGCGCTATCACTGGCACGGAGGCTCTCTGCCTCGCGGGGAGCGACCGACGCCTCACGGCGTCTGCACGCGGGACTGGGAACGGGCGACATCTGTCACCTGAACCCGTCCTTGCGGCAGTGCCCACTGATTGCTGTAATTTTTAAAATAAATAAAAATTGAAAACCTTTCTCCCCCGCCTTCTCAGTTAACTGGTTGGCGGTTGTCCATTCCTGTTTTTAGGCACCAGTCGAATGAACCAGGACTAAGTGTATCCACAGGCAGCCATTGGGCTCGACCCAGATGCTGCAGTCATGCACCGGGTGCAAAGACGCCCCGCTACCATAGAGCTACAAGGTACAAGCTCGGCGGTTCTCATAATCACCCTGCGATTGGAAGGAGCAACATCTCTCTTGAGCTCTCTCTTGATGGGAAATTCTTCACATTCTGTGCGTTCTCAGTCTCCGGTTATACCGTGACTTACACAGTGCGTCCAGTTCAATATTTACCAGTGTTTGTGCAAGTTTTTAAACAACTACTCAAGAATCAGTGCAGTGCAGTGTAGTGTTCAGTGCAGTGTTGTGTTCTTGTGCCGTGCAGTGTTTCGTGTGTGTTCCGCTGCTGCCTGGAGCTTGTTGGTAAGTGAGCGACTTTTGTATCATTGCTTACCGTAGTGCTTGGTCTAGTCCTTAGTTCCGTTCCGCCTAAGGCGTAGGCTTCGCCTCGCCGATGGCTGCCCGCAACCCATCTTCCGTCGGTCCTTCTCAGGACCTCGCTATTCCTGCTCGCGCTCTGTCGCAACCTCTCCCGGATGGCCCTTCTCAGGACCACCCTACACCTACCTCGTCGGGGGAAACTCGCGACGCGGACTCGGCCATGGATACCGATGGTGCATGGCAGTCTGTCAGCCGGAAACGGCGTGTCAGTGCCACCTCCACGGAATCCGGTCGGACTTCGCGTCGAGGCTCAACCGCGGGGCAATCCGCCATGGCCTCTCAACAACCCGACCAGCCCCGGCGTATCCCGCCTCTGATTTTCGCCCGGCCTTCGGATTGGGCTAATTTCATGCGTCGGATACACCGGTGCACTCCTTCTGGCACCTTGACTGCTTCGGCCCAAGGTGACAGCTCCATCCGCCTCAACCCCACGACCGTGGAAAGCTTCCGTATTGCACAAAGTTCCTCACGGACGCGGGTATCCCCTACCATACCTTTGCCTTGCCGGAGGAGAAGGAACTCAAGGTTCAAGTTATTGGTATCCCTGCTGGTACCCAGCCTGAGATCATCTCTGATGAACTCACCAGTTTAGGCTTTCGAGTACATAGTGTAACGCCTCTCTTCTCCCCCGGCAAGAAACTAGCGCGCAATGCGTTCCTGGTTAAAATACGAAAGGTGGGTGACTACCAGGCCATTTATGGTATCACCTTTATGTTTTATTTGAAGGTTAGGGTCGAAGCCTTCGAAGCCCAAGCCGGGCCGAAGCAGTGTTACAACTGCCAGAGGTACGGCCATTCATCGGCATTTTGCCACCATCCCACCCGCTGTTTACGCTGTGGCGATAGCCATCGAAAGGACACTTGTCCTCTCGCTCGTGCTGCCGCCACTTGCGCCAACTGCGGGGAACCTCACCCGGCATCATCGAAATCTTGCAAATTCTATGCTGCGGCTTTGAAGAAACTTTCAAAGTCCTCGCAGCAGCGCGTTACTGCGCCTCCAGCTAGGCCCCAATCATCAAGGCCTACCGCCTCGGCGGCACCTATTCCCGCTGCGGCACCGGCACTTGCGCCTGCCCCAGCTCGTCCGGCGTCTACCGGGGCGCCCAGCTATGCGGCTGCAGCTGCTTGTCAGCCTGCCGCACAGCCCGCGGCCCAGCAGCCAACACCTGCTGCGCCGTCTAAGAAAAAGACGAAACCGTCGCCCCCCGCTTCCTCGCAGCACACGCCCGCTGCACCACAGCCAGCATCTACTCCAGATGTCCGAAATCCTAGGCAGCCGAAACAAAAGGCCCCCGCCCAGAATGGCATCATGTTCCTGCACCCGGCGCCCAAGCCTCAGGCGGCACCGGCGTCTGCCGCGTCCTCGGACGTGACTTTCGCCGCCCGCGTGCGCGCTTGGATCAACGCCTTCATCCCGCAAATTCTTGCTGCCAAGGATGTCCAGTCCTTAATCGTCATCATTCTCACCTCCGTGACCTCGCTTATCCCTCTCGATGGCTAGGCCCTTTCGGGTGGTGGCTTGGAACGCATGTGGCGTTCTATCTCGCCGTGCCGAATTGGCCGCCTTCGTAACCGAATATGACATAGACGTCATACTCCTTAGTGAAACCCATTTAACTCCTGCTCACTCGTTCCAGCTTCCGGCGTACACGACGTATCGCACAGACAGGCCTGGCCAGAACCGGCGTGCCGCATCTGGCGGCACAGCCATTCTGGTTCACAGGCGCATCGCCCACCGCCCCCTGCCGCCTCCGGCGACTCGTCGCTTGGAGGCGACGGCGGTTGCTCTCTGCATCGGGGATCGGGAGGTTCGACTGGTTTCAGTCTACCTCCCCCCTCGAGGTGGACCACCGCCCGACGAGGATGAATGGGACGCTCTCTTAGTAGACCCTCTACCAACCATCGCAGCCGGAGACTTTAATAGTAAGCATCCCCTGTGGAACAGCCGTGTCTCGAACCCATACGGCCGCTCTCTGTACCAATACGTTCAACGTCATCCTCATGTGAACGCTCTTGGTCCTAGATCACCGACCTATATCCCCAATCAACGGGGACCTCCAGACGTCCTTGACATTGCTGTTGTCAAGGACTTGGCCTACCCTATCGCAATAGAAGCCGTGTCAGACCTCTCGTCTGATCACGACCCGGTAATACTCACTGTTCGGCCCACGCTGGACACACCTCTCCAGCCTCCCCATCGTTTAACGAGAGTCAACTGGCGATCGTTCCACGATGAACTGGGTCGAACAGTACCATCTGACCCCCAGGTCGACATCTCCAGCCCGGAGGATGTAGACCGCTTGGCCGACTATCTTCAAGAAGTCGTCACGTCCGCTATGGACAAACACACCTATGAAGTCCCTGCGCCCAACAGACGGTCGCAGTTACCTGAAGAGGTGATTCTGGCCATCCGCAACCGGCGCCAGCTCCGCCGGAGATGGCAACAAACCCGGGACCCTGCCGTAAAACGCAGGCTAAACGCCCAATCTGACCTTGTCAAGCAGCTTCTGCTTGATGCCACTGCTCATCGATGGGACTCATATCTTGAGTCTCTGGAAGTCACGCCACAGTCCGTTTTCCGGGCTGCGCGCCGACTCACTGGCGAGAAAAGGACCCGCTACCCCCTCCGATCACCGAACGGGATTGTGTACTCCGCGGCCGACAAAGCAGAAGTCTTTGCCGATACCATGGAGGAACAATTTACCGTTCACAGAGGCGTCTGTGACCCCGGCCACTCGGCAGCGGTCGCAGACTTCCTATCTGGATATTTTTCCCGCCCACCCGCAGACCCAATCGACCCGTTCGACGAGGCTGAAGTGGAAACGGCCATTAGTCGACTGCGCCCCAAGAAGGCGCCCGGCGAGGACCGTATTGGTACAGCGGCCCTACTCAACGCCCCAGCAAGTCTCGTTTCACTCATCCACGTGCTGTTCAATGGATGTCTCCGGCTCCATTACTATCCCAGCCCTTGGAAACGAGCCAAAGTCATCATGTTGCCGAAGGCTCGCAAGCTGCGTACACTCCCTGAGAATCATCGACCAATCTCTCTTTTGCCAGTCTTATCGAAGGTGTTCGAGCGCCTCCTGCATCGCCGGATTACTCCCCTGCTGGATAATTTCATTCGGCAGGAACAGTTCGGCTTCCGCAGGCAGCATTCGACCACTCTTCAACTTGTCCGAGTTGTCACGCAACTCACTGACGCCATCAACAGGAACCATCAAACTGTCGCCGTCCTTCTGGACGTGAGTAAGGCCTTCGACAAAGTCTGGCACGAAGGCCTTCTCTATAAACTAGCCACCTCCCCTCTCCCTGCCTCATTTGTACATCTGATGCGGTCGTATCTCTGCGACCGCAAATTTAGGATCTGCGTCGACGGGACGTACTCTTCTGTCCGCCCCGTCGCCGCTGGCGTCCCTCAAGGATCAGTCCTCGGCCCCGTTCTGTACCTTGTGTACACGAACGACCTGCCAGTTTTGCCTGGAGTCACGCTCTCTCTCTATGCGGACGATGCGATGTACCACACCAGTTCTGCAAACCTTCGTTTTGCGACTGACGTGGTGCAGCGCCAGCTCGCATTACTTCCGGCCTGGCTAAGGAAATGGCGGGTGGCGATCAATACGGAGAAATCCGAGGCGATTGCCTTCTCCCGTCAGCTCACTTCCCGATGCCAGACCCTCTCCCTTGAAGGGAGCCCAATCGCTTGGCAACGTACTGTGAAGTACTTGGGCGTCACTCTTGATCGACGCCTAAGCTTCAGAGCTCACGTGTCCACAGTGCTCCAGCGCGCCAGAGGCGTCAAAGCCAAACTATACCCATTCTTATCGCCTCGAGGGCCACTGCCAGTGCGCACGAAGCTCTCGATCTATCTGCTCTTTTTACGAGCCGTCCTTATGTACGCAGCGCCTGCATTTTGGACCCAACTCGCCCCCGACGTCGTCAAACGCATGGAAGCCTTCCAAGCCCTTACCCTTCGCCTTATCTCCGGCTCTCCCTGGTATGTAAAAAATGCTGCTATCAGGCGAGGGCTGAAGATTCCGTCGCTCGATGGATTTGCGCGAACTCTCACGTTCAATCTCTTCCATCGAGCATCCATCTCTGATTTTCCTCACCTCCAACACCTCGATAACGATGATGGACCTCCACCAGTCAAACGCCGCCGCCCTCGAGCTCTGCTCGACGACCCGCCGTAATGTTAAAATTAACAAAAATTGCCCTCTCACCATCTGTCCACGCGCCGACCAATCGTATTTTCACCACCTTCCTTCCAGTCAAATCCGGTCCGTTGCAAGCCGACAGATGGTTCGGGCGTTGTGCCGGCTTTAGGTGTGCCTAGCGCCACCTTCAGTCGGCAACTTCGCCCCTCCCGTCTCTCGCCTGCCTCGGTATCGCCATAAAGCAGTCTACCGGACTCTTACCGGGCTGGCGGAAGTGTATCGACCCGTTGTGGGCGAACAAATCCCTCCAATCCGTGCTAAGCGTTCGCGTAGACTTCCCTCTCAGGCCATTGGTGGATCGCGTCAGCGGTTCAGCCAATCACAGCCCGTCTCCTTCACCTCCGCAAAAATAAAAAAGGGGGTACCCATCCTCGCAGCGACAACTCTCGCACCAAGCACTCGCCAAGCAACAGGCAGTCATCGGGCTCGCCCGGACGCTGCCGTCACTGGGGCACGCACTGAGCTGTGCCCTACACGCATCGTGGCATCGTGGCATCGGCGGTTCATAGCGACGGACGCATTCTTATGAATATGGATGGACTCCAGATGCAGGCGAGTGAAGTAACCCCGGACAGAAGACAACACGCGGGCTTCATCAAACATCACCCGGTGATCGTCGTGGGACAGAGCGTGTTCAGCAACTGCGGACTTCTCCGGCTGGCCCAGGCGGCAGTATCTCCGATGTTCAGAGAGGCGCGTCCGGACACTACGTTTCGTGGTGCCTATGTAGACCTGGCCACACGTACAAGGAATACTGTACACCCCGCACAACGAGAGTGGATCCCTGGCGTCTTTCACCGGTCGCAGGAACTGTTGGATCTTTTTGGTTGGCTTAAAGATCGTCCTGACGCCCCGCTTACTCAGCAACCTGCCGATGCGATCAGTAACGCCACGGATGTAGGGCAAGACAGCAGAGCCAACAACCTCAGGCAACTCCGACTGGTCCGGCCTACCAGATCTTCTCGGCCGGGCAGCTCTCCTAACCTCCGCAGCAGAATAGCCGTTGGACTGCAGTGCTTCCTCGAGATGCCGAAACTCATCTTCGAGATACTGGGGTTCACAGATTCTTTTTGCCCGGTCTACCAAAGTCTTCAGCACCGCCCTCTTCTGCCTAGGATGATGATTGGAGGTCTTGTGCAGATATCTGTCGGTGTGCGTTGGCTTCCTATAAACTTTATGTCCCAAGCTGCCATCGGTCCTTTTCAGGACCAACACATCCAGAAAAGCCAATTGATCACCACTCTCGCGCTCCATCGTAAACTGTATGCGCGGGTGTACAGCGTTCAGATGTCCAAGGAAGCGTTCCAACTCTTCATCCCCATGGCTCCAGACCACGAAAGTGTCGTCCACATACCGCAACCAACACTTCGGCTTCAGAGGCGCAGATGAAATTGCCAACTCTTCAAATTTCTCCATATAGAAGTTTGCAACCACAGGGCTGAGAGGACTTCCCATGGCGACGCCATCCAACTGTTCGTAGAAGCCGCCATTCCACTGGAAGTAGGTCGTTGTTAGGACCTGCCGGAACAAAGCAGTGATGTCCGCCGAGAACAGGTCACCCAAATACCCCAAGACCTCCTGAACAGGGACCATGGTGAAAAGAGAGACCACATCAAAACTCACGAGAACATCGCCAGGCTCCAGCACCAACTCCCGGATCCTCCGAAGGAAATCAGAAGAGTCCCGGACGAAAGAGTCCGTCTGCCCGATGTGCGGCTTGAGCAATCCAGTGAGGTGCTTTGCCAAGGTGTAAGTAGGCGAGCCAATAGCACTGACGATGGGCCTCAGCGGAACGTCTTCCTTGTGGATCTTCGGTAAACCATAGAGACGAGGGGGAAGGGCCTCCGAACACCGGACGGCCGTCTTCACATCAGGCGCCAGAGAAGATTGCTTAATCAAAGAATCCGTTTTTCTCAAAACAGTTGTAGTCGGATCTTTGTTCAGCCTCCGCTCCGCCAAAATGCAATCTTCTGTCGGCGGAGTTGCGAGCCTTGAGGGAATTAAAAAGGGATGAATCCATTGTCATTATGCCGGCGGATAAGGGGAGTGCCACTGTGGTCTTGAACACCGAAGACTACCAGCGGAAGATTGAAGGTTTGTTAGATCCGGCCACTTATCGGAGGATGAACAAAGATCCGACTACAACTGTTTTGAGAAAAACGGATTCTTTGATTAAGCAATCTTCTCTGGCGCCTGATGTGAAGACGGCCGTCCGGTGTTCGGAGGCCCTTCCCCCTCGTCTCTATGGTTTACCGAAGATCCACAAGGAAGACGTTCCGCTGAGGCCCATCGTCAGTGCTATTGGCTCGCCTACTTACACCTTGGCAAAGCACCTCACTGGATTGCTCAAGCCGCACATCGGGCAGACGGACTCTTTCGTCCGGGACTCTTCTGATTTCCTTCGGAGGATCCGGGAGTTGGTGCTGGAGCCTGGCGATGTTCTCGTGAGTTTTGATGTGTTCTCTCTTTTCACCATGGTCCCTGTTCAGGAGGTCTTGGGGTATTTGGGTGACCTGTTCTCGGCGGACATCACTGCTTTGTTCCGGCAGGTCCTAACAACGACCTACTTCCAGTGGAATGGCGGCTTCTACGAACAGTTGGATGGCGTCGCCATGGGAAGTCCTCTCAGCCCTGTGGTTGCAAACTTCTATATGGAGAAATTTGAAGAGTTGGCAATTTCATCTGCGCCTCTGAAGCCGAAGTGTTGGTTGCGGTATGTGGACGACACTTTCGTGGTCTGGAGCCATGGGGATGAAGAGCTGGAACGCTTCCTTGGACATCTGAACGCTGTACACCCGCGCATACAGTTTACGATGGAGCGCGAGAGTGGTGATCAATTGGCTTTTCTGGATGTGTTGGTCCTGAAAAGGACCGATGGCAGCTTGGGACATAAAGTTTATAGGAAGCCAACGCACACCGACAGATATCTGCACAAGACCTCCAATCATCATCCTAGGCAGAAGAGGGCGGTGCTGAAGACTTTGGTAGACCGGGCAAAAAGAATCTGTGAGCCCCAGTATCTCGAAGATGAGTTTCGGCATCTCGAGGAAGCACTGCAGTCCAACGGCTATTCTGCTGCGGAGGTTAGGAGAGCTGCCCGGCCGAGAAGATCTGGTAGGCCGGACCAGTCGGAGTTGCCTGAGGTTGTTGGCTCTGCTGTCTTGCCCTACATCCGTGGCGTTACTGATCGCATCGGCAGGTTGCTGAGTAAGCGGGGCGTCAGGACGATCTTTAAGCCAACCAAAAAGATCCAACAGTTCCTGCGACCGGTGAAAGACGCCAGGGATCCACTCTCGTTGTGCGGGGTGTACAGTATTCCTTGTACGTGTGGCCAGGTCTACATAGGCACCACGAAGCGTAGTGTCCGGACGCGCCTCTCTGAACATCGGAGATACTGCCGCCTGGGCCAGCCGGAGAAGTCCGCAGTTGCTGAACACGCTCTGTCCCACGACGATCACCGGGTGATGTTTGATGAAGCCCGCGTGTTGTCTTCTGTCCGGGGTTACTTCACTCGCCTGCATCTGGAGTCCATCCATATTCATAAGAATGCGTCCGTCGCTATGAACCGCCGAGTCCAGAGTCCAGAGTCCAGAGTTGAACGGAGCAGCAGCTAGTCGTGCTCCGGTGGTCGCAGTGTCCGGGTGATACCCGATGACTGCATGTTGCCTTGCTGTTACCTTGGCTAGCGATCTCGCGCTTTGAAAGGAATGGGACCTCCATCAATTTTATTTTGGAGGGACAGGATGTTATGATTTTACTTGGACCCTGGGACCTCGAAGAGACCCGTGACGGCAGAATGGGGGAGACCTCGAAGACCTTTCGCGTGAGAAGCAGGAATGACCCTCCCACAACGGGTAGGGCGCCCCTAGCCGCTCAGGAAAAGTCGCCGAGGGCTGCCAGGCGGCAATGTCGGCGCACGGGAGAGAGCGTAGGAGGAGGCAGCGTCCACCAGAGGTGGCACTAGGCACACCTAGGGCGAGCGCAGACCCCCCTCTAGTCTGTCGCCGAGCGCCAGCACGGACATGAGAAAGAAGGAAGGAGGAGGAGCGTGAAAATTCTCAAGGTCGGGGGGATGGGGCAGATGTTCTGTAAGTGCTTATGGGGGGTCGTCGAGCAACGCTCGGGGGCGTTTGTGGCGTCTAGGTGGTGGGCCGACGTCTGTGCTTAGTCGACGGATGTGAGGATGGGTCGAGACATAGGCTCGGGAGAATAGTTTGAGGGCTAGGGACCGAACGAATTCGGTAAGTGAAGGAACCTTCAACCCTCGCCTGATGGCATCATTTCTGACAAACCAGGGAGAGTTGGAGATGTAGCGGAGGGTTCGGGATTGGAAAGCTTCCAACCGGGCGACAACGGATGGGCTGAGTAGTACCCAAAAGGCGGGGGCTGCGTAAGTCAGGATTGCCCTAAGAAAGAGCAAGTAGATGGTGAGTTTAGTGCGCACAGGCACTGAACCCCGATGAGAGAGAAAGGGAAATAGTTTGGCTCTGACGCCTCTGGCGCGCTGGAGACTCAGAGAGACATGAGGTGCAAAGCTTAGGCGTCGGTCAAGAGTGACGCCCAAGTACTTTACAGTCCGTTTCCACTCGATTGGGCTCCCTTCAAGGGAGAGGGACTGGCAGCGGGAAGTTAATTTACGAGAAAAGGCGATCGCCTCGGATTTCTCCGCATTGACCGCCATCCTCCACTTCCTTAGCCAGTCCGGAAGTACGGCGAGCTGACGTTGCACCAGGCCAGCTGCGAAATCAAGACTCGCTGAGCTGGCGTGGTACATAGCGTCATCCGCATAGAGCGAGAGAGTGACTCCAGGCTGAACAGGCAGGTCGTTCGTGTACACGAGGTACAGAACGGGGCCAAGGACAGATCCCTGAGGTACGCCTGCGGCGACTGGTCGGACGGATGAGTACGACCCTTCGACGCATACCCTAAAGATACGATCGCACAAGTACGATCGGAGAAAATGAACGAATGAGGCAGGGAGTGGGGAGTGGGCCAGTTTGTAGAGAAGGCCTTCGTGCCAGACTCGATCGAAGGCCTTACTCACGTCGAGCAATACAGCGACGGAGGACAGATGCTTGTTGTAGGCGTCCGTCAAATGGGTAACAACCCGGACGAGTTGAAGGGTCGTCGAGTGCTCTCTGCGAAAGCCGAACTGCTCCTGCCGAATGAAACCATCCAGCAGAGGCGCGTACCGACCGTGCAGGAGGCGCTCGAGTACCTTCGATATGACTGGCAACAGTGAGATGGGTCGATGGTTTGAGGGGTCAATACGCAGCTTGCGAGGCTTGGGGATCATGATGATTTTCGCACGCTTCCACAGGCTGGGGAAGTAATGAAGCCGGAGACATCCATTGAACAGCTCGTGGACCAAGTTGATGAGGCTAGGGGGAGCGTGTTGTAGCGCCGCCGCTCCGATACGATCATCGCCGGGCGCCCTCTTAGGGCGAAGTCGACCAATAGCCGAGACAACATCGGCCCGGTCGAACGGGTCAGGGATGTCAGCTGGAGGGCGGGAAAAATATCCAGATAGGAAGTCTGCGACCTCGGCCGAGTGGACGGGGTCGCAGACGCCTCCGTGGACGGTGAATTGCTCCTCCATGGTTGCGGCAAAGACTTCAGCTTTGCCGGCCGCGGAGTACACAATGCCGTCCGGTGATCTGAGGGGATGGCGGGTCCTTTTGTCGCCAGTAAGTCGACTCGCAGCCTGCCAGACAGACTCGGGCCGGACTTCAAGAGACTCGAGATACGAGTCCCAACGATGTGCAGTGGCATCAAGCAGAAGCTGCTTGACAAGGTCAGATTGGGCGTTGAGCCTGCGTTTGATAGCAGGATCCCGGGTTTGTTGCCATCTCCGGCGGAGTTGGCGCCGAGTTTGGATGGCGAGGAGCACCTCTTCAGGTAATTGAGACCGGCGATTTGTCTCCGGGACAAGATAGGTGTGTGTGTCCATAGCGGACGTAACGACTTCTTGAAGATAGTCGGCCATACGGTCCGCATCAGCCGTAGAGGCGATGGGGGCCGGGGGGTCAGATGGCACTGTTCGTTGGAGTTCGTCATGATAGGAGCGCCAGTTGACTCTCCGTGGACGAGAGGGGGGTTGGAGAGGTGTGTCCAACAGGGGACGAACAGTGATAAGTACCGGGTCGTGGTCGGACGAGAGGTCCGATACAGCACTGACAGTGATAGGAATGGCCAGGTCCTTGACAATGACAATGTCAAGGACATCCGGAAGGCCCCTAGTGGGCACGTGGGTCGGTGAGTCAGGACCAATAACTGAGACCTGCAGATGACGCTGAACGTAGCTGTAGAGCGAGCGGCCACGCGGGTTCGTGACACGGCTGTTCCAAGAGGGATGCTTGGAGTTGAAGTCTCCGGCAGCTATAGTAGGTAGTTCGTGGTCGAGGAGGGCGTCCCACTCCTCAGGCGGCGGAGGCCCTCCGGGCCCGGGAGGAAGGTACGCCGAAATTAGGCGAACCTCCCGATCCCCGATCCAGAGGGCCACCGCCGTCGTCTCCAAATACCTAGTATCTGGAGGGGGTAAGAGACGATGGGCAATGCGCCTGTGGACGAGAATAGCAGTACCCCCGCTGGGACGAGCGGGGGGTTGTAGCCGGGGCCTATCCGTGCGATATGTAGTGTACGCCGGAAGCTGAAAGGAAGCAGCAGGGGTAAGGAAAGTTTCGGAGAGGAGGATGACATCGAGGTCATATTCAGTGGCAAAGTTAGCCAATTCGGCTCGGCGAGACGGAACACCACACGCGTTCCATGCCACCAGCCGAAGAGGCCTAGACATTGAGAGGCAGGAGAGTCATGAGAGAGGTAAGAATGGTGACTAGCAGAGACTGGACGTCCTTGGCAGCCAAGATTTGAGGGATGAGGGTCTCAACCCAGACACGCAAACGATCAGCAAAGGTCGGATCCGAGGACCCTTCCTCCGCCGATGGCGCCTGCGGCGTGGGCGGGGGCACTCGATACATGATACCATTATCGGGCCGAGGTGTAGTTGTAGGCTGCCGAGGCTCTTGGGGAGCTGGGGCAGATGCTGACTTAGTTGCAGCGGGCTTGTGCTGCGTGAGGATGGTGGTCGATGACTTTTTCTTCTTTGGCGCGGGTTGCTTTCGCGACGAGGCCAAAGGAGGGAAAGATGCATCGGAGGCGGCGGCTGCCGCGTAACTGAGCGCTCCGGCAGGCGCTGGGCAGGTCGGGGGGACTACAGCGGCTGCAGGCGCAGACGAGGTAGCCGGAACTGGGGCCGCCGGGGCGGCAGATGCAGGGGCTGAGGGTTTCTTGGGGGCAGGTGGGATAGGCTTTTGGGCCTTGGTGATGCGCTTGAGGGCGTCATGATAGTGCTTGCACTGGCGAGAGCTTGCCGGGTGTGGTTCACGACAGTTTGCACACGTGGCAGTGGCGGTGCGTTCACGAGGACAATCGCCCTTGTGATGACCTTCACCACAACGAATGCAGCGTGTCGGGTAATGGCAATAGATACTGCTGTGTCCGTACCTCTGGCAGTTGTAGCACTGCTTGGGTCCGGGTCGGGACTCGAAAGCTGAAACTTTTACCCGGAGGTAAAAGAGAGAGTCTACTTGGTAAATGGCTTGGAAATTCCCTACCTTGAGGATTTTCACAAGGAAGGCATTTCTGGGAATGCGTCTGCCGGGGGAGAAGAGAGGAGTTACAGAGCTGACAGTAAAGCCCAAAAGTTCAAGGGCGTGCGAGATTGTAGGCTCGGGAACATCGGCGGGGATGCCGACGATCTCGACCTTGAGTTCCCTCTCCTCCGGCAGGGCGTAGGTGTAGTAAGGGATACCACGATCAGTCAGCAGCTTCTGGGCGAGCCGGAAACTGTCGATGGTCGTGGTCTCAATTCTGACGGAGCGGCCACCCTGACAAACTGCAGTCAGGGTATTCGCAGGAGCGGCCCGGTGAAGTCGCCGCATGACCTTATCCCAGTCAGTAGGCCGGTCAAAGATCAGAGGCGGCAACCGCCGAGTCGGGGTAGGTGGTGAGGTGGCCGTAGCGGGTCTATCCGTGGCAGGACCCAGCTGGGAAGACCGCCCGGACCCCGCGGAGTCGCCACTGTTTCGCCGTTTCCGGCTACTCACAGTTTGCCACTCCTCAGTGTCCATGGCACTCGTCCCAGCAGACACTGTCTCGGTTTCGGTTGGTAGAGGTTGCGCCAAAGCGCCAGGTGGGATTTCGTGGCCCTGAGAAGGACCGACGGGAAGGTTGGTTGCGGCCATCGGCGAGGTTAACCTACGCCTAGGCTGGTGAGACTTTACGGATCGCTAGCTGGGTAGTGAGGTATACTACTTAATAGCTACAACACTTACCAGGCAACAGACAGCAGCGGAGAACACCAAAACACCACTAACACCAGAAACTCGAGTTCACCACTGCCCGCACAATTGTAACACACAGCACTAATGATGTTAAACACTATGTGAAAGTTTGAGTGAAATATACTGAATAATAACTGAGATAGAGAGCTCCAGACAAGCTGGAGCCAGCGTTGCACAATGGAAAATTCCACTTGTGTAGAGAAACAAACGAACGCAGCCTACCCTGGCAACAGCTCTAGGTAGACTGAACCGCCGAGGAGAAAGCATCTCCTTAAATAATGTCTGGCATGGTCTATTTTCCATGGCCAATCAGAATTGAGTATGACGAGCTGGCTTCTCATTGGTCCGTGCGATACACCTGAAGCGGACAAAATGTTATAAATAGAGGCATCGTAGCAGGTACTCACTGTTGCTTGTTCCCAGTCCATTGGGAGACGTGTTCGGCGTATCATCTATCGAACACTTTTCTTTTTCTTTTGCTACTGAAGATGGCCACCGGTGGTGCGGCCGAAACGTTTAGCAGCATCTTAAGCAATCGACTACGGCCTCTCAGCCCGGAAGTTTTAGTAAATAATCGTATTGTTTACAGTGTTTCTTACAAACTATTGTACATTGGTTTTTATCAGATACTGTATTGTACTTCTAGGTTACTTTAGGGGTTTTATTTCTTTTATTTTATGGGTTTTAGTATTTTTTTAGTTTAATTAAGTTTGACCTTATTTATCTGGGCCTATCTACTTCTGTTAAATTACAATATATAGCAACGATACAAATGAAAACTGGATGATAGGTTACATTGAAATTATTACAACCAAGTCTATATCTGGAGGTAGGAAAATTTTATTCATTAACACATTAAAATTTACTATTGTCTCATTACTTTATAATATAAAATTGTTTATTAAATAATTGTTTTTCAATAAATGAGTTATTGGCTTGTTTTACATATATGTTACTTGTACGTAGAATTCCAACTGTTTGCGTAGACTCCCGGCGCTCCACAGTCTGCTCGTCTGCACCGCTGCGACTCTGCACGTCGACCGACCGAAGATCACTAACGCTGAATTATCTACGTCGCCGCTCACACACGCACTGCGATATGAAACTGTTACTGTTTATAACTTGATTTCACTTAATCTCAGGGATCAAAACTGGGTAAAAATAGATCGTGTATTAAGCTTACACAAATTCCGGTTTCTTGAAGTGTTCTCGCGTTAACTCTCAGACTATCTCGGTAGATAATCTGCCCTAGTCCGGAAATGTTCCGCTGTTCGCAAAAAAAGTGCTAGAAATGATCTATTTAAAATTATCTGAGTACTACAATGGCAATGGTTATGAAGAACTCGAACCGTGAACCAACTTCTATGTCTTAAGGAAATCGACTTGTCTTGTCACGAAAATCTCGTGACAGCGAGTACGTCTTTCTATGGAAAGACTTCGGAAGAAACTGAACCATACGTACGCTGTCTTCGACCGACTCAAATAATTTTTAGACCTTCTGATTGGTGGAAAACCTAGCAACTTCATAGATTTTCTTAGTGTATCCAGACATCAGGTTGAAACTCTGTCCAATTCTGCAAAGGCCTGTCTAGATTTAATCTACAAATTTTATTACTTTCTAGGAGATAACGAAAATAAAAGAAGACTGATTTCATAAAAAAAAACATAAAATTATACTTGTGGAGAATTGAGTATATGGAAAATGTAGCTTAAAACCATGAGAATAGCCTGACCAAGTTCCAGAACAAAATGTTAATTTTCAACAAAGTTATTAAATAAAATGTAAATCACTCGGGCACCCGCGCACTTACACACAAATATTTCACATGACATAAAAGAGTATAAAATTGTGAACATCTTGACATAACATACTTTTTTAAACATAGCTTGGTTCAAAACTTATGACTACTTTACAAAGAAAAGAACAAAATCAATTTTTAACATGTCTATGGCCGTCAGAAAATGTCTTATAGCATTAGTATCCCTATTATATGAACTTCATATCCTGTGTTCTGTTGCAATACAGCACAGGCAGCACATTGGTTGGTTTAGTGCTGCCTAGTGCACATTTCTTAAAATATGCTCTGCAAAGAAGATTATATTTTAGTAATTGTGTAGTCCGGGAAAGAACATGGGAAGAACATTTTGTGCATGGGAAGAGAACATTTTGAAGAATATGACAACCATCCAGCTGAAGAAACAGTTAGATAAAAAGGGCTTCACAAATTCACAATAGAAACTATGGCCAACCCGCCAACCTGGAGACACATCTAGAACAGGCTATATGAGAGATGGGTGGGAACCCAGACGAATTCTTCATAAATTCCAAATAAACGCCTGCCACAAAGAAAATACAGGTAAGCAATATGTTTAATAAAATAATGGCAGTAATTCAGGCCCAGTCAGACCGAATTAAGATGCAATTTCAGATCCAGTCCTCACAAATTCAGACCCAGATACAACCTCTGTCAGACAGGTTATTTGCATAGAAGAGTTACTGTAGGGCCTAGATGCCAAATTTGCAAATAGAGTACAGAATGTTCAGGAACACGTGAATTCCCTAAAATCAGAGTTCACCGCCACAGTACATAGCGCCACAGTACATAGACTGAACCATGAATTAAGTACCACCAACACCCAGTGGCGGCGCTAACGAAACGGGGGCCCCCCCGCGAAACTAATTTGGGGGCCCTATAAAAACGGTTAAATTTTGTATACGTAATAGGGGAAAACACTCAAATGAGTTTCTATTTACGTGTGTTTCACAACAATGGTTTGTGAATACTTTCTCGTCTATCACAAAGCGTTTGCAATTTGCAAAGGACGTTTTACACGTGTACAAACTCTTAAAATTCATTGTTGCTAAATAGACAAAGTTCTATACAAACTATAAAAAACCAAAATAAAAAGAATGATTTATTTTTACATCAAAGATCTAAATTCAGACTATGAAACAGTAGCGCACACAGAGTGTTAAAAATTTATCATTTAAAAACGAATATCAAAGTAACATTCTAGCTTTTTTCAAACATTTAAATTAGTTTGTAACTGAATTTGTAAAATTCTTGAATATACTCTATACAATTTCTCCTTAAGTCTAATCCAATTCAATAACACTCGAACTCAAGTAATGTACAATATTTACAGATGAGGATCAACCAAAGTTCACTGTTTTCCTAAGCCTAGTCTTCTTTTTTTAATAGCTTAGAACTTTTCAACCACTTCGTTGATATTAGTTTTCTGTGTCTCTTCATGCTCAATGCTTAACAGTGCCAAGTCACTCAACCGAGTTTGGGCCATGGTACTTCTTAAGTATGACTTAATTAATTTAAGTTTTGAAAAGCTTCTTTCCGCTGTAGCTGTTGTGACAGGTATGGTAAAATAAAGCTGCAAAGCTGTAGTTAAGTCTGGGAGGCAGCTCATAAGGCAGCTGTTTCCTTCAACCAGTAAATTCATCATTTCTCGAATGCTTTTCTTGTGTACAATTTCTTTGGCCATCAGAGCTTTGAAGGATATTACTTGGTCAGGCAGTGATGTGGAAAGGTCACCAGGATACACATTTACCAGAGCCTTACTTTTCTCCACTATTGTGTCTTGTGAGAAGTTTACTAAATTCTGAGGCGTCAGAATGAAAACCTATCATCAATGCAACGCAATCCTTCGAATCTCATTTGTAGCTGAGCTATTACAATATCTAGTGTTGCATTGAAAACTTTTACTTCAAATGATTTATCTGGGTCGTCAATTCTATGGTCAACTGATAATTCAACAAAGAAGCGTTTTACAACTCGCTTACGCTTATTTTTCATGTTACAAGTTATGTCCCATGACTGGGCCAACTGTTTAGCACCAGCAAGAAAGCCGGCAAAGTGCTTTCTTAAAACTTTTAACTCATCACAAGCGCGGCTTAGAAACTGCCACGCTCTGCCTAGGTCAACAGTTGGCCTCTGTAGTGCTTTTGAAGTTATATTTACATTCTCTAAAATCTTAGTTTCAAGGCAGAGCGCAAGAATAAATTCAAAGTTTTCTAGGTGGTTTCTAATTGCTAATGCTTTTTCTGCCTCGGGTTTTTTTGAGCTGTACAGAATAATTTCTGTCAAACACTTAATCACATTTTTGAAATCATTTCTTAAAGCTAACAGACAGTCGTGTCTAGAAGACCACCTTGTTGTACATAGCTTTTTTAAAGTTAGATTTTTGGCAGAGCTGTTTTCTTTAACGGCAGTGTTAAGTTCTTGCCATCTATGTAAGCTTTCACTGAAAAACATAAGTTTTCTGAACTATGTCATAAAATTGTCTTATTTCATAAATATTTGATACTGAATCATTGATCACCAAGTTCAACAAGTTATGTGCACAGTGTACGTAATCCGCGTTTGGGACTATATCCATAATTCTTTTCTGTAACCCAGAGTATTTCCCGCTCATTGTTGCTGCACCGTCATAACCTTGACCTCTACACTTACTAATGTCAATTTCATTTGTTTTCAAAAAGTCTAAAATCTTACTTTGAAACCCCTCACTGTTGGGATCCTTTATTTCTTGAAATCCCAAAAAGGACTCACTAATCACAGTTTTATAATTGCCAGGAGATTCTTCTACTATGTTAATGTATCTGATTACAACACTCATTTGGTCAATCTTAGAAATGTCTTGTGTGCTATCAACAGTTATAGAAAAAAAAGGAGACGAGTGAATCTGTTTTAGTAAGGCAGTCAATACTGATTTTCCTAGCAAGTTAATGATTTCATTTTGAATGTCATGGTGGAGGTATTTTGATCTGGTTTTTTCATTTTCTAAGTGTGCACTAAGGAGAGAATCGTAGCGAGAAACTAAAGATAGTATGTTCAAAAAATTTCCACTTTCAGGATTTATTTCATGTAATGATTCTCTATGGCCACGAAACGGCAATGAACACAATGCCATGGTTCGAATGACATCCACAATCCGTATGAAAATATCTTTCCATTTTTTCCGCTCATCGGAAATTTGATCAGCTACCGTTTTACTCTTTTTCCAAGTGGCATACGTGAGACAAGATTGTAAATGAGCATTGCTACTTTCATGAACTTTAATTTTTTTACTGAGACCTTTCCAACTCTAATATCGCCTTCACGCCAGCTTTGGGCATCAGCACTTTGGCTGGAAAGCCAACATGGTAAACAATAGACTCCATCTAGATTACGACAGTAACAAAGCAAAAACCTGTGAACAATTTGGCCTGCTGCAGTTTTGAAAGAATAATATGCTGTACTGAAAGACCGCTTAGAAACGGAATCCTTCGGGAAAGGACCCTTTGGTTGACAAGGTTCACTTAACGTTATTAACTTTTTCACCTCGTCTGTCATTATAGCTTGATTTTTATAGAATGCAATATCTGTCTCAAAACTTTGGCAGTTTGGATCGGAAGGGCCTGCTAAACTAGTTTTATTTGCGTGATTACTTATAACTTCAGTTGGTTCAAACTTATTTTCTGGTCCAGGTATGTCTTCGGACTGGCGAACACATTCAATGTCTAGCAGTTGTTCTTCTTGTTCATGTTGCAGTTGCTTATTTATTTCCGTAGTTGTAGGCCTATCACTTGTATCCGACGGACTAATGTTTTAATCAGGTTTATTGTCACTGTCACAATCAACTTCAAGTCCGATTTTTGTTTCTTTTTCATTACTTGCACTTGGCCCGGGTTTGGGTTGTTCAACTTCACATTTTGATGATTTTTTTAAAAACTGGTCGAGTTTTGAAAGTTTACTTTTAGATTCTTCTCGTTGTTTCTGCAGTTTCCTTTTCTTAGCACCACTTAAATATTCACGCTTACTTTCCAATTTATAAACTCTGTCTCTAACACTCTAACTCTACACAAAATACAAAAACTAAAATCAAATGTTAAGTCATTAAACTTAAACGGCACTAAATTACGAAATGAATGCAATACAGTACTATCGCGCAGGAGATGCGCGCACTACTGAGTACTGAACTACATTGTGTTGTGTTTGTTTACGTCTCCTCAGTGCCGAATGACTCATCGCACCGGACGTACGGGCACCACAAGACTACAAATGGTGGTCTTCGCTTACAAACTACAAACAGTAATGTCATTTCGGAAAACGTAGTTTTTTTGCATGTCTATACACTTAAATAAAACGTATATTTCGTATTTTAAATACAAATTTGCCGGTAGTCGGACCCCATTAAAACTTTTTTTCCTATTATAGCTCGTTTCATATTTTTTTCTAGGGGCCAGAAGGGCGGGGCCCCCAGAGGGTCGGGCCCCCCCCGCGGCGCGGGGTCTGCGGGGGCCTTATCGCCGCCACTGCCAACACCGCAGTAAATAGACTAAACACAGTGCTAAGTGCCACCAAACAGAATGTCAACAGAATAGAAGATCAGATTAAGGACCAAATTTTACCTCTTCTTCAAACAGGCCCGGCTGATAGTAACTATAATTTTTCTTATCAGGTTCCTGTAGATCTGAAAGTAATTAGAGAGAGTTTACCATAATTTCAAGATAGGCTGGAGGAATGTCTATCATCTTTCATTAGGAGCTGTATATCACTACTGAATTGAATGGACCTACCTCAGAAAATTTATACTCATATTTTATCGTATTAGTTAAAAAGTTCAGCAGCCATCTGGTGGTAGAACATTAAAGGTTTTAGCCTCAGTTGGGTTGGCTTTTAGAAAGAATTAATATTAAGATTTGCCTCTGATGCAGACAGAGCAGCAATACACAACACAAAAGGTTCCTAACTGAGGATCAACCAACAGAAATAAAGGGTGGCGCAGGGAAACGGGAAAATTTGAAGTTGATGTTGGCAGCCCTGTAGATGAAGCAGAAGTGAAACTGTCTGTATAGCAGTAACGGACATTTAGTTACCATGGAGCAGTGGAGCGGTGCAGAGCGTGCGGTCGCCGTAAGGGCGTTTTACCGACATGGTGACAGTTTGACAGCTGCACAACGAGAGTTTTGGCGCCACTATCAGATACCGCCCCGCGGTAAAGTTCCTTCGTTACACGCAATCGAAACGTGGGTTCGTAATTTTGAAGAGACTGGTTCAGCTTTGAAGAAAAAGCCTAGTGGGGGTGTACGGTCTGTACGTACCCCAGAAAACATTGATGCCGTGCGAGCTGCCATCTTAAGGAGTCCTCGTCGTTCGGTGCGAAAAATTGCCTCGTTATTGCACCTCGGACGTCGGAGCGTTCAAAGAATAGCCTACTCCATGAACCTCAATTTCATTCGTACAAACTTCAGATTGAGCAACAACTGAATCCTAATGATTGTGTATTGCGTCTGCAAATTTGTGAACAATTCTTGGCTAAAATCAATAAGGATGCTAACTACATTCAAAATCTTTGGATATCCGATGAACGGCATTTTCACTTAAGTGGATACGTGAATAAGCAGAACTTCCGTTACTGGGCTCAAGGAAACCCTGCTCAGCTTCACCAGCGTCCATTACACAGTACCAAAGTTACCGTATGGTATGCAGTGTCGTGTCATGGGGTGATAGGCCCTTACTTTTTTGAAGATGAACGAGGCACTGCTGTCACTGTGACGTCTGAACGTTATGTCAACATGCTAAAGACATTTTTGGCTCCAAGACTCCATACTTTTCCAAATCTTGACATTCAGCACACCTGGTTTCAACAGGATGGAGCCACTTCACACACTTGGAGACAGTCTACGGCAGCAGTGAAACGTTTGGGGATCGCATAATTTCAAGGAATGCTAACATCGCTTGGCCGCCCCGATCTCCAGACCTTTCAGCCTGTGACTTCTTTTTATGGGGACATCTGAAGAGCATCATGTACCAGACTAGACCAAGAACCCCTGCTCAGCTCAAGACACAGATTAAAGAGGAAATCGCCAAAATTCCAGGTGACACATTGCGCCGCGCTATGCAAAATCTACAGAAACGACTTACTGAATGTGTACGGTAAAATGGGCAGCATTTAACTGATGTAATTTTTAAAAAGTGATGCCTAATGTAATTTCCAGTCTTGTAGAACATATTTTGAGCCTCAAATAAAGTTATGTAACGTTCCTTCATTTTTTCTAATTATTTCAAATTTTCCCGTTTCCCTGCGCCACCCTGTATAAGCAGGTGAATTTGTTATCCACAACTTATAGTTATTCAAAACGATACATCCTGAAAAGAGTGGTGATGAATGTTTTTTTTTACAATTGAGTTGATCCAGTATAAGATCAGATTATTAGTAAGTGTCTCATCCCAAAACATTTGAAGAACTGCAGGATATAATCAGACAATTAAAAGAGGACCACCCTGCTAAAACAAGGCTGACAGCTACATTAAAAAGGAAACCACTACAACTACCTTAATTTTGTATCGTCTCCAAATAGGGTCCTTAGAGAATGAAGAGGAGATGAAGCTCAGAAAATTGCTGCATAGTTGTCTAGAAGTTCTTACAGATAAAATAAGTTACACAGTGACAGTTAAACATAGAATTAACTGTAAGAATGATAGACCCATAAAACAAAGACCCTATCCTATGAACCCGGATGAAACAAAAAAAAGTTTGTTCTGGATAAGATAAAAAGAAATGGAATGTCAAGGATTAATAGAACCATTGATATCTATTGGCACCGCCCATTCTCAAAGAAGAAGGATGAAACATATTTTCTATATGTAGACTTCAGTAAATAGCAGATGGGTATCTGATGGCAGATCTGAAGGGTCTGATAAAGCAATAGGTCCTTCAGTACACTGGATTTTAACTCTCTGGACTGGCACAGGTTGAAGTTGAAGAAATCTCCAGACATTATTGTAAGTTGGACAAATTTAGCTTGAAATATTGTATAAAAGTGTTACTGTTGTTTATATCTAATTAAAGTTTGTAATTAGTGACTTCGTTAGTGTCAGTTATTCTGTTTCTACTGTACAACATGACAATCTGTGTGCCTATCATAACATTATAGTTCATTATTTTAATTTTGTAACTTCAGTCTCCTCCTTCCCTTCCTTTCTTCTCTATGGATGAGCATGTCAGGTTGTAGTAAACAGTAGGCTAGTGTAGAAGTGTGTTTCAAGAAATAAATTATGTTTATGACTTAAGTGTTATTTGTAACAAAGAAGCTGTAGATAATAACTTGTCTCTAAGGATTTAGGATGATATGGAAAGATAAGAGAGAATTCAGTCTTCATTATTAAAGTACACAGAATTTAATTCCCATGAATTTGTAGTGTTTGGCTCCTCTGCCTTTGACATAGGCTACTATGAACCAATAGGAACAACCCTTATCAAGTTGCAGATTTTGAGTTTCATGAACTTACTTCTTATTCTGAAAATATTTAGATGATTGCAGGTAGTATTATTTGACCTAACAGTCAATTAGTTTCTGTTTTATACCAATGTATACCACATTTTTTTCTATAATTATCATACCAATAAGATTCATCCCATCAAGTCAAATAACTTCAAGTCAAAATGCCATGACTAAAATCTCTTGAACAATTTAAAATCAATTTAAACAGTATAGAGAATTTAATCAAAAATGAAATAACAGTAATTTTGTTTATAGTAAAACTCTCCAGGTTGTTAGGACATGGATGATGTTGGTCATCATTCACTGTACGACCACCATCATGGTCCTTGAGAACTCATCTCCTACATCCTGATGATGAATGTTCAATTGTAATGTTCAACTGCATACTGTGATGCAATATTGGACCACAATATAACAATTTGAAGCATTTTACTATAACTGACACTAGCTGATGAAAGCATACAGTATGTTCATTCATAATTTTAGTTCTTATCAAAAAGACAAAGTTGTACTAAACTTTTAGATTATTATAGTCTTACTAACATTGACATGGTAATAGAGAAATAGGACAACTATTATATCACGTGTTTCATGTAATGCGGTTATAAATTGGATAATAATAAACTTATGGTACATAACGAACTGTAAGTAGCACAGAATGTTCTACAATGATCAAGGCAGTCACACCATAGATGACCTTGGCTGGACTATAAAACACAGATAGCAGCCAGTTAGAGGCGAAAGGTGTTAAGGTTACATGGTTGCATAACCACCAATTTTTTAACTATAATATTGTTACGACGGTCTACTTGATCGTCGTAGGTACAGTGGAAATCAAAATACAAGAAAGACACCAATTACATCACTAATCACCAGCTTTAATTTTCACGGTTAAACACTTCGTAATTAACAACAGTCTCTTACAGCAAATCAAATAAAAATTGTTCACACGCAATAAAATGTCAACTAATGTAAAACACAATTGTATTATAATTATACCGCCCGATTATAAATCACAACACTTCACTATTAACCACTTGAACGCACGTAGTATACTGTGTTCTATAACATGCGTCCTTAACAAGCCATCGAAAATTCTAGAGGACACTTCGCAGAAACACGCACCGTTGGGCTAATTGAGATGCTTCCAGAACGACACCATCAAACTACGAGACTGCTGCATTACGTAATACTGCCCCACATGTCAAGTGTCATGTACACATTACAGCTGCGGGATCGTTCTCCAATGTATCAGAACGTTCCGCAATGCCGTAACACTTTTTCTGCATTAAGTAACAATATGTTAGTAATAAAACAAACAAATTTCAACAATCAATACATCATTTTAGGCTAGCTGTCTACTTGTACAGTACTTATTTTTTCTACCACTGCGAAATAATGCCAAGTACTTGCAGTCTAGTATGGTACGACACTGTCTACCTTGAATATTAGATGTCCAAACTAAACTAACACTGTATATGCATGGTTAGTCAGTTTGAAAACTGGTGGTTGTTAGATCCCTGTACCACGTGACGGGGTGGGGGTAGGTGGCCGGTACCAAGTGACGGTGGTGGGGTTGTCACGTGACTGTAGTGGGGGTAGTCAACCATGTTGGAAAAGTAGTGGTGGGGTAGTCGGCAATGATGGAAAAGTTGTCGGCCATGTTGGAAAAGCTGTGTGACGTGTATTGGCGGGCAATGTAGTGATTGGTGGGGGTAAAATTTAATTTTGGCGGCAACGAGGCTGTGTATCGTGAATTGGCGGGCAATGTGGTGATTGGTTGTGTATGATTGGTGGGGGTAAATTTTAATTTTGGCGGCGAAGACGGTTATGTTAAATGACAATGTATGTGTCTGTGGTAAGTATATATTGTAAAAAAAGGGCAGTGTGTTCTGCACCGGGCGGCTGTAGTAAACAGGTGTAGTGTGTTCATCTTTTTCTTCTTCTGCATCTGGTGGTCGTCGTAAGGAAACTCTTGATGACTTGTGCATAATGTGTACGCAGCGCATAATTGAAAACCACTTCAGTTGTAAAAACTATATAACACACATCATGCATGGAGTTTGTGTTTAATAAAATATATGTGTCTGTGGTAAGTATATATTGTGAAAAAAGGTAGTATTTTCCGCGTCTGGCGGTCGTTGTAAAAAGGTGTAGTGACCTCTTCTTCTGCATCTGACGGTCGTTGGTTTAAAATTATTCTATAGTTTCTTTCACAAGTAGTGTATTACCATCACGCAATTATTTTAAAAAATTGAATTTTTTAAATTGTATGTATGTAATAATACATAAACGGTCGGTACGCAACGACCGCACGAGCTTGTACATTGGCGTAATGTACTGTTTTTAAAATATTGTTAATGTTTTGAAAAGGACTTTTGAAAGTAAACACAATGAAATGTTAAGGCAAATACGTATAATATAAGCAAGTGAAATACATGTAAGCACACTATATTACAAGTTAAAAAATGCATAATATGTAAACACACACACACACACACACACACACACGCACGCACGCACAATGATATGAAGTGACAATTTCGTATAACAAAAACAATTGAAATATATGTAAGCACACTATATTACAAGTTAAAATACATAATATGTAAACGCACACACACGCACACAATGAATTGTAGTGACAATTGCTGATAATTAAAACAAATGAAATACACGTAAGCGCCCTATATTACAAGGTAAATAATGCATACAATATGAAATACAAATTTAATCAAAACATAATTGTTAGTTCATAAAATGTCCATCCGGCGTTACTGTAAGATGTCCACCACGTATGCCCTGTGTTTTTGTCCGCGGAAACGAGGTGTAGCGAGTACGGTGCTAAATGTTTTAACTCCTCGTCTACGAACACGCCCGCGTATATTTTTGGAAGGTAAACACGATATTTCATTTTATCGTCCGTGTAGTCCCGGATAGTGGCGAGTACGACATTCCCGTATTTACTGTCTATATTTTGAAGTTCCTCTAAGGGATATTTTATGCCCATTACTAGTTTGTTAATTTTCTTATATTGTATAGCGCTGACGGCTGCGAACTTAACAACAGATGAAGCCATTTCCAATGAAGATTTTGTAATTACTTGCGCGTCTGTCAAGGTCTGAATTAATAACGCTTGTTCGTACCGATTAAAGTAGGGAGGCTGTTGGGGAACAATAGACGGGGAAACCGGACGGCGCGGTTATTTTTGGAAGGGGGAACCAGACGAGGCGCAGTATGCGGTTATTATTAACCCTGTGAAACAGGATGCAAGCCGTCTTAACACGCCATGTTCAGTGGGTTGGGGGGGGGCGACCAGCCGGCGGCAGTTATTTTTTATCCGTCTAGACAGGGTGATGTAATCGACTCCCGTCGACCGTGTGGGAACGGAAGGGGGAGGCGACCAGACGGCGGCAGGTATTTTGTATACGTCTAGACAGGGTGATGTCATCGACTCCCGTCGAGCGTGTGGGAACGGAAGGGGGTAGGCGACTAGACGGAGGCACTAATTTTTTATGCGTCTAGACAGGGTGATGTAATCGACTTCCACCGAGCGTGTTGGAACGGAAGGGGGGTAGGCGACAATTGTTATTTTTATTCAAGCCGGCTGATACAATCGACCGGATGTTTGCGCTGTCTCTGTGAATCGAAATGATGCAAAATAAAACAACTTTGTATTCAATTAGTAATTTACCAGAAACTTACTACGACTCGTACCGATGAAACACTGAGCGAAGAATAGTCAGTGTGCGGGGGGAATACCGTCCAATCGGAGACGCTTTCCCCTCCCACCGTTCGTACCATAGGAAAGAGGGCTACGATCAAGAGGGTATTACGAAATTTAAGTACACGAAAATTGTTATAAGTGACTACATTTATTAATATAAAGAAACATACATTAAAAGTTGTGTGTACACACATAATATTCTTATGCTAGAAAAAAAGCAACATACTATTTACAGCAAAAAAAAAAACAATAACATACAGCGTGCGTTTAATTGTGTCTGCGTACTGTGTTGGACAGCGGAGTGTATACGTTGAGAGAATCGTGCAGTATCATGCAGTAGGCCGCGGTCTGAGCGGGGAAATTGGTCGTGGACTCGAATTCCAATCTGACGTCAACCGGCGAAGACTTGAGCGACTCGTCCTGTCTGCTACAGTCGAAGACGAATAGCGGTGCTTTCGCTATGACCTCGGTCGGTGTTTGAAGTATGTTGTGTTGCGTTCTACGGTAGTATGATTTTTGAAATCGTGAATACACGTCGTATAGCAGAGCGTAACGTCCGTTATCGATATCCAGGTTCAGAACATTCCCTGGACGGGGCAGGTTTCTCCCCAGGTGCTGCTGCGGCTGAGGCTGTGGCTGCTGCACCTGCGGTTGAGGCTGCAGCTGTTGCGGTTGTAGCCGTGGCTGCAGTTGTATTTTACTGAAAAATAAAATATAACAACATGTACAGACGTGGAAATAAAATATGTACACATAAGATGAATAAGACCCTCCCACCTAGCCCATCAAATCGTTCACACGCTGCGATAACATATGGCCAGTCAGCATCTTGTTGTAAGCGAATAAAAATAACTGCATATCCCCCCCTTGATCACGTGTGAAGTTCTCAGCGGGAGTCGATTACATTAGCCACGGCTTGAATCCTGTTTCACATGGTTAAAAAATAACCGTCACCGTTTAGTCGCCTAACTCCCCCACCCCTACCCACTGAACACGTGTGCGTAAAGGTCTATTGAATTTGCACTCTGTGAATTGTAATAAACAATTTTTATACACGAAATACGAGTTTATTCTTACCGTTAGTTACTAGTCCGTGTACCGCCGCCTCTTCACTTCGATGTTAGGACCAGCATCGTCGTCGAATATCGTACGTTTACGCGTTCTGTAGTGTCCGTACGCGAGCGTAGTTACGCCGTCGTCCAGTACATACCTCTTATCGTCATAAGGTGACAGGGAAAGTTTCGTTAAACGTTGCGTGTACAGCTTATGACGATCGCTTCGTATACACTCGGCAGAGGTGAAAACCGTACGACTGTCGAAAAGACACTCGCTGTACAATCGATGTCGTAACCTGTTTTTTATTGACACGCTAGGCACACTTTTCGCCATCTTTTTGTCGGTGCGTTCGGACAACAGGAGCGAGTAACATTTCGCTCCGAGTCCGACAAATTCCCTGATGGGTTTTCCGTGAGTTTCATCCTTGAACATCCCTACGACCTTTTTGTTGTCGATGCAATGACAAAGATGATCCACGGGATAGTCCGACGTGTCAAAAAGGTGGAGATCCTCTTTCATATCAGCGTACACGTCGTCCGTACGTATGCTGTAAAGCAAACTGTCAGTGTCGGTCATCAGTAACGTTAATCGTCGACCGTACTTGGCGACAGCGTACCGATAATGAAAGTCGTACATTATCAGTTTGCTGACGTCTAGTACTGTGAAGCCGACGTGCACCGGACGGGAAAGGAATATCGTCCTCTGTCGTAAGGTCACTCCGACCAAGTCATCGGTGTAGCGGATCATACACTGTAGCCGTGGACTGGAAACCAGTTTCTGCAGCCGTCGTTCGTTAGTCGATCCACTAGTTGGAAGTCTATTCGTTTCCTCACGTTCTCCAGCAATTAGCCATTGACGGCGTTGACCATCAGTTTGAAAAAATCCTTTTCAAAACTGTTTGTGGCTGCCGCTTTCTTTTGCGTGTTGAAATCGATAAACGGTTTCAACCACGCTCGCTGTTTAAAACTCAACACCCTATGGATCGCTTTCAACTCTAGGCCAAGACTGAGATACAACTTCAAATTTCGAAAATGGAGAATGTAATTTTGCTTGTCGTCCGAAGTCGTCAGCAACTTGGGAACGGACGACGAAGGCGTTTCCGATCCGCTATACCCTCTTGTATAGTACAGTCGTGTGTGGAGTCGGGGACAGTACGGTGAAAGCGTGTCAGGATTGACGCAGGAACGGACGGGCGCCAGCGAATAATCGGAGTGGGGGTCGTGAAGTTCGGGCGGATAGTGTAGATCGACTTCGAGTATCTAGCCCGTGTCACCGTCATCGCTCAGAGTACGCACGTCCAGTGATTCGATCTCGTTACGATCGAGCCATCTGAAGTCGGCGTAAGGGAGCGATTGTGGCATGGCCGCACGTAAAGTTTGTTGCAGTCGGTGTACAGTATGAAAGAGGTCGGCTTTGAAGCATCGTACTGATCGTCGATTAGCGGGTTGTTGGCCTTGGCATGGCGGTTGGGTACCATGCTAACGCCGCCGCGACCGGCCGATTCGATAAAGAGATGCTGACTTATATCCGTCAACAGCTCCAATCGCACACCGGTCATCTTTAACATCGCGTGCCAAGCGACGCCCGGAAGCGAGTAAAGATGACAGGGATCTGGTAGTATCGCAAGGCCATCTCGCGGAATGCCTCGAAGACGTCGGCCAGCAGCAGTACGTCTGTTTTCAGATACAGATCGTGATATTCGCCCAGCGTACGGATTCTGAAAGTCCGCCACACGTTCTGCGCGTGAGCGTAATCTTCGTCCGACACGGGCGATTCACTCAGCCTGTTGAAAAAGTGTTCGCGTGCGGGCAGATGTGTTTCGTCGAACTTCTCGCTACCCGTCATGTAATCGTAAGGGTACAAGCCCTTACGTAAGAGTAGCTCGAAGTGTTCTTCGAAACATCGCTTCGTTAAAGTGAAATCCGCACCGCCCGCACGCTAGTTTCCAACCAGTGTGTCCAAGGACGTGTTCAGAAATTGAAGCGTGTCTACGAAACGCAGGGCACCCAACGAGACCGAGACGAAGCGTTCGCTAGTGGTAGCATTACAAGCGAGATCGTCGTATTTACCCAACCCTTGTACCAAGTGATGCGCGTCGTAACCTCGTAAGTTATGGAAAAAGACGGGTATGTGTCGGGGAGTCTTGAAGTTGAGGTTACAGACGTTGTGGGCTGCGCCCAGGTATCGTCCGGTCAGATGACAATGGTTGCGCACCTTGTCGTCGTCGGTCAGCGGTTTTTCACAGAGATGGCATACGACGGCATTTGTGAAAGATAACACATCACGGTCACTCATAGTCAAGGGCACGATGGAACGCATGATTCTGAACAGTTCTCGCTCTTCGGCGACCAGTCTAGCGAGAAAGGTGTCTACCACGTGCTCGCCGCGATAAACGACCTGGGGTTTGAAAATATTACGCTCGTGGTCGACTATAAGGTAGGAGAAACCCGAAGAAAGGTGGTAACGACTCCGTTGTGGTGGACGATGTGTGCGGAGGAGTGTCGTAGCGATGGCAAGGGACGATGAACGATTCAAAGTCTGCGTATATCGCGAAAGGGACCTTATGGCAGTAGCTATAATTTTTGAAAAACATTACCTTCTCCTCTTCCTTCGTGGGTAAACGAATCCTCTTTCGCCGTACGGCGAACACTGGGGGACGTGTTCGGTAAGGGGCCGTTCTTCGCAGAACCTGTGCCGATAGTAATCGCAATTGAAAGAACGGTCGTCGTGTTTGGTTATTGAAGACAGTAAGCGACTCATATTTTTTATTAAACAGTAATGTTTTCGGTCGGCGGTGGTAAGAAGTAATAGATTAACGTGATGTCGTCTGCCTCTGGAAGGTGTTATTCGTAACGTGTAAATTTCTTTTTCTTCGTATCCGAAAATATTTATGGAAACGTCAGAATTATCTCGTTCGAACTTCACAATGTCGTGTAGTTGGGTGGGATAAGTTAAACGGTTGACGATGGATTTAGTACGAGACAATTCGGGGGGTGTACGGATGAAACTGGAGGCGGCCAGCGGTTGGTACCGTGAGAGAACGAGTTCCAAAAGACGATGTGGTCCAACATCCAACCGCTACCCTCGCGTGTGTATTTATAAAGTGATTCAATGATTTTTTCGTACGAAGCTTCTAAACGATCGGGCAACGCGTCTTTGTCAGCGACCAACGTCGTATGACATCGTCCGTGAAAATAGCCTTCGGTCGTCACTTCTTTGTCCTCGTCCGTGTCCGCGTTTACGATGTGCTTGACAAATCTCGCTTTAATCGTTAAATGCCACTTTATAGTAAGCAATCGTGTCAGTTCGTTTAGAATGTCCGAACGTAACGTATCGTGCATTTCGTCGAAAAAGTTTATGACATCGTTGACACATCCTTAGTCCTCCGTAACAGGTGTGTAAACGTACGAGACCAACGCGCCACGCAACGAATGTTTACGATCAACAGTAAACGATTGCATTGTTTGAACTAATAATCACAACAACACAAAAAACATGAAGCGATTATCATAAAAACAAAACAATTACTTGCTCGCGTGAGAAACAATGTGCGACTGATGCGAAGTTATAAAATAATCAACGCTTTATACTTTACGCAGTATGATAAAGTTAGTCTGCACGAGACCAACGTTAACTACGAAGTGAACGCTGGCGGCGATCGCCTCTCCGCTTATACTACCTATGCCGGCTGCGTGCGCAGCTATCCCCTCTCCCACCACCAATTAACGGCCGCGCACGCAGCTATGCCCCCACAGTAGTATATAATTGGGAACGCCAGGACAAGGTCATCGGTAAGTAAGTAAGTCAGGTAAGTACCGTTAGGTCACTCACCCCCACACTGTTATCAAAACAAACATACGTCATCGGGTCATCGTCCCCTTGTAAACAAACATACGTCACCGGGGGGCCATCATCCCCTGACATCATCGGTTCAACGTAACAACAAATACGTCAAGTATCGTGTACGTCATCGCATCATAAACGTAACGTACACGTCAAGTAACGTATACTTCATCACACGCGTTGTTCACGTGATCGTAGCATGATTTTATTTCTTGCATAGTTGTTGCAACATAGACCGTTTCATCATAGTGATTTACCTTGAAACACACTTTCCGCATACTTGGAAAGTTACATGATTACTTTGAATGCACGTGTTATCGATTAGACATTATATGTTTCCTAGTAACAACCGCTTTTCCGGCACGATAATTGTATATATATATATATATATATATATATATATTCGTTCTATCGTAACAATGTGTGCTGATCGCTACTTTTTCGAACAGAAAACACGTTTTTCATAGAAATAAAAATATAGTGAATAATTTATATGAAACACAGATACCCGGTGTTCTTCATTTCAATTTATGCTATTGCTAAATCGGTCGATTTCATAAACATAAAGTAGAAGAATATTATTGTTTATATTGTTATAGTGCTGGTGTTAAACGATCTTTTGAAGAAAACGAGTCAAATTGGCGTTTACAGTCTACTCTCAACAACAATTAAAACAAAGATAAGGAATATGAATTGTGGCAGTTACATCTTTCTCAGTGTACTCGCTGTGTTCAACTAGAAGAGGCTAATCTATCCGTTTGGAGAACAACTAATCGTTTGTTGAATATCGAATGTATTCACACCAACCGATGTGATTTTTATGAAGAGCCAGAGACTCATGAAAGTGTTGACTACTATGCACCGCTTAATCCTTATTCCGGTCTTGTGGCTATTCTATTCATTTAAAACAATCAGAATGAATTCAATCAGTTGTGATGATAATACCCCCGCAACTCAATGGTGTCTATCTTATTTAAAAGGTTATTATTGTTTTGAGGAAATCTGTAAAATAGTGATAACCAGATTTCCTGATGTCGACATTATTCTAATAAATAACATTGAAAGGACAATTATTTTTATGCGTGCCGATGTAAACTTTACTCGTCGACAATTACGTGAAAGATTAGTAGCATATTCACGTCAATTACCAATTAGTCCTCCCACTTAAGTTAAGAAATTCTAATCGATTAAAAAAGCTTATTTTCAACAACAATATTTTTTCATTGATCAGTTTGTCTACAAGCTTCGTCAGGATAACTTCAGTCTTAACTATATATTTACAATGGATTTCAGCAGTCGTGATTGGTGTTTACATTATGAACCAACATTTAGTGAGCAACTAACTTATACAGATCTTTGTTTCATGCTTGCAATAGAATTTTATGATGCTCAAATAATAACCAGCAGCATTCATTCAACAATTAGAATTATTTCTTCATGTGCTATCAGTTTGGAGAGATTGAAGGATAAACTGAAGAACTGCTACGATGTGATTGTAACAAATCCTTATTCTGATGAGATATGTGCTATAATTAAAGCAATGTAACAATGTATTTTTTGTATACTGATTAAAATACAATATTTCAGATGAGTCAGGTGTTTTTTTTCCCTTTAATATACCTTATTTTTTCTTTTTCCTTTTATTTCATTATATGAATTAGAGGATGACAGATATAAGAAAACATATCGCTTATGAATTACATAAGCCGGCTCGTAGAAATTTTAAAACTCGTTATGTTGAGTTGAAAGGTATTAATGATTTATACCAAGCCGACCTTGTAGAAATGTTTCCGTTTGCAAAGTTGAATAAGGGTTTTAAATATATACTAACTATGATTAATTTTTTTTCAAAAATCGCGTTCGTCGTTCCTCTGAAAACAAAAACAGCATCTGAAATTGTAAAAGCTCTTACACCAATATTGAAATCTAATAAAATGGAACATTTTCAAACGGATCAAGGTAAAGAATGGTTTAATTCATCAGTGAAAAAGTTACTACAGAATTACAATATAAATCATTATTCAAATTGTTCGGAAAAGAAAGCGTCGATTGTTGAACGTTTTAATCGTACATTAAAAAAATTTAATGTGGAGAAAAATGACAGAATTGGGGAGTTATGTATGGGTGAATATATTACTGGATTTGATTAAATTGTATAATAATACACCTCATAGAACTATTGGAATGAAACCGATTGACATAAACATGAGTAATGAAAAAATCATATTAAACAAGATACATTCAAAATTAATACAAAATCGAAAAGTTAAAACCTTTAAAATTTAAAGTTGGTGATAGAGTAAGAATCAGTAAATACAAGAAAACGTTCACTAAGGGGTACTTACCTAATTGGACTAACGAACGTTTTACTGTTTACAAAATTAAAGCTACTAACCCAAAAACATATATATTGAAAGATGATAAAGGTAATATTTTATCCGGCGGTTTCTATGAACAGGAAATTAGTAAAACAAAATTTGGCGATGTATATTTGATTGAAAAAGTATTGAGACGTAAAGGAGATAAATTACTTGTGCGATGGAAAGGTTATGACAAATCTTATGATAGCTGGGTTGATAAAAATACTATAATATAAAGCTTAACAAAAAACTGAAATCTTTATTAATGGAGTTTGTGCGTCAGAGGAAAATGTTGCAAATTCGTAACTTCGATAAAATAGTTTGTAACGATAAAGTAATGGAAAATAAAAAACATGGTGATTTATTACCTGATAATATTAGATGTATAATATCAGAACCGTCGTCGTCGGGTAAACAAATTTAATATTTAACCTATTATTTGATATTAATGGATTATATTTTGAAAATGTTTACGTGTTTTCAAAATCGTTATATCAACCAAAATACGTTTTTCTAGAAAAAGTGTTATCTGAAATTCCACTGATTGGAGACTATACGTTTACTGAAAATGAGCAAGTTATCCATCCTAACGATGTTAAACCGAATTCAGTTATGATATTTGATGATATTGCGTGTGAACGACAGAATAATATCACAAATTATTTTACAATGGGCAGACACAATAATATAGATGTTTTTTATTTACGTCAAACTTATAGTAAAGTTCCAAAACAACTAGTTCGTGATAACACCAATGTAACAATCATATTTTCTCAAGATGAGCTTAATCTAAAACATATTTATAGCGATCATGTTAATACAGACATGGAATTTGACAAGTTAAAGAAATATGTTGTAAAGCATGGAATTCGAGCAAAAAAGGTTTTCTTGTTATAAACAAAGAAGATGATATAAATTGCGGGAGTTATCTATTGGTTTTGATATCTATATTAATAATATTTCAACAAACATTTAGTTATTACTCAGGATGGCGTCGAAGGTGAATGAACGTGAAAATCTTGTTAAAGAAATTAGCAAGATAAAGAAAAATATACGTCAAAAACATTATGCTTTAACACAGGATATTATGAATGTAGAACAACAGATGGAAAACTCATTGAAACCCATTACAGAACCTTTAAAACTGTTAATAGAGAAGGAGAAAAAACCAAAGGCTATAGAGAAAAGATAAATGATAGTCAAGATATAGAAATGGATGATATAGAACAACGAATGAAAAATAAAAGATCGCATGAAGATTCGGTACTACACGAAAGTGAAAAAATAAAACGACCAATAATGGAAGAACCTAATAACGATTCTGTTATGTTCACCGAGGAAATACCGATAGTGAACGAGGAAACTGTTTATGAATTTCCACCATCAGCACAAGAAGCGTTGTCAACATCAAATGAACGAATATATAAACGTGTTGATTATATTGATAATCTTTTTTAAAAGGAAATCTCGTACGACGTTATATGCAGACATTTTTTAACGATGTAAAACATGAAATCGATCATGTCTTTGGACCATATTATAACGATAATGAAATATTAATGGTCGGAAAAAAACCATCACGTTTGACGATGATGATATTATAATTAATAATAACACATACGGGGGAACTCCGCGGTTATACGAACTTCTTTTTATGAAGAACCCGGATAGTTATACTTATACACAAGAGGATTTACAATCATATGCGGATATACTAAAAACAACTAAAACTCATATTCATTTACCGTCGGGACGAATAAAAAGTAGGAAAAGCGCAAAATATAATCAAATAATTAAACCAGCCCTTAAATTATTTAAATTACAACAATACTGGTGGGACCATATGGACGGTCGTGGAATGATGAAAGTAGCTAATACTAAACCAAACTATATTTATTGGGACAATGTAAACGAACTTTGTGATAGATTACGATTGTTGATAGCATCACAAAATGCTGGTGATACAGGTCACGATAATGAAATATTATCTATTATTGAGGAATTACACGAAGTTGGTATAATAAATGAGAGTGCATGTTAGATACACATTTGGAAAATGAGTGTTGATAAATTCGGACATCACAGCACCTCCTCAAAACTAAAAGTTATTCGCGGTCCTAGGCCCAATGCACACAGAAGTGGCGACGGGCGGAGGCGAGGTGCTGGCGAGGCGCGGGCGAGGGGTGGCACAGGCGAGTATAAGCTCCACAGAAAGGGCAGCCAAGAGGTGCAGGTCTGGCGGAGAAACGGCTTAGTAGGCAGTTTATCACGAGGCGTCGAACAACATGTATTCCAACGACGAAAGTGACGAGGACGTTTTAGATCTTGTTGTTTTAACAAACTTGAACAGCCAGAGGAAGTTTTGGGTTCACCCTTTGTGGTTACAAAAATGCAAGAGTGGAACCTTTGATGTGATGAGAGAACTTGAAATGTATCCGGATAGGTTTCAAACCTTCTACAGGATGTCCTACGAGTGTTTTTACAGAGTTCTATACTTGGTAAGGGATGGCCTCACGAGTATTGTCGTACAAGCAAGGAAACCTTTTCACCTCTTCACAAAATTGTATGTTGAACTCTGGGTCGTCACGCATATTGCGCAATGTGAAGAAACTAGGCTCAAGCACCACACTGAATTAAGGAAGTGAACGAGAGGCACGCTTCTTCAAATAGACTTGAGAAGTGCGGAAGAAGCGTGGCGGTGGCGAGGGGGCGAGCGCCTGTGCTTCGTCACCTCAGTGTGCATTGGCCCATTTCTTTATATGGAGGAGGCGTGGAAACGTTGCGCTTCCCGCCTCGCTTGCACCTCGCCTCCGCCCATCGCCACTTCTGTGTGCATTGGGAAGGTTTTAGTCTTACAGAAGGCGGAAATTATAATATTCACAACAAAAGACTTTATAACGTTAGTGACCAGAAATCATCTCTAGATGCGGTAAATAAATCACACTTAGATAAACGATTAATTATTAATTCAGAAAATAGTTTATCTTTTAATGGATACCGATTGACAGAAACAGGACAACCTATCAACGAACAGAATGCTGTAAGTTTAAAATATATGAAAGGAAATACTCTTATATTAGACAAAGACGGGTTTAACGCTAATGATAACTTTATACGAGGAATAAAAATACCTGAGGAACAGTCGCATGTTGCTAATAAAACGTATGTTGATAATAAATTACCAATTTTTAATAATGAAAGCAAAAAAAATTTGGGGGTGGAATGAGGAAAAAGAATAAAGGAAGAAAAAATCCGTTTCCTCTAAAATAAAATCATCTCTCTTAAAATGTATTAAACAAGGAAAGGGATTATATTTAAAACCTTATAAACAAACGGGGGAAGGTATTAAAAAAAATCAAAAAAAAGAAGGAAAAACAAAAAACGTTAATGGAAATAATTAAAAAAATTCCTATCCAACCACTGTCAGTTAGTGAATTACTAAAATACGCTAATCTTTTAAAAATCCCAAATTTTAGAGGGGTATTTATGCGTGATACTTTACCAAAAAGAATTTGGTATAGCGAGATAGGAGTTGTTAATTTAGATAGTATTTTTGGTAGCGGAACACGTTGGGTTTGCTATTCAAAATATGGGAAAAATATATGTTATTTCGACAGCTATGGTAATCTTGGACCACCCTTAGAGTTAGTCGATTATTTTAATACATCCTCACAACAGCCGCTTAATATTGCTTATAATTATGAGTGTAGACAGAATATGGACACAGTTATTTGCGGACATCTGTGCTTGATGTTTCTCTGCAATGTTCTGTTTAAGTGGTAGAAGTTCTGCTTTGAGCTGTGATATTTTTCCACCGCTCGAACTCGATGGAAAATACAAGTGGGAAATTGCGTATCTGTGCCAATATAGTATTTTATATAGCCACATAAAATACTATATTGGCACAGATATGTTGATGACATTCTAATACTATACAGGGGAAACAAAAGACAATGTGAACAGTTACTAACGCACATAAACAAAATACATAAAAACATAACCTTCACTGCCGAATATGAACACAACAATACCATAAAATTCTTAGACCTCTCCATCACAAAACTAGAACACAGGCACAAATTCAGTATATACAGAAAATCAACTACAACTGACACACTAATACACAACACCTCCAATCACCCAATACAATACAAACTAGCTGCTTTTAGAACCATGATACATAGACTTAACAACATCCCCTTAGATGAAAAAGACTACAAAGACGAACTAAACACGATAAAATATCTAGCAGAATCTAACGGATATGACAGAACAATAGTCAGTAAACTCCTACACAAAACACAAAACAAACAACAGACAAAGACAGAAAACAACAAATTCATAACACTAACATACATCAACAAACAAACTGAAAAAATTGCCCACAAATTCAAAAAAGCAGGATACAGAATCGCTTACAAAACCACTAACAAAACAGAACACACACTATCAAAACGCACGCACAAAGCACAAAACAAATTCGATCTACCCGGTGTATACAAGTTAAATTGCTCAAATTGCAATAAATTCTACATAGGCCAGACAGGACGTAGCTTCAAACAGAGATACATTGAACACACAAAGGCACTCCACACCACTACGGAATCCACCTTTACAAACCACCTCATTGAAGCAAACCACACATATAAAAACATCGACAATAACACGAACATTCTACACGTACACACAAAAGGCCGAAAACTAGACACTCTAGAACAATTAGAAATATACAAACACACAAAAACAAAAAAAACGACATCCTAAACGAACAGACACAATTCAAATCGCACGCATTATTCAAACACATCTCACCACACACACACAGCATCAATCTTTCGAAAATCTATCCCGTCGCCAACAACAAGACGGACAGCGCTACCTACGGCAGCCTCTGAAGAAGCCTTCGAAAGGTGAAAGCCGGTTTAGGCTGTAAGGTAAATCTTTACGATTTTACTTATAAAAAACTTAGTGTTCCGAGTCGTCAATACTATAGTGATATTTAGTCAAGTAACGGACACATCACGGACAACGAAATCCAAGAATCTAATAATAATACTCTAAAAAGTGAAATTTTTTCAAATGTTTGGATTAATTTTGAAAAACCTGATTCACTAGCATCGGTATTAGGATTTCAAAAAATCCAATTAAAACCGAATATATTACACAGTTCTACATCACAAGTATCTATTATTAGAGTCGACACCATCGAGTCGTATGCAGTATTGTTTGTGGATCATATATTAACGGATTCGAAAGTCACGTATTACATGAATTTTATCCAGCTGTAGCACCAGGGTTTTAAATTATAGAAATTCCAAAAAACGTGATATATTTACCAGTAAACACATTTAAGATTCGAAATATTAGTATAAGGTTAGAAGATCAAAATGGAGAGTTAATTAATTTCAGAGACGAAGCAATAACGTTACGATTGCATTTGAGAAAACAAAAATGGGTTTACTTTTTTCATATGAAGCCGATAAAACAGGTATTAACACCTCAATCAACGTTAGTAAATATACAAACACTAAACGGTTAACATCGTTGAATAAACATTTTTTACAATCTCTAGGATTAACAGCAATAAGAGAATATCCAAAACGAAAATGAGTGGAAGTGAGCCTCCAGGTGGTCTAGTGGCTAACGCGGGCGATTGATGCGCTCGTGGTCCCGGGTTCAATTCCCGGCGGAGGCTGCATACGGCGTGCACTCAGCGTCGTGAGGCAAACTGAGTAGGCGCTGAGATAACAGCGCCGCCTCCTGGCCGTGAATACCGCAACTAGCGGCTGGTGGCGCGTAGTACTAGCCATACACCGTCACACTAACACAAAAGCCGCGCGCTACGCCTTGGTCCTTAACGGACTGTGGAGCGGAGGTTTAATGAGTGGAAGTATCTTAAATGTGTTAAATAAATCAATATATGAAGATGATACTATAGTTAGATATGATTTTCATACACATACACCCTACGCCTCTACAACGTTTAATAACAATGATAAAATTCGTATTGCAATTCATCAGCAAGATATTTATACATTACCGAGTGAAAGTTTCTGTATATTAAAGGTGAATTGGTTGGGGCTAATGATGCGGCTGATAATACGATTCAAATGGTTTCAAATGGAGTAGGACATTTATTTGATGAAATTCGGTACAAAATATGTGGAACTGAAGTGGATCGTGTTAAAAATGTTGGACTAACATCGATAATGAAGAACCTACTAACTTTTAAACCGCAAGAAAAGAATATCCTCACTACTGCGGGTTGTAATGAAAATTTACTAGATAATCTCACTGTAAATAAAGATTTTTCATGTTGTGTACCATTGAAAATGATGCTTGGATTTATGGAAGATTATAAAAAAATTATTTTGAATGTAAAGCAGGAATTGGTGCTTATTCGCTCATCGACCAATGATAATGCAATATACATGACAGCTAGTACCACGAAAGACTATAAATTAACTTTAACACATATTTCTTTGAAAATTCCTTATATTCATGTGAATGATAAAAAAAGGTTGGATCTACTAGACATTGTTAGGAAAGATATTCCATTCCGTAGATGGGAACTTAATGAATACCCTTCAGCACCAAAAACAAAGCAACCTATTTGGACGATTAAATCTACTGCTCAGCTGGAGAAACCACGATATGTTATAGTCGCTTTTCAAACAAATAGAAAAAATAATAAGTATTCAAGTTTATCAAATTTTGATTTTTAAGAATATTATCCATACGATAATATAAATGGTGATGCTGTACTTCTACATATGCTTTACACACATTTTAGTCATTTAGTAAAAATTGAAGTCACTGATACTCGTGATTTAAAAGGTATTCCAAAAAATGACCATTGGAAAAATTGGACAAAAAGCTGTTTTTCTGATTAAATCATCTGATGATTATAATCTCAAAATTTTAAATAAAATTTTGCATGAAGCGGGGAAAAACATTGCCTCAACACCGGGTGTGAAAAAAAAAATTAAAAAATATATATAGAAACAGACCCTATTAATTTTTAGGAAAAAAAAATTAAATCTATTAAAACTTATATAGAAACAGACCCTATCAATTTTTATTTATTTTTTAGAAAAAAATTGCAACCATCAGCTTTGAACGTCTATCTCCTTTCGCTTTTGCACCAATTAGAAGCACTTCACAGTCGGCTGGATTAGACCTCAGAAGCCCTAGATATACTTGTTTATTACCATTTTCTAGAGAACTGATCGCAACGGACTTACAAATATTAATACCTGCTGGGTGTTATGGTAGGATAGCATCACGTTCAGGCTTAGCATTAAACGGCTCTATAGATGTAGCTGGTGGTGTAATTGATAGAGATTATATGGAGAATATTGGGGTTATATTAGTAAATAATAGTCCTTGACCATATTACGTACATAGAGGGGATAAAATCGCACAAATAATAATTGAAAGATATGTTGAACCAAAAGATGTTGTTGAATTAGAAACATATATTTCGGTATAATTTAATGATTTTAATGAGTGTGGAGATAGAGATTTTGGGACGACCAGTAATTAATAAATATTATATTATTTTATTTTATTTTTTCTTTAGATCAAATAATGGACAGAGCAGTACTAGATGTACAGTGGTTTAAGGAAACAAAAACCAATATATTATAAAAGAAATATCTTTTATTAAATTTAATTATGATCAATTATTAAAAAAAAATTAAGAAATGTATCGTATTACTCCGAAATATTTGGAGATGACGAAGCCAGATTGTTAATGCTGAAATCAAGAAAAATTGCACTATATGCAAAAAAGAGTTTAATATGATAGACAAACCTGTGTACTATGAGACAGAAGAAAAGAAACGGAAATTTGATTTATGTAATAAATGTTTTAATGTATTATACCCAAAAAGAAAATTTAATGTAAATCACTATTTGTTATTACCACCCTTTAATTTTGAACAGTTGTCACGAGATCAGCAAAAACAAGCGCTTTGGATGAAAACAAACATTCATGGTTTTTCATGGTCTGACGGTCTCGAACAGTATAATAAATTATACGAAATATATTTTGAATTATCTCAACAGTGTAACACTATCTATGTGAAAGGTAGTGAAAAGAAAAAATTTCTCAACAACATTTTTTCATATTTATGAAAATTATAAATATTGATGATTTGGGTGGTAGTAATTTGGTTGAATTAAAAGAAAAACTGAAAGATAATCTTGATGACTGTACATTTCCACATAATATAGAATATTGTGCTAAAAGAAATGTGCAAATATTTCTTGAATTTATAATTAAGTATTGGCATAGTAGCTGTAACTGTAACAACTATCATTTCCTCTGTCCGCTAGTAACTAAGCTCGAATGTTCTATCTGTAATAAAAATTTCTAGTGAAATATTGTAGTAAAACTGAAATATGTTAAATTATAACAAAAGATAAATGTTATACATTTACAATTATATTATATATATATATACATATATACAATAAAATGTTATAAATTACAATGTTAATACATTGTAAAAACGATTTGGGTGGTATAAGTATTGGCATAGAAGCTGTAACTGTAACTAAGCTCGAATGTTCTATCTCTAATAAAAAAATCTAGATATTATAAAAAAAAATGTAAAAATATTGTAAATGAACACATAATAGTACAAACTGAAAAATATGTTAAATTATAACAAAAGATAAATGTATTGTAAAAATTGTTGTAACTAATAAAAACCTAATTTCATAAATTTCTATTGTTTTATTATTTTTTTTTCTTCCTGTTTGGTTGGTTTTTTCAGATGTCTGTAAATAGAAGATATGGAAATAAAAAATTCAATAGTCTTTCAAGAGGAACAAATAAAAAACGGTGTTGGTTTGGTAAAAAAATATGGGTTGAAGCAGGCCGTTGTGATGAGGTTTGTTTAATTACAGGGAAGCAGTGCTATAAATACACAAAATATAAATATTGTACAACGCATTATAATATTTTTAAACAATTTTATAACAAATACCACCTTCTAAACCTAAAACATACGAAACAATATAAACACACTTCACTACATGCACTGGCCTTAGTTGAATACATCATGCGATTAAAATTTTTAAAAATGTTTAAGATGAAAGATGATGTGGGTCATACCAAATGAATGGAATATCTAAAATCTCTTATAAAAGAAAAAGATTATGGTTTTGTTAATAAAATTAAAGAAAATGTAAATGTATTCATTTCATTTCCTAGATCTACAAATTTTAATTAAAAATTATTCAATCTATATTTATAGTATTTAAATTTGGAATTTAATATATTGAAAGATTCATACAATAATTTAGATTAAAATTACAGATGTAATACAATTAAAAAATTCCAAAGCATGATTTATTCAATTATTATTTTTAACAACTATTAGACATTACATAACAACGGATTTTCCCCCTCTCCAAAAAATAAAATAATGCAATAACTTCTATATATTAAACGACAAAAAGCTGATGTGTTCAGTAGAGATATCATAATGTGGTTAGTTAAAACTCTAATACCTCTTTTAATTCCTATTTCCAGTGTTCGGCCCTAGAACGAGACAGACTTGTACTATATTGCTAATTATCTTTCAAATTTTGGATATATAAACAATGTTGATGAACTTTCTGTGTCGAACGAGTCGTCTCTATCCTCATACCTTACAATATTTCAAGAATACTATGATTTAACGAATGATGGTAAATTAAACAATGAAACGTTAAATCTAATTAAGAAACCGAGATGTGGAAATAAAGATCTAGGAGAATTTCGTGCGAAATCGAGGTGGAATAAAAGAAAATTAAGCTGGGATTTTATATCTCCCATAAAAAATATTATTGAACTTACGACAGAAGCTTTCCATATATGGGAGAAACACTCAGCGTTAAAATTTTATCGAGATCAACAAAAACCTGACATACTTATCTCGTTTCGATGGTCCTACCATCGCTGTATAAAAAATTCGTCTTCATTTTGCGATAAAAATTTTGATGGTAGAGGAGGAGTACTTGGTCATGCCTTCTATCCTCTCCCCCACCATGCACATGTTGAAATTCATTTGGATTTTGAAGAAAAATTTTATTATAACAACGATTCAAATTTAGCTGGCGATGAAACTAGTTTATTATCCGTTTTAACGCACGAAATTGGTCATGCGTTGGGGCTCGGGCATTCGAGCGATAATACTTCAATTATGTTCCCATTCTACACATTGAATAATGGTCAAAATATTGATTTAGGAAAGGATGATGTACAGGGTATACAACGCTTATACGGATTACCACCACCATTACCTCCACCCTCACCGGTTCAGTTACTCCAACCACGAAAGCTACAACGTCTTCTACAACTGTAAAACCACCGCTCCATAAAAAAACAGAGACAGATTCACAATTTGATATTTGCAAAGTTAATGGATCCCATTTATTTCTAGTAATCAACAATCATCTATATATTTTACAGAATACACTATTTTGGATGTTTAATATTAAAGAAAAATCCTATGGAAAATCTCAAAATATTACAAAATGGTTAAAGTTTCTACCGCCGAATTTTGCTAATATATCGGCGATGAACCAGAGACCGTCGGGAGAGGTTGTAATATTTGTTGATAATAATAGACCTATTTATATGTTTGATATAAAATCATTACGTTTAGTTAATAATTTTCTTGTTTCAACAACAAGTATTGGTTTTGATTCGACAACCAAAATAAATGGAGCTGTTAACACATATACAGGACGTACTTTTATATTTTATAATGATGAATATTATATTGAACTGGATGAATGTTCTTTCTCAGTTAAAAAACATGGATATACATACAACGACTTTCCTGGTGTTCCAAAAAATATTGATTCCGTATTCATTGACGGATTTCTTTACTTCTTTAAAGATGGTTATGTGTACAAATATAATGAATTTAAAAATGTTGTTGAACAAACTGAAAAATATGATTTAAATCTATTTGGAATAAATTGTATAAGTAACCGATTAATTTATAAACTAGTGGAATTATTAAAAAGTTTCACTAAATAATTGTATTTAATGTATAAATAAAATGAATTTAAAAAAACTTGTATTTTTTTAAATTTATACCCAACCTCTCTCGCTCATAAATAGTTGTGTAGGGGAAAAAATAAGTACAACTATATTGAAATTATACATTTTATTTTTTAGTTATATCTTTCCTCACATTTTACATTAAACAGATTCAACAGTCAGTGTATACGACACTCACATTAATATATACATATAAAATCATCTTTTTTCTAATTGTTTTTACAATAAAATATCTTCTTACATTTACAACCATTCATACCAATATTTCTAGAGATTCATTTTCTGTGAAAGATACACATCGATTTATATGTATCACTGTATTCTTAGGTGAATAAATAGATATCATAATATCATCATACCGTAATTTTAAATTTTATTTTATTTGATATACTAGATTTGATATATTCGTACAGTTCTAAAAAATCTCCCCTTTATATCTATAATTGGAATATCGCATAACTCTGCGATAGTCCCTAAATAATTATTTTGTAATAAGAAATATTCGTTCGTCGCTAAATGAACATCAAACCCACCCCTTTTTACTAGTCGTTCTTTAACAGCTTTAACATCTGAATCGATTAAGAACATCGCATTTGTCGATTTAAAATAATCTATAATCCAATGAGGAATAATTTCTACCAGCTCCTTATCAGTTAATTTATTCTCCTTCTTATTGATGATGCCGTAAACGAAGGATGCCAATGGTGATCTGTCACAACACATTACTGTATATTCTGCACCCACTTTCCCATCCAAAAATAATTGAGTTTGATACATACTATACCATGCAATAGTATTAAACTGTACAACATCCTTACGTGTATATAGCGCTGGAAACGACTCTCTCAAATCTGATAAATCCGACGACAATGTATAACAAACACCTTCTTCATGAAGCCTAGATAAGATGCTAGACTTAAAGCAGGCGGCTGTACCGTCTAAATAAAAACACGCTTCTCAGTTTTATCACACATAATTAAAGTAGCTTATTCTTCGTTAGACGTAGGAATAGATTCATGTTTTATAGTAAAACTATCAATGTCATCAGGAAAAGGAAATAACAAAAATAACATTAATTAATTTCTGTTCCGTGTGTAGATTTGTTGCACAATGTTGCTAAGAAGAAGAAATAGCAAAACTCACTATTTTCAACCAGTTCCGTATGTAAACAATTGCAACTCTGAGCGCGTGACTTGATGAAGGTGAAGTATGCAATTATCGTTAGTTATGCGCACGAAGTTGTAGTTCCTTGTCTACGTCATGGTAAAGTAATTACAACCGTCTTTCCAATTCTTATTATAAATAATGACGCTGTTTTGATCTAAAACTGATTATTGTATAATTTAACTAATAAACAATTCGGTGACGCTTTTTCATGTTCAATCCACGGATCATCGTTAGAGTTCCAATCATATAGAAGAACTTTACACTCTACACACATAACCTCATCACTGGTTCCTGTATAAAAAAATCCGGCTGACACAAGTTTATCAACTGATGGTGCACGTTTTGGTCAAGCATAAAATGTAGACACCATCATTTCTTTAGTTATAGCAACACACATTTTCGCTTCTGAATAATTTTCAATAGATTCTTTTGATTTGGCAAAGTTTTCGTATTTGTATGGTATATAACGAACATTTTTACATTTCGGGTGTAAAAGTTTGTGAATAAACTGAATATGTGTTATATATGTTATGTTATATATATATGTGTTATATGATATGTTTTCGTTACAAAACCACATTTATTATTACACAAAATATCACACGAATTTTCTGTAAAATCAAAACTTTCGTTTTCGAAAATTCGAAAAAATCTTAATAACATCGCTGCTGTTAAACACGTTGATCGATCCATCTCGATGCGGTGTTACTGCTCAACTAAACCGATGAGAAAATCTAAATCATTTCTTAAAAAAAAAAAAAATATGATTTAGTCGAATGGGGGAATTGAACCTACGAAGGGGGTACACTTAATACCTGATATTATAGGAAGTTATTTGCCGCGCTCGACTAAATCATATTTTCAAGATAAAACAGTTGTGTCAAGAGATAAAATCATGCTACGATCACGTGGACAACGCGTGTGATGACGTATACGTTACTTGATGTACACGTTAAGTTTATGATGCGATGACGTACACGATACTTGACGTATATGTTGTTACGTTGTAACCCCCCTTTTATTTTTCTAAGTTTTGTAATTTTTTTTGGATTTTATTTAATTTTATTTTTATTAAGTTTTTTTTTTGTAAAAAGGGGAGAGACATCATATTTAGAACTAGGTAAAAAAAACCTAGAGGAAGCAAAAGTGTGCAAGGCCCAAATACAATTACAGACATGTCCTCCCAGGTGAATGACAAGACTTGCAAATGAGAAACTCTTTTAACCAACAAGCGTGTGCTTTATTCAACCTGCAAGATTTTACATACATGACAAGTTCGTGATTGTGTGAGCACACCATTAAAGGCAGAATTATATATATATATATGTATATATATGTATATCCATTAATTCATAATGTCACAAAGTAAGTGAATTGATATTAAACTAATTGCAAAAATTTCTGCCTGATTATGTATGAGTCAAAGTTAGTAATAATCTCATTCATAAAGCAATACTAATCCATCAGTGTTGTATAATATCAAATAGGCTAGCCTGTTGTCTCAGTAAGCACATTTATGGTTATTCTCTTTTTTAAATCCGTTACATATTCCCCCAAAAATATATATATATAGTAAAATTACACACACAAACATATATACGACATGAATAACAAAACATCCCTCATTTCAACACTAACCTCCTCATAAACCCATTCCAACTACAGTAAATGAAGGAACCCTAATATGTATAGATAGGTCCAAATATAAATGACAACGTAAATGGAATATCTCAGCTCTTAAGCATAGATTTGCCAGCATATTCACAAGCATAGTTCACACCAGAGAATGTAAGTGACCGCCCCGAAACTCAACCAGCCAAACGACCCCTTACCTTAATCGTTAAGCGTTAAGTATGTGTGTGAAAGAAAATCGTTTCTCATCTACAGCATCAGACAACCCCCGCTACGTTATTAAAACTCAGCCATGACCAGATGACATGATAGCACGAGATAATTAACTCCCTAATGGTCTTAATTAGATGAAAGTTAGATCTTACAGCAAACTGCGGATGTGTGTAACTTCTTACACATTATACAGTTATAAGATATTTCATTAGGTGTACTGTGGTAATGTTCACACATGCAATAACATAATTGAACACGAGAGTTTGTGCTAGAGTATAATGTTCAGAACTTCACGAGTGAGCTTCTGCCGGCTTCTGTGCATTCACATGTTGTAGAGAGAGAGAGAAATAGATAATCAGAATTTTCCCACCTGGATTGTCCGGTGTACTTAGTTCGTATAGGCGCGGATCAGTGATGTCACAGTCGTGTCACAAGTCCCTGGTGCAGCTTAGCATTGGAAAAGTCCTCGACTGACGGCATTGTGGCTATAAGATCGTCTCTGCCATTAGGGTGGACAGATGTTCGTCCACCCCTGACACCCATCTCGCCCTTGGTCGAGCACCTGGACATACAATAGGTTGTAGAGGGTGTCATAAAGAAAATCACGCCACTTAGGCCGTCCACATTAAATACCAACACTAACTTTAAGCAGCAACAGCGCACACACACATCGCCACTAATTCAGATTAAACAGTATTAAGCTCGTCTAGCAATTACTTTCTTAATGTTTCATTGAAATATTCAAATTGATTAGCTGTGTCTTTCGTAGTTATTAATTACATCAAAACAGCTGAGTGCAAGATACATTAGCATATTCTCTATTGAAATCAACTTGACCCACGACTCTCACATTCATAATTTAATTAAATTTAATTTAATTTGATTTTGTAATAGCATTAATGCCCAAACTAAAAACTGCTCTATACGCACACACACACACAAGCATAACTCATAATGAAAGCTGAAACACAAAATATATTTGGGGTTAGAATATTTTCAGAACCCGCAGACTTGCACGTACCTGGAACAACACTTTATCTAGCCTATCATAGTGATAGGTTCGGAAGTCCTGGATAGAAGCTTGCCGCCAGCCGAGACCAGATGAACAGGTTGGAGGATCAAGCAGAAATGAGGCCGATACAACGTTTCGGTCCAGCCAAGTAACCTCCGAATGCAGGAATGTACAGACACAGCTGGCTGGCAGCGCCAGCTGTATTGCGTAGCTGCACAACCGTTTGTGTGTATAACCGACCGGCAACAAACTATCGTAGCAGGGTGGCCGAGCGTGACGTCAGCGGCGCTCGTTTTTAAAATACTAATAATACGTTGCCGAAGCCAGTACGGCACACCCTTACTCCAAAAGGGCAACATGGTTGACCCAAAACAAACAAGTCCTCAAGCACGACGGCTGCGGGAAACCTGGAAAATCTCAGATTCTAAATCGCTCTTGGTGAGTTCAGTAACACAGGAAAACGAAAAGGCAGAAGGAAGGGGTGTGAGTTAGTGAGTGTGTGTCTGAAAGAGAAGATGTAAGTGTGAGTCCTGCATGCTCGCCGGGCCCTGGTCCGCATGCAGATATAAGAGACAGAAAAGAACAGGAGAAAGAGAAGAATCGCAGGATCCCGCTTTGAGTACTGACCACCAAGGCCTCCCAATTCCAATAACTGAGATCCAGGAACCCCAAATAGTATTCCCCCCTTTTTTTATGGGCCTAACTGTCATCCCTAACTCATGCCCTATGGCAAAACTTTAGCTTCGAAATATGAGTAGTTACTCTTTCAACATCCCCTCCGGGATCACCCAATTTCACTGTGACGGGCGACACAAACCGAAGAATGCGGTATGGTCCCGACCAACGATAACATAGTTTAGCGGCCCTCCTATTTATGGCTGAGCTGATCGGATGGCTCTGACAGTAGACCAAGTCGCCAATCTTAAATGGGTTCGGAATTCGCCCCTGATTGTAGCGACTACGGACGCGTTCGTGCGCACGAAGCAAATTCCTCCGGACCTCCCGCCATCTGTCCACAGTAGTGGCCTCAGGATCGTTCGGGAGAAGATCATCAATGTGCCACAAATTGTCCAACGGCAAACTCGGCGAGAACCCAAACATGACTTCAAAGGGTACGGCCTTGTGACTCTCGTGTAGGGCCGTGTTAAATGCCAATTGCAACCACTTTAAATTTTGGTCCCAACAATCCTGTTGTTCAGCATGATAGGCGATAAGCGCTGAACGGAGATTCCGGTTAAATCTCTCCGCGTGGGACGGTTGAGGGTAGTACGGGGAAGTGGTCACATGTTTGATGCCGTTAGCGAAACACATTCGCCGGAAATCTTTTGAAATGAACTGTGGTCCATTGTCAGAGACAATGGTGGGCGGAAAACCGAAATGCTGAAAGACATGGGTCTGTAGCATAAGGATAGTTGAGCGAGTGTTTGCCTGTCGTAAGGGCAGTAGCCAGACAAACTTGGAAAAAGCATCCACGCAAACAAGTAGGTAAGCATTACCTGACTTGCTACGAGGGAAAGGTTCCACGTAGTCTATGAATAACTTCTCCATGGGGTTGCTCGCCACATCAGATGACAATAGACCCAATTTAGTGTTTTGAGCAGGCTTACTCAAGCCACAGAGATGACATGCTTTCACACGAGCCGCGATGTCCCTGTCCATGCCCTTCCAGATGAAATGCCTCCTAATACTGGAAATGGTCTTCGAAATTCCCTTATGGCCACCTATTGGGGAATCATGATAGTAGCTGAAGACCATTGGCACGAGCTTGCTAGGCAGCACAACCTTCGGGGCACGTCCTTTTCGTTCTCGGCAGCACAGGACGCCCTTGGACAGAAAATATGGTACCTGCACGTTACCCTCTTTTAGGTGTTGGATGATAGGACCCAACTCTTCATCATTTAACTGATGGGGTAACACATCAGTAAAAGCCAAAGGAAAATCCAGCAGAACGGAACAGGGTTGCTCAGAATTGGCCTCGCTGGGTTGGGAGAACATACGTGACAAGGCGTCTGCAACAACATTTTGTGTTCCCCTGATGTGTTGCACTTTGAATTTAAAGGATGAGATCTTGACCACCCAACGCCCTATTTTACCCAGCTGCCGGGGATGAGCGAGAAGCCAGGAGAGAGCCTGATTATCGGTCTCCAACAGGAACTCAGCGTGTTCCAAGAAACGCCTGAACTTATCTAGAGCGTACACAACAGCAAGACACTCTAGTTCATACACTGAAGACTTCCTCTCTTGTTGGGTCAAGGTCCGGGATATAAATGCCACCGGCTGCCTAGCACCATCGACTTCCTGGGACAGAACCGCCCCGAGCGCAACAGAACTCGCGTCCGTTTGTAAAATGAATTTTTTTGAAAAATCAGGCATCCTCAACACAGGGGGAGAGACGATCGCCTCCTTGAGGGTATCAAAGGCCCGCTGTTGCCTCTCTCCCCATACAAATTTGGTACCCTTTTTCCTGAGTTCGTTTAAAGGTACAGCAATCTCCGCGGCATTAGGGATAAATCTACGGTAAAAATTGACCATGCCAACAAATCTGGCAACACCTTTCGCATCCCTAGGGGGAGGAAAATCCCGGATGCCTTGTGTCCTCTCCGGGTCGACCGTCACACCCCCATATGAGACGAGATGCCCTAAAAACGAAATACTCCTTTGTGCAAACTTTACCTTGTCTGGATTGATAGTGAGGCCAGCACTCCTCAATCGGCACATCACCTCTCTCAGGTGACCCAGATGCTCCTCGAACGTTTCACTGTAGACCAAGAGGTCATCAAGATAATTAAAGATGAATTTAAATTTTACGTCATGGAATACAGTGTCAAGTAGTCGCGTGAGGGTTTGAGCCCCCACTGCCAGACCCATGGGTACCCTAGTATATTGATAAAGATTCCATGGCACACAGAATGCCGTATAAGGGCGGCTTTCCTTAGACAGAGGAATCTGATGATAAGCGGCATTGAGGTCAAAGATGGTGAAGTACCTGGCCCCACTAAACCAATCGAACGCGGAATGTAAATCGGGAAGAGGAACTGAATCCACCTCAATATTAGCATTGAGTTTGCGATAGTCAATGACCATACGCTGTTTACCTCCAGGCTTGGGCACCAGAAATGCTGGACTTGCATAACTAGAGTTGGAAGGTTCAATGACCCCTTGTTTAAGCAACTCTTGAACCTTCTCTCTTAGGACATCCATCTTTGGAGGGGCGAATTTGTATGGGTGTGAGCGGACTACGGCGGAGTCCGTTAAACGGATCTTATATTCCAAAAGATGTGTGAGCCCCAGGTTGGGAGTTAATACCGTGGGGAACTGCTCACACAAATGATCTAAAGCATGCCTCTAGGACGGGGTGAGATGGTCTCTTTCTGAATCGGGACACACAACCTCTTGGACACCTCCCTTAGCTCCCTGGTACCCAAGGAAAGGAATGACAACCTCCCGATTGAATTTAAAATAACAGTGGTGCGCTTGAAGATCTAAAACGAGACCACTCTTGGAGATGAAATCGGCACCCACAATGCAGTCGACTCCCAGAGCCGGAGAAACCAAAAATCGCCACACCCATGAAAAACACTCGATTTTAATACTCAGGGAAACCACCCGGGAGATGGGCAGAATTTCCCGCGATGCAGTCCAGCATACCACGGAAGACCGATCCGACCCTAATAGTAAGCCCTGTTGTTCAAGGTCCTCACATACTCTAGATGAAATTATGGATCGGGCTGATCCAGAGTCAACCAAGGCTCTGAGCTGACCCTTTTTCAACTCGACCAACAGGAAGGGGCATACTGAACTGTAGTTGGGGACAGTTCGCAGGACCTTGGAGCCGGATGACCCGGGATTAGCTATCCGCCTGGGGTTAAGTGAAACCGGAAGAGAACGGTCTAACGGGGAAGACCACTCCCGACTTATCTTCCCCGAGAATTTACGTTTTTTGAAAGGTTACCTTTTCGGGAAGTCCCTTGACGCTGTCTAGCATCGTTACAATAGCGCGCGACGTGACCGGATCTATGACACCTAGAACAGAATAATTCTCGTACTTCACAGCTCTGAACCGGCGCAGGCCTAGGACCCCAAGACCCGGGCTGCCCGACTCGTCGCTCGAAATTAGGGCGTTCTGAACGCCTCCTAGCCTCGCGGGCTCTAATATCGTCATTACCCTGTATAGTGGTCGACTCGGCGCACAGCCGGTCTAAATCAATAAAACTTTGGGGACGGACAGCGAATGTCAAACGTGACCGTTCCTCCGGCGTCACGCCCTGCAAAATAGTATGAATGACATCAGACTCTGACAACCCCAGCCTCAGGATCCGGGCCGCGTCTTTAACACTGGAAATGAAATGAGCAAGGGACTCTCCGCTTGCTTGAACTCTATAGAAATGTTTGTGTCGTAACCGGTCGTGTAACCTTCCCGGTACGAAAGCGTCCAGGACTTCCCGATGGAAATGGTCTATGCCACCACCATCCCTAAGGGTACTTGTCACGCGCTCAGCCATAGATCCCCGACAGTACGGGTAAATGAGCTCAAGCAAAGTCCGCTCCGACAGCCCAGGGAAATCGGCCAACTGAAAAAATACGCGCAAGAATCTCAAAAGCGCCTCAGGATCCAGACCATCGACAACTGGGAGACGCTGAATGACATCCGACAGTGGGTTAGGAAGCTTGTGATAGCTTGCGGTGGCCATATCGGAAAAGGCAGGAACATGCACAGGGGGTTCCACCCTGGCTGCCGTCTCAACAGAAGAAGAAGAAGAACCGGAATTCAGATCTACGTGGCGACGCTGGCCGAGAGAAAACTCCCGCAATGCCATCGCCACTTGCTCCCTAAGAGTGACAACATTTTTCTCTAATTCCGAGGTGGTAGCCTGTGATTCAGCATTCTGTAAACGGCAGAGAACGTGTTGTAAACGTTGGCGCACCCTCTGTCTAGCCGTAGAGGTGGGTGCCGCCGACTGCAGGCCTTCGGCCAAATCGAGCAGTTCTACAAATTTTTCCGAGCACAGCTCCACCTCGGCGGTGACATCCGTAAGTAATACTCTCCCACTCGGTGCCTCACCGGAGGCAAGAGCCTCACGGAGTTGCTTCCTTAATGAAACAACAGTCTCCTGCGGCTTCCGTCCCCGGAACCGGACCTCCCACTCGAGCTCATCTTTTACAAACAAATCCACATTTACCGAAATGGACATGACCGCGCAATCCACACACACACCACGTAAAAGCAAGAATTAAAGAGAACGACAGGAAGAACTTGATCATACAAGTGGCTCCAGAATGCTCTAGCGATACGACGAGATGGGTGTCATAAAAGCAGAGAAACAGCCATGCAAAATGCCCAGAAGAGAACACAACACAAAACAGCCAAACTAACTCACTAAATACAACACACAAAGTACACATAAAATTCGATATAATCGAAAATATAAACTATCACATCCATGCCCTTGGTCGGACCATAACCGCATTCAAAATACACGATACCGCAACGCAACGCCCTCAATAAACAATTACCATATAACTGGGATGCTACCAAACACGTTGTCTAATCCAAGAGACAAGTCATAATCAAACTCAACAAGTACCGACGGCCCTCATCATGTCCAGACTCCGTATGAGCTCCAGGGTATGTGCAAGTGCAACCAATCCGCACACATTCATTAAAAAAAATTAATCACATTCTTATAACCCCTTTTCAAAATTCATCTTACACTCAACATCACAAAATAATCACTTAAACACTAACACATATTAAATTATTTTAAACTTCATTAACCCCTTATTCATTTTATAAAATGTGCTCTTTTTTCTGGTTGTTCATTCTGTTAATTTATTACACTACCATTAAGTTTTCTTACAACACTTGGATTCTAATCAAAAATAATTTGAAATAATTTGCAAGTCCTAACACCAGCTGACATGTCTGTGGCCACACTAAGTTTCATTTAAGAAAATAAATATAAGTCCCCAGATTCTAAAATTTCTCAAGTTCAGCAGAGAAAAATAAGGCAGAAATAATACCTACTATCCAGCCAGAATCATAACAACCACGCTCTGAACTACCATTTGTAACCCCCCTTTTATTTTTTAAAGTTTTGTAATTTTTTTTTTGATTTTATTTAATTTTATTTTTATTAAGTTTTTTTTTTTGTAAAAAGGGGAGAGACATCATATTTAGAACTAGGTAAAAAAAACCTAGAGGAAGCAAAAGTGTGCAAGGCCCAAATACAATTACAGACATGTCCTCCCAGGTGAATGACAGGACTTGCAAATGAAAAACTCTTTTAACCAACAAGCGTGTGCTTTATTCAACCTGCAAGATTTTACATACATGACAAGTTCGTGATTGTGTGAGCACACCATTAAAGGCAGAATTATATATATACATATATATATATATATATATATATGTATATATATGTATATCCATTAATTCATAATGTCACAAAGTAAGTGAATTGATATTAAACTAATTGCAAAAATTTCTGCCTGATTATGTATGAGTCAAAGTTAGTAATAATCTCATTCATAAAGCAATACTAATCCATCAGTGTTGTATAATATCAAATAGGCTAGCCTGTTGTCTCAGTAAGCACATTTATGGTTATTCTCTTTTTTAAATCCGTTACATATTCCCCCCAAAATATATATATATATATAGTAAAATTACACACACAAACACATATACGACATGAATAACAAAACATCCCTCATTTCAACACTAACCTCCTCATAAACCCATTCCAACTACAGTAAATGAAGGAACCCTAATATGTATAGATAGGTCCAAATATAAATGACAACGTAAATGGAATATCTCAGCTCTTAAGCATAGATTTGCCAGCATATTCACAAGCATAGTTCACACCAGAGAATGTAAGTGACCGCCCCGAAACTCAACCAGCCAAACGACCCCTTACCTTAATCGTTAAGCGTTAAGTATGTGTGTGAAAGAAAATCGTTTCTCATCTACAGCATCAGACAACCCCCGCTACGTTATTAAAACTCAGCCATGACCAGATGACATGATAGCACGAGATAATTAACTCCCTAATGGTCTTAATTAGATGAAAGTTAGATCTTACAGCAAACTGCGGATGTGTGTAACTTCTTACACATTATACAGTTATAAGATATTTCATTAGGTGTACTGTGGTAATGTTCACACATGCAATAACATAATTGAACACGAGAGTTTGTGCTAGAGTATAATGTTCAGAACTTCACGAGTGAGCTTCTGCCGGCTTCTGTGCATTCACATGTTGTAGAGAGAGAGAGAAATAGATAATCAGAATTTTCCCACCTGGATTGTCCGGTGTACTTAGTTCGTATAGGCGCGGATCAGTGATGTCACAGTCGTGTCACAAGTCCCTGGTGCAGCTTAGCATTGGAAAAGTCCTCGACTGACGGCATTGTGGCTATAAGATCGTCTCTGCCATTAGGGTGGACAGATGTTCGTCCACCCCTGACACCCATCTCGCCCTTGGTCGAGCACCTGGACATACAATAGGTTGTAGAGGGTGTCATAAAGAAAATCACGCCACTTAGGCCGTCCACATTAAATACCAACACTAACTTTAAGCAGCAACAGCGCACACACACATCGCCACTAATTCAGATTAAACAGTATTAAGCTCGTCTAGCAATTACTTTCTTAATGTTTCATTGAAATATTCAAATTGATTAGCTGTGTCATTCGTAGTTATTAATTACATCAAAACAGCTGAGTGCAAGATACATTCGCATATTCTCTATTGAAATCAACTTGACCCACGACTCTCACATTCATAATTTAATTAAATTTAATTTAATTTGATTTTGTAATAGCATTAATGCCCAAACTAAAAACTGCTCTATACGCACACACACACACAAGCATAACTCATAATGAAAGCTGAAACACAAAATATATTTGGGGTTAGAATATTTTCAGAACCCGCAGACTTGCACGTACCTGGAACAACACTTTATCTAGCCTATCATAGTGATAGGTTCGGAAGTCCTGGATAGAAGCTTGCCGCCAGCCGAGACCAGATGAACAGGTTGGAGGATCAAGCAGAAATGAGGCCGATACAACGTTTCGGTCCAGCCAAGTAACCTCCGAATGCAGGAATGTACAGACACAGCTGGCTGGCAGCGCCAGCTGTATTGCGTAGCTGCACAACCGTTTGTGTGTATAACCGACCGGCAACAAACTATCGTAGCAGGGTGGCCGAGCGTGACGTCAGCGGCGCTCGTTTTTAAAATACTAATAATACGTTGCCGAAGCCAGTACGGCACAACGTTGAACCGATGATGTTAGGGAATGATGATCCCCTCCCCCGGTGACGTATGTTTGTTTACAAGGGACGATGACCCGATGACGTATGTTTGTTTTGATAACATTGTGGGGGGGTGAATGAACTAACGGTGCTTATGTGGGGGAGGGGAGGGGGATGACCTTGTCCCGGCTTTCCCAATTATATACTACTCCCCACCGACAGTGATCCCCTCTCCCACTACCGGCTGCGCGCGCAGCTATCCCCTCTCCGCTCCCACTACCAATTGCCGACAGCGACTCCTCTCCAACTACGAATTACCGGCTGCGCGCGCAGGAGGGGGGAATGTACTGGGGCAAACGCACATTCTTTAAAGGACATATGAAAATCAGTTTATAACATATGGTCAATCATCAGCGTCCTGTTGTAAGCGAATAAAAATAACTACATTTTTCAAACCACATAGATCTTCATTGAGTTCATCTCAATGAAGATAAGGCTACATATAACACCCTTACGGTACTCGTGCATATTGTCTTATTAGAAACATGTCACGCTTGTTGAATACTTTAACTAAAAGTAAGACCCTAACGTTCTACTGCAACTATTGCTTACAACGTTTTCGAGATAATACAGATCCTAAAAAAAAGCACAAAAACGACTCGAGGTACTCTGCACGCCGTACAGTGCGCGAAAAGTCGAATTGACGACCGGAAAATATCGTAGTATGTACTTCAGGGATTACAGAAAGTGCCACAGAGTAACTTACACGGTGTACGCAGATTTTGAATCGTTCCTTCTTCACGCTCGACGGGAGTCGATGACATCACCCTGTCTAGACGGATAAAAAATAACTGCCGCTGGCTGGTCGCCTCCCCCCCCCCACCAACCCACTGAACATGGCGTGTTAAGACGGCTTGCATCCTGTTTCACAGAGTTAATAATAACCGCATACTGCGCCTCGTCTGGTTCCCCCTTCCAAATATCGGTATGGAGAACCATACATGACTTCCATATTCTAAGATTTATATTTAAATCTTAATATCGCCTGCCAAGCGCGATATATTTTCTCTTATACATGATGTACATTAAAATGAAAAAATTTTAATTTTATTGCCTGGCAACAAAATTATTTTATTTTTAACAATTACCATTGTTTCAAAAAGTTTAAATAAATTTTCAAGTACTTTACTCTTGTTAAAACGTATAAGGTTGCAGGTAAACTACCCCTTCCCCTTAACCGATCTTCACTAAAATCGAAAGTCATTGAGACCTCTACAATTCAGGGACGTATGCAAAAAATTATTTGATTCTGTTTGAATTTGCGGTTTTATCGTTTGCCATAGAAAATACGCTTGATAAAAAAACGTTGCAGGTAAACTACCCCTTCCCCTTAACCGATCTTCACCAAAAACAATAGGTCTTGAGTACTCTACAAATCAGGACTGTATGCAAAACATTATTTGATTCTGTTTTAATTTGCGGCTGTTATCGTTTGCCATAGAAAATACCCTTGTTAAAAAAACGTTGCAGGTAAACTACCCCTTTCCCTCAACCGATCTTCACCAAAAACAATAGGTCTTGAGAAATCTACAATTCAGGGCTGTATGCGAAACATTATTTGATTCTGTTTGAATTTGCGGCTGTTATCGTTTGCCAAAAAAAAAAAATTTCCCTTGATAAAAAAAACCGTTGCAGGTAAACTACCCCTTCCCCTCAACCGATCTTCACCAAAAACAATAGGTCGCGAGTACTCTACAAATCAGGGCTGTATGCAAAAAATTATTTGATTCTGTTTGAATTTGCGGCAGTTGTCGTTTGCCATAGAAAATACGCATGATAAAAAACGTTGCTGGTAAACTACCCCTTTCCCTTAACCGATCTTCACCAAAAACAAAAGGTATTGAGAACTCTACAATTTAGGGCTGTATGCAAATAATCTTTTCATTCTGTTTGAATTTGCGGCTGTTATCGTTTGCCATAGGAAATACCCTTGTTAAAACATAAAACGTTACAGGTAAACTACCCCTTTCCCTTAACCGATCTTCACCAAAAACAATAGGTCTTGAGAACTCTACAATTCAGGGCTGTATGCGAAACATTATTTGATTCTGTTTGAATTTGCGGCTGTTATCGTTTGCCAAACAAACAAAATTACCCTTGCTAAAAAAAACCGTTGCAGGTAAACTACCCCTTTCCCTCAACCGATCTTCACCAAAAACAATAGGTCTTGAGTACTCTACAAATCAGGACTGTATGCAAAACATTATTTGATTCTGTTTGAATTTGCGGCTGTTATCGTTTGCCATAGAAAATACCCTTGTTAAAAAAACGTTGCAGGTAAACTACCCCTTTCCCTCAACCGATCTTCACCAAAAACAATAGGTCTTGAGAAATCTACAATTCAGGGCTGTATGCGAAACATTATTTGATTCTGTTTGAATTTGCGGCTGTTATCGTTTGCCAAAAAAAAAAAAATTTCCCTTGATAAAAAAAACCGTTGCAGGTAAACTACCCCTTCCCCTCAACCGATCTTCACCAAAAACAATAGGTCGCGAGTACTCTACAAATCAGGGCTGTATGCAAAAAATTATTTGATTCTGTTTGAATTTGCGGCAGTTGTCGTTTGCCATAGAAAATACGCATGATAAAAAACGTTGCTGGTAAACTACCCCTTCCCCTCAACCGATCTTCACCAAAAACAATAGGTCTTGAGTACTCTACAAATCAGGGCTGTATGCAGAAAATTATTTGATTCTGTTTGAATTTGCGGCTGTTATCGTTTGCCATAGAAAATACCCTTGTTAAAAAAACGTTGTAGGTAAACTACCCCTTTCCCTTAACCGATCTTCACCAAAAACAAAAGGTATTGAGAACTCTACAACTTAGGGCTGTATGCAAATAATCTTTTCATTCTGTTTGAATTTGCGGCTGTTATCGTTTGCCATAGGAAATACCCTTGTTAAAACATAAAACGTTACAGGTAAACTACCCCTTTCCCTTAACCGATCTTCACCAAAAACAATAGGTCTTGAGAACTCTACAATTCAGGGCTGTATGCGAAACATTATTTGATTCTGTTTGAATTTGCGGCTGTTATCGTTTGCCAAACAAACAAAATTACCCTTGCTAAAAAAAAACCGTTGCAGGTAAACTACCCCTTTCCCTCAACCGATCTTCACCAAAAACAATAGGTCGCGAGAACTCTGCAAAACCGGGCTGTATGCAAAAAATGATTTGATTCTGTTTGAATTTGCGGCAGTTATCGTTTGCCATAGAAAAAAAATCTACAGACACACAGACACACAGACAGACAGACAGACAGACAGACAGACAGCAGACAGACAGACACTTTTCGGAAAACGACTTTTTTTCATGTTTTGAGTGTAGTAGAATCAGAATCTGCAATAATCTCGAACACGATTTTTTTTGCCATCACCATACTTCCATTCCTTAAGGAATATGGAAGTAAAAATAACCGCGCCGTCCGGTTTCCCCGTCTATTGTTCCCCAACAGCCTCCCTACTTTAATCGGTACGAACAAGCGTTATTAATTCAGACCTTGACAGACGCGCAAGTAATTACAAAATCTTCATTGGAAATGGCTTCATCTGTTGTTAAGTTCGCAGCCGTCAGCGCTATACAATATAAGAAAACTAACAAACTAGTAATGGGCATAAAATATCCCTTAGAAGAACTTCAAAATATAGACAGTAAATACGGGAATGTCGTACTCGCCACTATCCGGGACTACACGGACGATAAAATGAAATATCGTGTTTACCTTCAAAAAATATACGCGGGCGTGTTCGTAGATGAGGAGCTAAAACATTTAGCACCGTACTCGCTACACCTCGTTTACCGCCGACAAAAAGACAGGGCATACGTGGTGGACATCTTACAGTAACGCCGGATGGACATTTTATGAACTAACAATTATGCTTTGATTAAATTTGTACTTCATATTGTATGTATTATTTACCTTGTAATATAGGGCGCTTACGGGTATTTCACTTGTTTTAATTATCAGCAATTGTCACTACAATTCACTGTGTGCGTGTGTGTGCATTTACATATTATGTATTTTAACTAGTAATATAGTGTGCTTACATATATTTCAATTGTTTTTATTATACGAAATTGTCACTTCATGTCATTGTGTGTGTGTGTGTGTGTGTGTGTGTGTGTGTGTGTGTGTGTGTGTGTGTGTGTGTGTGTGTGTGTTTACATATTATGCATTTTTTAACTTGTAATATAGTGCGACAATACAATCATACGCTGTACTGTGCATTTATTAGATAAAATGAATATTTAAATTAAATTTATAAATAAGTAATAAATAAGCAGGTGTGAGATTGAAAGCTGAGTTTATGTTAAAAATACGGCATGTAGACATACAGGAATCGACCTGCACGATCACGCGATTGTCGCTGAGAGTGTGTACAGTAGTAAATAATGTGTGTGAGTGAGGTCGGTTTGAGCATGAAAGTTTGCAATCTCATCCTAAATAATTGTCAAATTATAGTTTTTATTTAATTATGAGAAAACCATAAATGGTAGAAAAAATTCAAAGACTCCTAAATATGTATAAAATTAATACACATGCTGTAACGTTACATAACCCCTGCCCAAATATGATAACATAATCACCAGAGTAAAAACCAGTAATCGCCCATTTTTAAAAGTCAGAAATGGGGATTAGGTATCAAGCTATGAGAACCTTTGTACTCTAAAAACACTGTAAACAATAATCATAAAAGTGCAGTGTACAAAGTGGAACATAGTGTAATCGGTGAAAGTGCCAAACATTTAAAAAGAGCATCTCACAAATTTGTGCTAGAGATGAAAAAAAATCAGTATTGTAGCAATAGACTATGTTACTATTGACAAGCTTTGTATTTTTGTATTTGTTGTAATTTTATATTGTGTAACTAGGAGTAATATTTTTGTTTACTATAATTATTTTGTTTAGATGTAAAATAATCCAGGGTTATATATAAAATAATAATAATGGCCAAATAACACTATGTTAGCAAGATGGCATGTAAAAAATAGTGTAGAGTAAGGATACCTTAAATGAATTATAAATCATAAACAAACCAAAATAAAAGGAATTAAAATATAAAATACCAATAGACAAGTTTAAGTAAAGATATAAAAAAAACCGTAAATAAATTAAATTTGATTATAGATAAAATTTGTAAAGGATTATTTTTTCTAAAAAGAAGAAATGAAATTATAATAATTATTATTAGCCTACATACTAAAAGGTATCTAGATTAGCCAATAAAAAACCATAAAAATTCTTGGTTACTAGGAGTAACTAACTAACAAGAAATGATTTAATTGTTCAGATATATTGGAAGTGAGCAGTTGAAACTAATGTAATGTTCGGTAAAAATTAAGAAAATAATAACCACGATTCGGAACTAACCATCACAAAACGAATAAATTTTATGAGTGATATCCACTACATCATAGACATCTTTTGAACAGAATAATTCACGCCAGCAAATTGATGAAAATAGTAAAATCAGCCATCCACTTCCGAGCCTAGTCTACAGAAATTCAACATCGTTGGGTGAGATCGTTTCCTATTCAAATTTAACTAAATTACACCTCAACTATAAACTTAGAACACTAGAAACAGCACCATCTCTTTAAATTCATCCGGGAACAAGGTGAACATATACTTTATTTTAATTAACCAAAAAACAGCAAAACGTGGTTTTGTTACTAACATTCCAGCAGCCATCAAATAGTGTTCGTTTTTCGTCAGTGAAGAAAGGTAACCTGCGCTCTAGCAGTCAAAAAATCAACTGCATAATATAGATTATACTAAAATTTTAAAATAATTTATGTAAAGTTTGATACCGACCCATATACATTTCTGACTTCCTCAAAGTTCAAAGAACCTTAAATAACCCTGGGAAATTAATTACATAATTCTTTCTCGTTATTAAAACTGAAAAAATAAAAATATTTGTTATGTGATATATGTTTGTAAAAGTAAGATCGAAATAACTCTGTAATTTATGAAATAATCGATTATCCATTCATGTTTTGGGAGACCATAAAATGTTAAATAAATTCAAGGAATGCCTTGTGGTTTAAATAATAAAATGTGTATCATTTCCAGTAGATGGTAGTTGGTTACAGATAATAAGAAGATCGAGAAGAGAATGGAAATCAGTCCGGACATCAAGAAATTATTACGTACCATTTGAAGTCATTTAACCTCAAATGGGTTCGTAAAAGTAGAAATCAGCTGATGCCACGAGCGGAAAAATTTGAAATACTCAATCGTATACTAAGAGAGTAATTCTCTTTGCCTTTCTTTACTCTCTCTCCTAACTACTGTCAAACAACGGTATTGGTTTAATATAAACAAAATTTAAGAAAATCACAAAATATCTTTGCATAATCACACACACTCGATTTTAAAGGCATATAACACAAAGATAACAAATTCTGTAACTCTTAATTAAGCTAGATTTTCTAAGAGTATTTAATAGAGGTACTTAATCGGAAATCAATAGACAAGAGATGTTACAAGATGGCGCTCAACTTAAAGGGCTTTAATTAGGAAGGAAATTTCGGGATATACGCAAGTTAATATAACGAAAAACCTAATTTTTGTCGGCAACTATGAGAAGACAAGAAATGCATAATACCAGAGGCAGATCGAAGAAGAGGGCAGAAGACACGGAGAAGGAAGAAGGTGAACAGGAACAAGAAATAGAAGTAGTCACGGACAGTGAAATGGAACAACAGACAGGCGATAAGAAACTGAAGCAGTTATGGACACGGATAAGGAAATAGTTGAAGAGGATGCCCAAGGGGACCAACCAGATAAAGTGGAAGCCAGCGGAGAACCAAATTGGCAAGAAATAATGAAATTTATGGCAGAACAATTTAGGAAACAGGAGGAAAACTCAAAGCAAACCAATGAGGAAAATTTTAGGAAACAGGAGGAAACTCAAAGCGAACCAATGAGGAAAATAAGGAACAATTTAGGAAACAGGAGGAAAAATTTAATAAAATAGACGACAATTTTAGTAAACAGGAGAAAATAACAAGCAAACCAATGAGAAAATAGATGGTATTCAGGAAAGTTTAGTAAAACAACTAAACGAAAAAATTGAGACCATTCATGGAGATATCAGAGAAACCATGAATGAACAAAACAATGAATTGAGAGAAATTATTAACGGTCAAAGGGAATATATGAACACAAAATTTGAAGAATGTAATAAAAATATAAAACAAATTCATGAAAAGATTGAAACGATCAGTAACACACTTAGCCAAAAAACAGATGAATACAAGGGGGAGACAAATAAGCAAATGGATGAAAGTTTCGGAAAGTTAGAGGAAACAATGGACAGTGATTTTAAGAATGTGAATGAAACACTAGACAGCACTTCCGAAGGTATTAAAGTAAGTCCGAATACAGAAGAGAGCAGGAAGGAAATAGAAATTAGAGAATACCAAGGTGTAATATTCTCTGAAAATAAAAATAACCACAACAAAGAGGATAATCAATACCTGGAAAAGAAGACTAAGAAAATAAGAAAAACATGTGGAAAGAAAATAATAAATACAAGAGAAGAATTGGAGATGATTACAGGTGGATTAATTAATGTATTTAACCTTCCAATTAATGAACAAAGGGAGTTAATTAAGTTTAGATCACAATTAAATATGTCGACGATTGAAGTGCATCAGAAGATATCAGTCATATCTTCAAGACGGAATATAACATTCAAAAATTTGGTAAATAATCCAGAAGTAAAAGGGAATGAAATGGTAGTAAATATGAGTGACTATGTTATATTAGAGGAGGTACAATACCTGTTAGTTAAAAAGGAACGAACTATGACGGGAGACCGGTACTTAAATGAAGGTTTCATAGCAGCAAAGTGGGAGAGCCGGATGGTAAGGAAATTATTAAGGAGAGAATTAATTCCGAACACCCCAGTAGTCCGAGGAAGAGGAGTAACGGAATTAATGGACCATGGTTAGACCAAATAATAATCAACCAGAAAAAAGGGGACTGATTTTCGGATACCGACCAAGCAACCCATTGGAAAGAAGGAACCAAATAAAATATAAATAAAACCCCAAAATTCTAAAATAAGTAAGAAGTCCTTACTATGTGTGGACGGTGGAGCGATGATTTTATTTTACTAGGTTGGCTAATCTGATTTATATCTCATCAACGTTCGCGTAATCGTACTTGACCAGTGCACATTCAGTATTCTCGGCGTTCGGTTCGCCGGACCTTTCCGTCAAGTTAGTGTCGACATTAGATGTAGGCCTTAGGCCTTACTATTTTCTATCATGGCCAACTAGCGCCACAACTTCATTCTTAACTAAATTTATTAATTATTGATTCAATATGCAGCATTAGCCAGCCTTCTTTCAATTTATTACAGCTGTAATGTGATCATTCAAATTATTAAAACTATTCGTATACAGTCCACTTCTCTTATTTCTTAATGTAATTTAATACATCCTACACAACATCTTCAATCATAATGGAAGACCAGCAGACAAATATTTAATGCAAGATACATAATTTTCGCCCGCTCGGGCTGAACAAATTAACTCTTCCGGTCCGCACTTGCGGGACGTTACTTTTCTTAAACTGTTTCGGCCCACTTGGGCCGGGAACAGCCATATTTTTGGTCACTCCGGACCTGGATTTCCACTTAATGTCTTTTGTATCTTTTTCTGGCCATCACGGGCGGGTTAGCACGTCAGCTAATGCGACCGTGGCGTGATTTGCGTCGCCACTTCGCTCGTCGTCTTCAGGCAACGTGATAGCAAGTTCCTGCCGGCTGCAGTGCCTCAAGGTGGTCATCTTGCCAGCTGTTCACCATCATCATCAAGGAGCCGACGCTGCGGGACGTCGCTGACCAGGCACCACCAGCAACAGTAATAAGGTGCGTAAAAGAATGTCTGAGGAAGGCCTCAAGGTGCTGACCAGAAGGAGAGGCGGATTAAAGTCCGCGATAGTGCGGATACAATCCGCGGTAAATTCATTTGACATTAATTTAACCACAAAACATTTTTTGACTGTGAGATTAGAAAGTCTTAAGAGCTTAGCCTCGAAGTACGACGAAGTACAGTCTGAGATAGAGCTTATAAGTAAAGACGTGAGCACTGCTCAGGCAGACCGAGTCGAGGTTGAGGAAATGATATACTCAACTGAGGCAAACATTTTACAACTTCTTGACACTGTTAATACTCAGACTGTGCCTCCTGTACTATCGACGCCTGTGCATTTAAAACCGATAAGTTTGCCCTGCTTCTCAGGCAACATACTTGAGTGGCAACATTTCTATTCAATTTTTAATGATCTGGTGCATTCAAGATCAGATTTAACACCAGTACAGAAACTGCATTACTTGCATTCATCAGTGAAGTGTGAACCATTAGACTTAATTAAATCATTACCAATTTGTCAAGAGAATTATGTAATAGCGTTGAACTTGCTGTCCGATAGGTACAATAATCCATTTATATTAGCAAAATATTATGTACAGAACCTACTTCAGGTTAAGTCCACAATAAAGGACTCAGTCCAAAGCTTGGCTGAGTTTACGAATACTATAACGTCTTCTGTTAATTCGCTGGCGGCAATGAAGCTGTCTGTAAACCTATTTGAGTTTATTACTATACAATTGCTTTCCACTAAACTTGACCCTATCACTCTAAAACGTTGGAAGGAGTCTATAGACCCTGACAACTTGCCTAGTTTTCAAGACTTTACTCATTTTTTGAATTTGCGCCGACAGCTTTTAGAAAATACTATGCCAATTGAACCCGGACAGCAATTCAATAAACCTAGTGTAAAACCAAACAATAAGTTTGAGAAATGTAGTTTAAGAAATACTGCTGGCAGCAGTACCTTTAAGAGTTATCATGCTACGGCAAGGCATTATTCATGTGTGTGCTGTAAATCTGATCACCCGCTTTACATGTGTAATAATTTTCGCATATTAAGTGCCGCTGAGCGGGGGCAATTGGTGGCAAACCATAAATGTTGTATTAACTGCCTTAGAGCAGGTCATTTGATAACAAATTGTAAAAGTAAACAGGTTTGTAAAATTTGTTCAAAGGGTCACCACACCTTGCTGCACGCTAATTACGTGCCGAAATCAACAGCTGCCAGCAGTAACTACTGCTCATTTAAATTACAGTGTAAAAACAATGTACTTTTATCCACTGCAGTTGTATATGTCATTGATCAGGCTGGCAATAGGCATAAGGCGCGCGCACTTCTTGACGCCGGGTCTCAGATCAATTTTTGTACGAAATCATTTGCGAAAAGATTGCACCTCAAACTAACCCGATCTAATATTCCGATTACAGGAATAAGCAACACAGCGTGTTGCGCTACTGACATTGTTTCTATGCGTATTATGTCTCGCTATCAGAGACATAGTTTCGAGCCCAAATTTGCCGTCTTATCTAACTTAACTCATAATCTGCCTTCAATATCGTTTGACATCAACCGGTTCCACATTCCAAATAAAATTTTTCTCGCCGACCCAGATTTTAATATATCTTCACAGATCGACATACTATTGGGGGCTCAATTTTATCTAGATTTAATATTAGCTAATAAGTACACACGCGGACCCAACTTCCCTATCATTCAGGAGACAAAACTGGGTTACATTTTGGCCGGCAATCTGCCCAAGCACTGCCACACCCAGGGTCCTGCTGTTTTGTTCTTGGCAAGGAACAATGACAGCCAAATCCTGCAATCTCTTGAGAGATTTTGGGAGGCAGAAACGATCACCGGCGATACCCCTAATGGCGATACCGACTCGGCTTGCGAAGAGCATTTTATGCGCTACACTCAGCGCAACCACGAGGGTAGATTTATAGTGTCGCTCCCATTCAAGTCTGATAATCCTCACTTAGGGGAATCCTACACAAGTGCCGAATCAAGGTTTTTAAACTTGGAGCGTCGATTCAGGCGCGATCCCAAGCTCGCTCGCGACTACGCAGACTTTATCGGGGAATACATGAAGCTTGGGCACATGACACCCATTGATCATGGCGCTATCAATTTAGGATCGTCAAATATTTATTACTTGCCTCACCATGCCGTGTTTAAACATTCTAGCTTGACCACAAAATTGCGCGTTGTCTTTGATGGTTCCTCCAAGACTACAAATGGCCTTTCGTTAAATGACCTATTATTGGTAGGCCCCAATGTTCAGCAAGATCTCTTCTCTATTCTGTTGCGGTTTCGCACACATAAGTATGTCCTGATTGCTGACATCGAAAAAATGTATCGTCAGATTCGCGTTGCTGAAGAGGACTGTCACTATCAGCGTATTTTGTGGCGTGACTCTCCCCTCGAACCACTTAAGCATTTCGCGCTGCGAACAGTAACTTACGGCACGGCTAGCGCCTCCTTTTTGGCCACACGGTGCCTTTTACAAATTGCTAGAGACAATCAAACTTCCTTTCCCCAAGCGGCTTTAGCCATCACTAACGATTTTTATGTAGACGATCTACTTACCGGTTCTGACACTATCCCCGATCTGACTAATCTGAAATCCGACCTAGGTGCGTTACTTGCTCAATATGGTTTCACGTTGCACAAATGGGCATCAAATGAACCCACAGCGGTCGCAAGTCATCACAACCTTTCACGACCCCTAAATAAACAGGACAATGTGCGTACCCTGGGCATTCTTTGGAACAACACTGCTGATTCATTTTTGTTTGATGTCAACCTATCTCCGGTTCTTCATAGCATATCCAAGAGGCAAATTCTTTCAATAATCGCCGGAATATATGATCCACTGGGTTTAATCGGACCAGTTGTCTTTTTGTATAAACACTTCATGCAGCGACTCTGGCTTTGTAAGCTTAGTTGGGATGAACCGCTTTCCGGTCAGTCACTGTCGGATTGGCATTCTTTGTGTAACAAATTAAGTCTGATTGGTAAAATAGTGGTCCCGCGATCTATTCGTTGCAACCATCAGGCGGTTACAGTTCAGTTGCATGGTTTTTCGGATGCCTCCGAGAGAGGGTTCGGCTGTTGTGTGTATGTCCGAGTCATTTATCAAGATGCTACTGCTTCCTGTCGTCTTTTGTGTTCAAAATCTCGCGTGGCTCCCTTGCGCCAAGTGTCATTACCTCGTATCGAGCTCTGCGCTTGTTTGTTATTATCGCGACTTGTGTCTAAAATTATTCCTGCTCTTCATTCATTCATTGAGGATGTACATTTGTATTCCGATTCTATGGTGGCTCTTTACTGGATTCATGCGCAGTCTTCGCGTTGGAAAACGTACGTCGCTAATAGGGTTGCTGAAATTCAGCGTCGCACGCAAACTTGTACCTGGCATCACATTGATTCGCGACGCAATCCTGCTGATATTATTTCTAGGGGGTGTCTCCCGGACGTTTTGCGCGATTGCTCGCTTTGGTGGCACGGTCCTGGCTGTCTGTCTCAAACGTCAGAGTCTAATCCTTTTCCATCTTTCGTACCGGCCACTCCATCATCTTCGGAAGTCATCGCGGAAGAGAAAACTACACATAACCGTTCGCTAATGTCTACCCTGGCTGTTGACTTATCGTTGGACTTTTCCTCGTTACACCGGCTGACACGTGTATACGCGTACTGTTTTCGTTTCATCAGAAATATTAGGCACTCATCTGCGGACAGGCTTTCGGGCGATCTGACCCCTGCGGAAATTCATCAGTCTCTTAATTTCTTTATAAGGCAATCTCAATCGACCCACTTCCCAGGCGAAATTAGTTGTCTTCGGAACGGATCTTCTGTTTCCATCAGAAGCAAGTTAGCCTCTCTCGACCCGTTTCTTGACGACACTGGAGTGCTACGCGTGGGCGGGCGATTGCAGCATTCCCAGTTATCTTACGACTCGAAACATCCTATCGTACTACCCCCATCGGCGCATGTCACACGCCTTATCATCGAACGCGAACACATTCGTTTGCTTCATGCTGGTGCGCAGCTCGTGCATCATTCACTGCGTCAACGTTGGTGGATTGTTAATGCCCGGCTAGTCATCCGTTCCATTATTCGTAAGTGTCTCAAGTGCATCAGGTTTAGCGCCACACAGCAGGTTCAGAGGCTTGGCATCTTGCCATCCCCTAGAGTCACTCCTTCAAGGCCGTTTCTATTTTGCGCGGTTGATTATGGTGGTCCCTTCATGATTCGTCATGGCGGGCAGAAGTCTAGAACTCTTACTAAGGCGTACGTGTCTCTGTTTGTTTGCTTAGCAACTAGGGCTATTCACCTGGAATTGGTGTCCGACCTTATTGCCAGCGCGAGACGAGATGTGACACTATGGTTACAGCACAATGCGGCTTTATTCCGCCATTGACTTATTATTTATTACGACCATTTGGTCAACATGATTGTGATGTATTGTCACAATATTTTTGTCAATTTTGCGTCATGGCACGCTTCTGAGTATCACAGTTCTGGTGATATCTTAATATCTGTATTGTATGTTAATTTTTGTGGCATACTATGTCACACTTTCATTGATCTCATGGGGTGTACTGCATGTCTTTGGGTGGTCTTATTTATTAATGTTATTACATAATATTCGCATGTTTGCTGTCAAGTAACCATGCATTCATTTCTTTATATTGTTGCTGATAAATATGTACTATTTTGTGAATGTCTTAAATTGTTAAATTATTTCTGTAATTTCAGTATTGTATTGTTGGCTGACATTACAATTATTTATCTTGTAATTATGCAAATTATTATTGTTGTATTCACATAAATTGTGTCGATGTAAACTATTGTAAGCGTCTACCGTGTGTAACTGCCTTGTCTAATTTATTTATATTGTACTTATATTTTATTAATTTTTGTAAGTAAGCATGCACAATTCTTTATTTAAATTATGACATACACGTCATATCTGGGCTACATTCAGCATCTAGCTTGCTCACACGTTGGCATACATTGTAAATTCCTGAAACTTCAGGAATAGCGTATTTAGGTCGATACATGTCGCCCTCCTGAATATACAATGAAACATGCAACTGTAACATGTTCAACAACAATTTTATTCATGTAATGAACTTCTGTACAGGTCTACGGACCTTAGCTAGCATTAAGCTAACTCTATGACTTGCATATTATGTATTTTTCGTTCATGTTTTATAATGTTACGTACTGCGCACTTGTGTCAGTAATATTGGTTAACCAGACTTAGTGGTACATGAAACAGCTGTTTGCCAAACCTTGGCCTACAGTCGCCTATCTGCATGCTTATCTCAAATTAGCGGCCGATTGCCGTTATCTAATCTCAACTCAAGGTTCAACTCAGCCTTGAAGCTGATTCTAATTATTAAAACTCCACTATTTCAAATTGAATTGTAAATGTATTATAATTTATTAAAGAATGTATTAAAAAATCTTTTTGATTTTTGACGGGCAGCTTATGGACGGTGGAGCGATGATTTTATTTTACTAGGTTGGCTAATCTGATTTATATCTCATCAACGTTCGCGTAATCGTACTTGACCAGTGCACATTCAGTATTCTCGGCGTTCGGTTCGCCGGACCTTTCCGTCAAGTTAGTGTCGACATTAGATGTAGGCCTTAGGCCTTACTATTTTCTATCATGGCCAACTAGCGCCACAACTTCATTCTTAACTAAATTTATTAATTATTGATTCAATATGCAGCATTAGCCAGCCTTCTTTCAATTTATTACAGCTGTAATGTGATCATTCAAATTATTAAAACTATTCGTATACAGTCCACTTCTCTTATTTCTTAATGTAATTTAATACATCCTACACAACATCTTCAATCATAATGGAAGACCAGCAGACAAATATTTAATGCAAGATACATAATTTTCGCCCGCTCGGGCTGAACAAATTAACTCTTCCGGTCCGCACTTGCGGGACGTTACTTTTCTTAAACTGTTTTGGCCCACTTGGGCCGGGAACAGCCAATGTGTTTCCGAAGAAATTATTTTGAATATATTAAAAATAAACCCCAAAATTCAAAAAGAACGTAAGGACAACTTGCTTAATATATTTAGAAACAATGTGATTTAAGATAAATGACACAACGCCAAGAGAAGGTAAGAACAGATTATATAATTTAATTATAAATAACTGATTTAAAATGAAATAATAGAAAAATAATATTTTTATGGGAACAAAAGAAGAATAAATAAATAAATAAAAACAATTAATGGTAATGTGCTCAGATAAGAAGGTAAAATAAGAAGAACCACGAATAATTTAATGACTACAATGAAGCTAAAGAATGATAATAATTAATACAACTACAATTTAGAATTTCTTGGAGTTGAAAATTATATAGGAAGAAATGATACGAACAACGTCTGTCACAAGAAGGAAAGTCAAAAAGATTTTTAAGTAATGCCTATCAATAATGTTATCTGCAATTAATTACTATTTCTGAAGCAACAATCTCTTCTGAATTAATAATGTACAGAAAAAAAGAAAATAGTGACCAATTCTGTGCTGAACAGTTGTCAAGCCAGACAGTAATCAGTGCCGGATTAAGCCAGCGCGGGGCCTGTAGCAAATGTTGCGCGGGGCCCTTAGTTTGATTTTAGGCAGGGGCGCACCCAGAATTATTTCTTAGGGGGGTCCGAAACCCATAAAAAATTGATATATATACATACATACATAACATGCATACATACATACATACATACATACAGACACATATATATATATATATATATAATTTTCTTTCTCCAGGGGGGTTTGGTCAAAAATTTTGATAGCTAAAAATTAGGAAGAGTATACATTTTGAACGTACAATTTTAAATAAAGAAAGTTTTGATTTATCAAATCATGAAAAAAATATCAAAAATTATGAATACAAGACTTTTGAATTTCCAAACAGACAGAAAGGCAACCTTGCAAAATTACTAACCACCAAACAAGCAAAAAGACAAAATAGATGACAAAATGTATAAGTAGAAGCACCTAAAAAATTACAAATATATATATATATAATTTTCTTTTTCCTGGAGAGGGGGTCCAGACCCCCCCCTGGGTGCGGTGCGCCAATGGATTTAGGATGTAAAATAAGACACCACTTTTACAAACAAACTTTTCTCGATTTAATGTGTGCAAATTTATAGATAATACTAGACAAATCAATTTCTCTAAGTAAATCACATTCAATGTTTATTAAGGTGAGATTATTTAGACGATCTTGTCCCATCGTGTTCCTTAACTCATTTTTTATACGTTTTAATTTCGAAAAAGAACGTTCTCCACTCCAGTTAGTAATCATTAAAGACAAGTAAATGCGTAAGAGTATTTCCACATTGGGGAAACATGACTCTATTTTATTTTCCATTATAAGTCTATAAAATTGTAGTTCCAGAGCCTCATGCTTTTTGTTGTCAATAGCAGCAGCCACTTCTGTTTTAAGTAGTTCGGCGAACTGCACAAGTTCGTCGCCTAGGCTTTCTTCCAAATCGTCTTGGTAAGCACTGACGATATTTAGAGTTCTTTTCAAGATCTCTTCTGCTGTAAGAGATTTTAACTGCCGAAGTATTCCAAATACACCAGTCACTTGATGGTACGCTTCCATGCGTTTACCTAAGGCAGACAGTATATTATCAATTATCACAATAAACACCTGATTTTCAAATTTTTGTTTAGGCGTTTGATTTTCTACAACTTGATCGAGCGTAGTACAGACGCTGAAATAGTCGTACTTAGTGTTTCGCTTGCGTTGTCTCGAAGTTTGTTGCTGATATTCTTCACAGCCAGTCAGGATTTTGGCTTTTGCCTGAATATCTGAAAATATAGACCGCATTGCTTGAACGTACCCGTGTAACGATTCATAAAGGGCATATCCCGTGTTAAGGTCTTGATTAGGTGACTGCAATGAAGCGCTAGTCGCTTGCAAGCGTTCTACCATTTCGTTCCACAAAATAGTCATTATTCCCGTTTCCAGCTTATTCATCTTCGAAACTAGTCCATACGCCTGATTTTGACACTCTACCTTTTGATCCATATTATTAGATATGCCATCCAAAACTTCTTTGATAGTGGTAAAACCGCATAAAAGTGCATTCGTCGCATCAGCTCGGGCAGACCACCTGGTGTCCGACAGTCTTTTCAAAATCGGGAGTTTTGAACCTTCATCCTTCAGTGCTTTCGTAAGAAGGCCCCATCGATAGGTAGAAGTGGAAAAAAATGTATAGAGGTTTTCAACAAAATCGAAGAAAATGGATGCTTCCATACAACATTCTGCAGCACATTTGGCAACCAAATTCAATGAATGTGCAAAGCAGTGAATGTATTCTGCGTTCTTATTTATCTCCTTAATTCGTGCTTGTAAGCCGCGGTACCTTCCACCCATGTTGCTGGCATTGTCATAGCTTTGACCACGACAGTCTTTGATATCAATGTCATTCTCCTTTAAAAAATCAAGTAAACTTTGGGCGAGTTTTTCAGCAGTGTGACCGTGACCTTCCATATCCAAGAACTTTACAAATCTTTCCACTGGTCCAGATGGCAAAACATAGCGCATATCAGAGTGAGTTGTGCAAGATGCAAGACCTCGGTCTGCTAAAAATTTAATAACTTCAATAATTCGCTCTAAAAGTGTCCGCCAATACTTTTGTTCAGTCTCAATATGGCTTACAAGTTGAGAATCGACACGCACACCCTTGTTTTTGCAAACTAACAGCGAAATTATCGCTTGTCTATGTGAGGTGCTTACTTCATGTCTTTTCAACAAATTATTCGCGTTTTTCCAATCGTCGAATCCTTCTTTTGTAAACCGTGATGAACAGTCTGAATCCGTAACTTTGCAAGCAAAACAGAAAAGTCGTCCTTTAGTTTCTGAATAACACAACGAATCTCTCACGTGAGTTTTATTTGTTGGTTTATGTGTATATGTGAAAAACGACTTCTGACAGAATCGTGGTTTATTTTCTTTATCGTATGTTTTTTTGAAGACAAGAAATCACTGTTCATATGTTGCACTTTGCTACTTCCTTTCGCAATTCAATAATCTCGATTGAAGTTGCTCGGCCATTCACCAATATCGTTGGAGTACATTTTACTTTCCTTTTGTTTTTGGCTTATAGAAGATGTTGTTACATCTGTAGCATGTGCTATGCTTTCGACCTCTCTTTGGCTTGAAGACAATATGACTAGATCGGGAGGACTTGCTGTGCATTCGACTTCAGTTTGACTTGTGGAAAATGTGGCTAAATCGTCAGGAGTTCCAGATCTTAATGGTAACGATGATTCTTCTACAGCACTCCCATCCTCTACACAATGAGACGCGACGTCTATATTTTCTGCTTCAATTTCTTTGGATTCAACACCATCACTCTGAATATTACAAAATTCAGACAGCTTTGATATAACAGCTTGGTTCTTTATTTCCTTTTCATATTTTGCTTTACGCTTTGTACTATCAGAAGCGTAATGTCGACCCGTATCTCTGGCTCTGCTGCTCATGTTGACTATCTCGATCTGGATAGAAGGAAAAATGAATTACAAAATAAAATGTAATCCTACTAATAAAAAATAACAAAAAAATTAAAAACAAGCTCATGAATAAATAAAATTTATTGAATGTCAATATTTCTTTCTGTGTAATATTTAAACGAATTGCAGTTCTAGCTGAATACACGGAGAAAAAAGAAACGGCATATTTTTCTATACATACAGTAAAATTTCCTATAATTTTTTTGTAAGTGCAAACTATTATTGATGTTATCGTAATTTTCCCTACACTGTATTGGATTTTTTTTATTGGAAAGATTATATTTTAATGGAATATTTAATTGAAAAGAATGGAATTTTTCCTATAACTGTGTTTGCATATTCTTTGTGTTTGGCTTACAAGAAGCGCTATTTCTTATCCGTGTATAGGAATTTTTCCTTCCGTAGTATCATGAAAATTCCTTTAAATTTATTGGACTTTTTACTAACACACACATATATAGAAAAGAAAAGAAAAAAAATTTTTTAAACTTGCTTTTACTAAATTTTAAAAGCAAGGCGTGCGCACTTTCTATGGTTGTACGCATGATTGTATGTAAATGCGCACGCCTTGCTTTTAAAAATTTAGTAAAAGCAAGTTTAAAAATTTTTTTTTTTATTTTTTTTATTTTATACTTTTTAGTCATACTTTAATTAAATTATTATCGTACATTGCATAAATCCGCACCCCCCAATTTCCACCCCTTGCAGGGGATGTTCGCAAAACGGCCGTCAGATTTGTTATCTGCGACCCCAAAACCCCCGCATAGCCGTTTTGCAGATTTTTTCAATTTTCACCCCCGCACCCTTAATTGCAACCCTTAATGTACCCCCTATGGGGGGATATTTGCAAAAGTAACGGTGGAATATTGTATTGTCATCCGACCTTAGTAACTGTGTAAAATTTCATCAATAGGTTATGTCAGGAAGTGTGTTAAATGAAGGATGCTAGATTTGAAGACAAGCAAACTTAAGACAAACAAACTTCATTGTAAGTTAAAGAAAAGCAAGTAAAAATATATACACACTCCGTTACTTTTCCCTTTCCCCCTTGGCCCCCCTTTCTTTGTTTTACCCTTTTTTCGCTTTTTCAAAACATCTTTTTATTTATTTTATACTTATTTATTGTTTCCTATTAACGATTTATTTTTTCTCGAATTTTACTAATGTAAATAAATTGTATGAGTTAACAAATATTGGAATTATATAAAAAGTTACAAAATTAGAATCTTTCTAGAATAAAAAACTTTTTAACTAACTGATATTTTAATTAGTAAAATAAACATGTTAAATATCAACAATTAAATAATAAGTAGAGATAAAATAAATGCTTCATATAAAACAATATGTGAAGGTTGTCTTTACCCTTTAGGTGTCTGCAAAGTTACTTCAATTATTTTACAAAATATTCGTACTGATTTAGCTCAACGTAATAATAGTAAAATAGCTCAACCAGTTAAACAGTAGGCCTATACAATTTTGTCAATAATAGGTCATTGCAATTGCAATACTACAACTCGATATGAAATGAAAACATTCCTATTAGTTTTGAGGTTACGTTACGACCAGGGTTGGTTTCACATGGCGCTATGCTCACGGTCTATGATTGTTTGACAGCTAGAGACACCTAGGGCGCAAAGTGCATAGCACAAAATTACCTTGCAGTAGAGCGCGAATTCAAATTGTAAATATACTAATATAAAAAATAAAAGAATTCGAATGCTTTTAATGCGATTAATATAATTTTCTAATCTTCATAAATGAATGAAATTTTCTAACGTATTTATTTCGCCTTTTGTATAAATTAACTCCTTAATGCTCAAATGCACAATTTTTAGAGAGTATTAGAGAGTATATTTAAATGCTTGCCATTTAGTCAACACACGAGCAATTTAAGAATAATTTCATTTAACTTATAGGAATTTTGTGGTGCGGTTTTCAGATTCCGATATAAAAAAATCTCTAAAACTGTCATTCAGATTTTTCAATTTTTCACAAAATTTGCTTTTTATCGTTTAAGCGTTTATGCGTTTTGCAAGTATGGCGAAGGAGAGTGTGGTGCGCCGAAGGCGCGTATGGTGCTTAATAAGAATTCTGATTTTTATTCTGCCCGGGCGCGGGGCTCCCAGAAGCGTGGGGCCCGTAGCATTTGCTACTCCTGCTATATGGTTAATCCGGCACTGATAGTAATGTGCTTTGTGTCTCGCTTCGACAACAAAAACTGATAGAAAGTGCTTATTAACTCGTCTTTGCTTCTGCCAAAAATACCCTCATGCCATAAAGCAGCAAAACTCGAAGAATTCTTCTGTTTTTTTTTCCTACAGGAACAAAACTCTCATTGTAGACAACAATGCGATGGGTAAATATTGCAGACTTGAACATATCAAGACGTGGTAACATAATTATTTTCTCCATATCTGCACAGTATATTACAACATCTTTGTTTACTTCCATATCTTTGTCTTCCAGATACCTAATACGAGACTTGTCTTTGTGATTTTTCCACTTTTTACACACTTCACATGATTCATCAATATTTTCTTTTGTATGGTTGTTGCTATGGATGTTGAATTCTTCACAAGATTCACATTCTTCGTGGACCAACTTCACGATCAAAATATTCATTTTTCTGGCAACTGTACGATATTTTTCATAGGAACACAAGTTGCCATATTTTGATTGAAAGTCATTATGCATCTGGGTAAAGGTAAATCGCTTGAGAGGTACAAACGATTAGGAGCATGCTCCCTACGGTAGTGTGATATCGTTGGTTGAAATAAATTTATGTGTTTACAGATAGGGGTCCTCATCTATTTTGTTGTGAGGCTGTTTTGAACCCTGTTTATCGTTTTTTGCTACTACTGAGTTTTCAGAATTTGTGACGATTTTATTAAAAAAAAAATTAATAAATAAAATAAATAAGAAGGAGAGAGATTTATTTTTAAATTAAAATCGCACATTTAAACAAAGTTTAAATCCCTAAGGTAATACAGAAATAATAATAAATAAAGAGCTTAAAACCAAGAGGAATGCGAGTATCAAGGTAAGGAAACACCCTTTAATTATTAACCATGCGTTGACATGTGGAAACCGGCATCAACACGCAGAATAACCCGTAAATAAAACTAATAAAAGTAGGAAATTACAACTCAATATAAAAAACATAAAGGTATACAATTATTAATTACGAAGTAAAGGATACCGTAGTATAATTAAATATGTCAAAGATTAAACTGGTAGATATTAATCGGAATGTGGAACTACTTTTATGGTGAAGCATAAACGACGCGAAGTTACTTTACCTGCCCCAATAACCAAACCCCACTTGTAATGGACCGCTCACGCTGTAAGCTGTGCACAGCGGTAATGTGCACCGATTACAATATTTTGGTTTTTCCAAGTGAATAATCTCAGTTAAAGTATATATATATGCACTCTGTACACTCTTAATAGAAATGTATCGTTAAATAGTTGGATCGCGACGCAGAGATAAATATGTTGAAAGCTAGTAAAAGAATAACTAAATTGTGCGCCGATGACATCTCTACCAAATCTTAAATAAGAAAATTATGTAATTAATACAGTACTAGGACCCTAAGGTGAAATTCAACTAATAAATAATCATGTAAAGTGAATACCAGTGAAACAAACTTTTGCATTAATTATTCTAACAATGAAATATTACTACCAGTCATCTAAGAGGAGAGTACCAGACCCAGAATGATCTAACACACGTCAGGAACTTCACCGTCACCGGATACTAAGATAAAGACAGACCTTCAGAAAACACACCGGGGACCGAGGAGCCGAATCTGCATCAACTACAGGATGCCACAGGTGACATGGAGGGCTTGTCTTCCGTGGTTATGAGATACTAAAATTATAACCAACAAACGACAATTTAACTAGCACTTTAAGACTTTTAAGAACAGACGTTATATGTAAGATGTAGTCTGTAATCTGATAAAACTATTTGTAGTAAAAGAGTAAAAGTTTAAACTGTAAAGCATTATTGTTTTAGAAGGTAAATAAAGTCCAATCTACTAATGGCACAATTTCAAGATAGTATATGGGGAGGTGACCATTATTAACATACTATGTTCAACCCCGGATCCGTGGAAAAGTTAAACCGATGTACATCTTTATTTTGAGGGCCCTTCTGAAAGAATAAACTATATAATCATCTTGTAAACTGTAAACTGTTGAACCATATATGTTGATAACTTTAAGTAGAGCAATTAATGTTATTATGTAATAAAGAGATGTCATGGTACAAAACAACAAAACTGAGTGAATAAATCTGCAGAAACCCCTGTCAATGTTCCTCAATTATAGGACTCGATATTAAATATATACTCCTAAATGCTTATCTTTTGTTTAATTAGAAGTTGGTTAAGACTATGGCAGCCTGTGTAATTGGCCTGAGGCAATTAACCACAGGTTCCTGATATTATAACGTAGGAGACGTTATAAATTGTTTAGAGCAGTTCGTAAGATCTTGTCATTCATTTTGTCATAACCCAATGTTGTGAGAAAAAAAAGTTTTGCAAACAATTTGGGTTGTACCATTATCATCTTTTAAGGAATACCGGAACGATTGAGTTCTTCTAAATTTGTCAACATTTTGCACTGTTCTCTGTTTGATGGGGATTTTAGATACATGATGCATCATTAAAGATTTTCTTGCAGTTGCGTCAACAATTTTCCAGAATTCTGCATTAATGAAATTTCTTCTATCTTCTGATATTTTTGTTGTACACTTCTGTGCACATGAGTCATCACAACCAACTTTGACATTATGCATTTGTGCAACTGAATCAAATTTCTTTTTTTTTTCTTCAAGGAGCATGTTATATTTTTTTCTTTTCCAAATGGTACCTTTTTTAGTATATTGAATATCTTTCTGATGACCATTAGTATCAACATGTGTTTCATTCTTTGTTGGTTCTGTACTATCATATTCTCTACCATTGTTAGATTCAGTCAAGTCCACTCTAAGTGTCTGTAATTCAAACAAGTCAATGTCTTCATTGGATGGTTGGTTGTCATTTTCATGTTCATATGTCAAATGTAGGCCTACATCATTTTCATTACAATTACTTTGTGTAGGAATAAACGACTGTCCAGCTACATTGAAGAGTTGGCCTTCTTGTATACCGTCTAAATTATTACAGTTAATCCTACCTTCATTTTCCTCAAAATCTGACATACTATTACTGCTTGCATCTGGGATGTAGTCAAGGTCATCATAATCAACAGCTACTCATCAACAATGGACTTTCCCTTGGGTCGCTGGACAAAATCCTTCTTTGCATTTTTATTTTGTAATGGGACAAGGCAACCTACCTATTTTGGTAGAATGTAACGTTTATTTTAAAATATTATTGGGACGATAAACGTCGTACACGAATTGACTCAAGGTCAGCAGTTTAACTGCTGGAGACAGTTATTTTTATCCATCTGACCTGTGAACTTTGTATGATGGACAAAGCAACATATGACGTCGGAGGCCAAACCCAACCGACGTCACGTAGGAATGCGAGGAGTGTCCCGCTAACTGCAGGACGATGACAACAATCTGCGCCTAGCGAAAAGTCAGTTGGCCAACAACAACTAATGACGACAGACATGGGCAGTTCGCTCGCCCGCCGGCTAAGCACCGTTTTATACACCCATACAAATAAAATTTGATTTTTAAAACAAAAATAATAATTTGAATAATAATGTAACTATACCGTGATTATATCAAAATAACAGTTTTGTGCAATTAAAATGAAGTAACAGTTTCAAGTGTACATGAAAATTCGAGAGTTGGCATCAAAATGGACTGACGTCTCCTGGACTATTTAGGACAATATAATGCGCAGATAAGTAACTGACAAACAGTAATCAATTCTAAATTATATAAATCATTCAATTGGTCATCAGAATCACAAATATATATATTAAAGAAAATCATGAGCTCGAAGAGGGGTTATTAAAAAATAAAATATGTAAAGTATGAAAGTGTATGTGTGTGTGTGTGTGTGTGTGTGTGTGTGTGTGTGTGAAAATTATGTTATACAAAGAAGCGCTGGTTTGCGAAAGATAAATTTAAGTTTGTGTCTTAATAGCTGTCTTTTAACCAATGTAGTGTAGTATTATCAACATACATATATAAGTAAGGGGAGAAAAATATTTGTTTCTTTTATGAGGGCAATTAAATGAAGTGCAGTGTTTTTGAATAAATGTAATTAATTTGATTTATGATGGTTTCATTAATTAATAAAAGTATGGCAATGTGAAACTAAAACTGGGCTAGATTCATTATTTATTACAAAATAACCATTCTGTTCTCTAAATATGTCTAAACGAATCCTGGACCGGGTAAGTTTTTGATTATATGCAGTTGGCAACAATACAAGATGGCTTCCGAGTTAGTAAACAAACAAAGGTAAATTGAAAGTGTAAATAATTAACATTACAATTTAAAGCAGCCATTACCATTCGATAACCACAAGTCCCTTCCATGATGTTCTGAAAAAGGAACAAATATTCAATAGAAACAACGAAAAACGACACATTAAAATATAGTTACTTTGTTGACAGAAATTAAGCACAAAAAATTATCGAGAATTAACAAAAAAAGTAACCCACATTATTTTTAAAGATAAACTAAAATATAATACTGTATTACCAATATCTAAATTCAAGGAAAACATATTCCTTTCTTTGTTTTTATAATTTATTATAAGATGGAAAACTTACATATAATTAAAGTTATCAAAACACTGGTTTTACAATGTTCATTAGTAAAGGCTCTTATAAGATACGTTATGTTTAAGCACAAATAGGTAAAAAACATATTATTCATTGATCAACTTTATTTTAGTAACTACTGTCATTTAATAAATAAACTTGCATTTACCTGTTATATGCTTCTTCAGCTGGTTAAATAGTTGAAAACATAACAAATTCAAATCAAATACAACTTTTCATAAGCAACAACCTTTCACAATAACAACAAAACCTCAACTGTTTGTTGGCGGGAAACAGCTGGGTTTCCTTAGAATAATAGTCATATGTCATAGTTACGGCCTTTTTGCTTAGGTAGAAGACAGTCCCTCTAATGTTTGGTGGTAAGCCAAAAAGGCGTTACTATGAGTTTTGGCATTTTGGCTAAGGAATCTGAGATACTGCCAATTTCCTTCGGATTTTAACAGTTTTTTATATACGTATAATTTATTTAGTTATTTTCTACTATTTTTAAATAAGATACGGCCTTCTTGCTTAGGAATAATGTCAGGCAGCTCACAAGCATTACTAAGCAGGATAAAAGTAAAAATGAAAAAAATTTGAGATACGCCTTTTAGGCTTAGGACAGCAGTGTATGGGGAGAGGAAATATTACTTGCTCAATCCTCCAACTATGGGTGAATTGAAAAGATTACTATTCTTTATTATTGTTTTGTATTATGTGAACAAGAGTAGAAATAAATAATATGAAATATAAAAAATATGATGTGTCTAATGATATAAAAAAAATTTAATAAATAAATTTATTAAACTTTTTTTTTACCAAGCAGAGGAATAATGCGACAATACAATCATATGCTGTACTGTGTATTTATTAGATAAAATGAATATTGTAGCACAACAGAAAGTTTTTACCTCATTTTACAAAATAAGATCATATAGGAAAAAAGGGAAGAAGTCATCTGGAAGGAGTAATATCAACATAAATAAAAGTAGCAGAGAAAAGTAATTACAATCATCAATAAAAGAACTTAACAGAACTAAACAAATCGATTCAAAGAATTTATATATAGTCAATTTATAGCCAAAAGGTGTTAAAAAACAAATAGTATGAATATCATGTCAATAAAATAATTAGTAGACCCAGTAAGGTACGGAGTAGTGAGGAGTAACAGCCCAGAATAAATAAATTAAAATGACAGTCTTCAAGATATGAAGTAGTAAGGAGTAATAACCCATAACCAATGAACTGAAATGGAATAATAGCAAAATACCTAAAAAACCTATTGCAAAGATAGAAACCTCTATAGCAGCAAACCACATAAATGAAAGAACTTAAACCCTATTAGCTATACAAATTTAGAACCAAAACTAATAAAATAAGAGAATCCAATACAAGTAATGAGAAATGTTGAAAAATTAATTATAATTAAAATAAATGTGATTAAGGGGAACACCCCAAACCAGTTTTAAAAAGGACAACAAAAAGACAATTATTAATATAAAGTTTTAAATGCATTTATATAATTATTTTGTGTTATTATTTTTGTGTATACTAGGAAATACTAGATGTTAGTATATAAGAATTTATTGTATTTGAACCATGTTAATTAATGTTGTATTTTTGTAAAGTAAGGAAAGGCAAAATAATAATTCAAACGACCCATAAATAGTACATCAAAAAATATAAAACTAATGAGATGAATTCATAATAACATTGCTAGTAAAATTGAAAATTGATGACCAAGACAAATTCAACTTTGACCATATAAACTAAATCAGAGAATATAAATTTATAGAACCTAGATTAAATTGATATAAATTATCATCTTCAGAATACAAATATTTTATCCTAAAGATAACAACGACATATAATAGTGGTTAAAGGAATCAACAAGTAAAATTGACTTAAATGGTGATTGCACAAGAGAAGGCCTAACAGCAGTAAGCCAGCACTAGTAAAATGCAAATAACTTGTTAAATATTTAAAATAATAGCCAGACATAAAAGGTAAATTACCAGGGTTTAATTAGTAATCAAGTGTGAGTAAAATTATAACATAAAACCTATTGGAAACCATTTACTAGGTATTTATGTGAATCAAAATAAGGCCTATAGATAAATTTCAAAGAATGTAATTCTGAAGCTTAATTCAAACCAAACCAGATCAAATTTAGTATTAACTTGTGTAAAATAAAAACAGGAATATTGTTCTATAATTAGAATTACATAAAAGTACAAAACAAATAATTTATAGCCAATTAAATGTAAAATATGACAGTTTTTTCAATAAGATTGAATTATTTGATAGGAACAGCTGATTCATAAACAATGAGAAATGAGACCAAAATCTTATGGAATTTTATATATGAAGGAACAAATATCAGTTAGTTGATTGTTAAAAGCCAAACGAGACAGACGTGTCAGAATACATCTCAGAGAATTGTGAACGGAAATTTTTGACTAACACAACCAAGATATATGATGAGTTTACAACAGTTATAAAAGAATATCAAATAAAGTGATTAATAATATAATAACGATCAGTGAAACCTTAAACTAAATTAACCAATACTAAATTAAACTGCCACTACATATAGACATGACTGAAGAACCAAATTGAACTCAAATAACCAGACACCGAGTGAAGGGAACCTTTTTGACATAACACTACTACTACCGAACCAAAATCCAGTGGGTGAATACAATTACACTCTACAACTTGTGAAGATTCCAAGAACAACATCACTGAAGAGGAATTAACTAACGGAGACGTTTATTTGAAGGAAAATCTTGTAGATGAATTCACATCGCAGATCAACTCATTAAGGCAGCCATCTTGATTCCATTCGAAGAGGCTGATGGGAGCATGACGAGTGACGTCAGAGAAACCATCTGTATCGTAATATTGACATTTTATATACATTATACTTTCTTATTTTGTCTGTTTAATGAATAGGTTTTTTTAATAATTTGTAAGTATTGAATTCTCTTGCCTTTCCTGACTATTTCTACAGTTAAAAGAACCCTTATACTATTGAATATTTATTTATATGTACTAATCGAACTGGAACTTAATTTCAAATCAGACTCGAGCCAGTCGCGGCAATTCAAACCATTACTTAGAAACTAATAAACTTAATTATTGTTTAAATGTTGTTTTATTGATGATTATTTGAGTCATAAATTAAATTACATTAATTATTAAATATTAACGTAAACTTCTGAAGGAAAGGAACGAGCAGAAGAAGAAGTACAGAAATTGAATCGGCCACTACATGCAATCGGTTTGGCCACGATAATCCATTTAACGTGAAGAAACAAATAATTCTTCATCAGAGCTAACACAGTTATTAAACAGTATTTTTTATTAATTGAACATAAAACAATTAAAAACAATTACACCAATTAAAATTAATTAAATACATAATTAAATATAATAAAAAAATTAAAATCCATAATTAAATTTATTTTTATTAATTATTTGTAATTAACATTTGTTTTATTACAATATTTAAATTAAATTTATAAATAAGTAATAAATAAGCAGGTATGAGATTGAAAGCTGAGTTTATGTTAAAAATACGGTATGTAGACATACAGGAACCGACCTGCATGATCATGCGATTGTCGCTGAGAGTGTGTACAGTAGTAAATAATGTGTGAGAGTGAGGCCGGTTCGAGCATGAAAGTTTGCAATCTCATCCTAAATAATTGTAGTTATTTACAACTCCAATACACATGTGTAGTGAGAAAACGGCATGAAAAGGACACGCAGTGCGAATTCAGTGCGATTTTAAGTGGATAGTAATTACACGAATTATTCGATTACGATGGTAATTACACTGAACATGTGTAATTAAATCATCCATCGTTAGAGCACCCTGTAGTTCACAGTAGACTTTGCCATTGGCAGAAATGTGCGGAAATATGAAATTGGACGATAGTGGGGGAACTGATGCCTCCAAGCAATTTCAGACAGTCAGAATTCTGTCCCAACAGGTGTGGTACGATGCTCGAATATAAATAAGGGCACGGAAGAAGCCAGTTCTCTTCTCAATCAGTCTTCAGTAGCGGCGGGACGCTATGTCCAGTATCGACGCGAGTTGCAAATTTTGTTAATTGAACAGTAAAGGCAGATGGACGCTGTGTTCATCTTAAGTATCAAACAGTAACTCTTAGTCTGGTTATGAATACAAATATAGAACTTACTTGACGATGTCTACACACAAACGTCCGTCACTCAAGACAAGCTACGAGGTTACATCATGCAGAGGAACACTATGCTGAACAGTAGAGGCGTCTGCTAGAACAACAGCAGCTGGTGCAGAGCAACATATCACTCTACACTACAGCAACCCGATGGGACCATGAGGGACGAGTAACTGAAGGACAACAAGTGGAACCGGGGGAACGTGCAGGGAACTCCATCAGAAGAGGACCTACGGATCAACGGAGGACGTGGGTATGATCTACAGAATCGAGGTGACAAATAATCAATTTATAATTTTTAAATGAGAGACTAAAGACATTGAAAAGACACTTTGAAATTTAAAAATAAATAAGAGTTATGTAAAATGTAGCTATAAAGGTTCAGAGAATCTAATGTAAATTCAATAAATATGTTCATTGATGGTTAACGATTAATTTAGTCAATTTAAAATTTTATTTTAAGTTTGTAAAGCAATCAATGATTAATATGTATGCAATACATAATTTAACGTAGTTGAAAGATATATCAAGAAAATAAAATAAAACTGCAGTAAAGCACACAGTCAGACTGAGCAGTCGAAGTTTAAGATTAACAAATAAATATTTAGAATATAACTTTGTTACTGTAGAATATAAGATTCATTTTATGATAAATGTACTGCAACAGTTAAATGTTTTAGTAAACAATAATGAATATAGTAAAGGTACATATAATCACCATACAGGTAAATACCCACATAAGATGTATTTAAAATAAAGAACTAACACTGAAGAGAAGAAAGCATGAAAGTGGTATAAATAAAAGTGTATTTTAATATGATTATCCGGTCAACTAAAGAAAAGTAATAATAAAAGCAACAGGTGAAAGTAGAACAAGAGACCTAGAGAGCAAAACTTATAAAATCACAGTACAATACGATTTAACTCCAATGACCCAATAGATGGTAAGTGAGAGGATACAAACACCAAATACTAATCCCAACAAGGACCCAAGAACACCAATTATTATGATCCCACATGGACTAAGAAGACAGAAGAAGAGGATAGAAGAAAATGAAGAAAGAAGAACCAGTAGTGCCAGAACAATAAGTGTATAAGTCAAGAAAAGTGTTTACAAAGGAGTACCTTAAAACATAGTGAAACACATAACAAACTATGACTAGTGACTTGACACTGACCTGTAAATATAAAAAGATGCTCAATAATAATGAAAGAAGAGAAAGACAAAATGATTGTATAAAACCTAACTAATAGTAGGGTAATAGAGTCAAAATAAACTCAATGCATAATACCCCAAATGACATGCTAAGTAGACCAACATTAATAGCTGATTATACTATAAATAAACAAGATAAGAATGAGTAAGATAATAAATAATGATCAGATAAGACTAATGTGCAAATACCTGTGGGTGAAACTTGATAACTATAGCAAAATATAGAAATAACAGTAAATTTGCATGAATGCATTGTTGTCAACATACAGGGGTTCCAACTAACCTCACATATGGTACAGAACCATGTGCAAATACTAATAAGTGGTAGTAAAAGCCTGAAGTTTAGTAAGTAAATTACCATAATGAGAAAAGACATTATAGAGGTAATCCCAATACTAAATGTAATTAGATTAAGTGTGTTATTAGTGCATATAAAAGTGTAAATACATGGGACTGTCAGAGACAGCAACAGTGTACACACACAAAACACCACAAAACCACTTTAATTTAATTTCCAGGAAAAACCTATTGTATAGAAAGGTCAAATAACTCCTGTTACTACTATTACTAGGTATTACTAATGACATAAGATGACAAGCAAGTCAGAATAAATATAAATTCATGCAAGTGTCTGATCACACTAACTGTAAGAAGTAAAAACACTTCAATCAAGGTAAAACCTGTATATTAGGAAAATTCCAACATAAAACAACAATAAGTCTTATCCAATAATGATAACTATCAAGTATGAGGCATTAAAACATAAAACTAAATTAATTATTTGCAATTTTTGAGAAGGACCTATATCTAGGCCAATGACCTACTTAGCTAAAAACATTCAAAAATAAGAAATATATACAGTGTACACAAAATCTGAGGTGTACAAAACATATAAAAGACATGTCATAAGATTTATTTAACAAAAGAAATAATCAGAGTGGGTGAATGGTAGGAATAAATATGTAATTAAAACAATCCCAAACATAGGCCATAAGAGTTTAAACCTAAAACTGGCAAATCATTGTATTAAGACAAAAATAACAATTATAATTGTAATGCAAGTACATCTAAGGTTAAAGATGATCAATGTACAGCCTATACAAACCGAATAATGACAAATAAATGCATATTGTAAATAAGGGGTGAAGTGATTAAAACGTAGTGACTACATAGTAGACACTACGGTGTAGTGATAGCATTAATTCAAATCGGTGTGATTAAACAAACGCTAACACTCCATAGTTATAACTACCCCAAGTGGAGTGGTATCCGGGAAAACTGGAGATACAACTATGGGTAGATACAACTCCAGTGTAGCAGTAACAACTACCTTTCATGTTGGAACATCCCCCCACCCACTGCCTCTATTCGCTTCGCTCGTGTTGTTACTCTTTCGTGTCTGTCACCGGTAGCGTTCACTTCACGTTGGTCTGTCACAGCATCATGTCATCATCTGAAGATGAAGGGGGTGTTGAGAAGAAATGTGTGGACAGAGATTTATTTGTTAAATTACTGTCAGAAAGCCCGGTATTATTGGAGAAATCAAGGTTACCAAAAATTGTGTTTGAAAAAAAGACGGCGTGGGAATGCTTGTGCACCATTTATTCCCAAACCACTGGAATTGAAGTAAACACATCTCAAATGACAAAAATGCTACAAAATATGCAAACTAAAATAAAAAATAAAACAGATGTAAAAGCGACAGGTAACAAAAAAATTAAATTAAAAGACTAGGAAAAGAATTTGTTATCAATATTGGGTGAAGTAGAAAACCCTGTTTTTACCAAAATGCCAGGAAGTTGTACAGTAGGGGTATCCCAATCAACCTTTTCGGAATTAACCGAAAAGAAGAGCAACAATAATAACTGTAGCATGTCTCCTACACCGACTAGTAGTTTAGGTTATACGTCTTCTCATGCTGTCCAACAGGCAAATACTCCATCTGCCAATGGTTATGTGAGACCCAGTGTGAATAAGTTATTGTCCTACGAATCAGATGAAACAAAAGATTTGACAACTCCTCAACTGCAGAGACTTGTTCTCTTGCAGAAATTTGAACTGCAGAAAATAAAAATAGAAAAAGTGAATTAAAAAAGTTAAATAAAAACTGCGCAGAAAAAGGAACACAAACTGATGTAACCTCAGATTATTGTACTTTTATAAACTTGTAACCTATTCCTTGTAATCCTTTTTCCTTCCATAAATAAAAAAAATAAATAAATAAATAAAAACATAGTTAAGTATATTAACCGCACCTAAGGTTAGTTTAGTTCGTGTGGTCTAGCTGTGCACATGGCGGCAGTAGCTACACATGCCAGCCATGAATATAGCAGGGCCGGCCGGCCGCGGCCCTGTGATTGTTAGTGGAACCTTGCATAGGGTCAGTGGGATGCCAAAAACAGGTTCCACACTACCAATCACAGGTATTACAGGCCAGTATAGCCTGCTATACTCATGGCTGGCATGTGTAGCTACTTACTACTGCCGCCGTGTGCACAGCTAGACCACACGAACTGGATTAACCTTCGGTGCGTTAATATAAATTTTTTTTTTTTTTTACTCTGAAATCCTGGATCAGCAGTATAACGCAAAAATATTTCCATACGTTGTCTTGGAGATAGTGCTTTTCCTTGAGTTTCATCAGCATGTGGCAGAAATTCTGATGTTAAAAAATCAATATTGCCTGTTTCAAAATGCATCAGCTCCTTGGACCTACTCAAAACTCTTCTTTCACCGTATGCCCTTCTTTCTCTTACATGCATAAACATTGCTATCGTGAAGTCGACTAACAACTGACAAAAGTGGAGTGTGCCCCTTCTCGGACTCCAAAATAATGAAGTTATAACTACACGTAACTAGTTGTAGCTTCTCTTTTATCACATTCAAAGTGAAGTTATAACTACCAGTCTGGGAAAATCAAGATACAACTATAGGGGGTAGTTGTAGCTACCTTTTAATCACTCTAAAGGAAGTTACAACTTGAAAATACAGAAGTGGTACGTTTTAATCACTTCACCCAAAATATGTAAAAATAATAACGAAAAACTGTAGATTCGTTGATGTAACACACAGACATGCCTTGTAAGGACTTAAAATAATCAGTAAGGTAAATGCAAGTGCATGGTCTGGTCATATCTTTTGTAAATAGTAGTATAAGTTTGTTAAATTAGTTTTAAGAAATTATGTGTAAATTGTGAAAAAAGAGACGCCTTAGCATATACTCTCAACACCAAAAACGGGGAGTAAGCTCACTCATTAGAATGGATTACATAATTTTTTGGCCAATAAGAATCGAATAAATCATTGAGGAGTGTGTACGATTTACAGATCATCCCAAGCCGTGGAGTATGAAGGAATTATTATTATTGTTGTAACTCTGATAGACTGCGCATCACCAGCCAGAAGACAGAATAAGTACGTCGAACCCGTGATATCACCTGTGCGGGTATAAACAAACCAGTAAGGTTACGTAAGATAATCTTTTTTTATCAGTGCGAATTATTTGGAATATCAGAAGAATTAACCTAATAATAACAGTGCGACATTGATTATACAGTGTATAATCCAGTATAATCTCACGTAGTGAATTTATGAATTTTAATGGAAAAAGTGAATTACAAGGGAGTATGGTGTTTGACATTTTTAGTTAATGACATGAACGATGATGACTAATATCGTCATGATTAATTTTTGCACATTATCACAATAAACAATAGAGGCAAGAACCTCAAGACAATTAATTTATTTTTTTAATAAATTTTAAGGATGATAATTAAAACTTGTTCGCCTAATATATAAACGTTTGTTATGAAAGCATATACGCTTTCTAATGTTGCTAATTAACTAATAACAAGTAACAACAAGGGATTTCGAACCTTGTATACAAATTTTAATGATGAATAATCAGATTTAATTTCCTTTTTTAATATTTTTGGTTCTGTAATTTAAGAACAATTATCATATGTAATGACATCAAGGTCAATCTAATCTATTTAAATGTCCTAGTCGTTACAGGACTGAAGTCCACATTTTTAATATGATTAATAAGAATTATGGTATTAATGGACATAGTCCAAATTGTTAAAATACATTTAATATTTTTTTATTTATATGGGAGTGAACTACCCATGCCGAATTGAGTGCATATATAAATTGAACATACTTTAACCATTGTATGCTTCATGTTTACCACACTTTTCAGGTGGAATGAATGTGGATAATATCCAAACACCAAACATATTATTTGTCTACGGACTAATTAATTATCAATTATTTTTTGTTCAACCATAACCATGTTGTGTTTATAGATTGTAACCTTTGTTTGTATCTGTTTTCTTGTATCTTGCAGACTACAAGAACCCATAACCTGTTAATGTTAATTAAGGACTAAATGATGTTAATTTAATTTTAATTATAACCAAATACCCTGAGATTGAGATTGCTCATTGAAAATCTAGGAATTTAATGTAAATGCAAGGCCATCAGCCGATTATTCAAAATCTAATTGTGAATAAACCATTCTTTTATTTGTTTACAAAAAACAGAGTTGACGAGCATCATTTATCAGAAATAATAAAACTTTTCAGTTAATAAATTACAGGTGACATTACAGTTGAAAGTGACTGACTCCAACAGTAAGTAACATCAGTGATCGACAACACCTGCAAGACTATCTGACAAGGTACTTGGTAAGTGAAGTGCGGAATATTCGTCAACGGAGATTAAACATAAACAGAATCTAAAATAAATAATAAAATTACACACGTAAAAAATAACTTTACAACGTGACGCCTACAACAACGTGTGGCTATTAAACACCCCGAAAGAAAAGTTTTTTACAATATTTATAGCGAAGTAAATGAGATTTTTAAACACGCTTGTGGTTTATAAATAAAATTATGAAAACTCGTTACAATTCAATCAATGACTACTCTTATTACCATTACACCCAAACTCCATTAATTGGTACACTTTACCAGTAATGTTGTATGAATTTGGCACTCTACAAATTTATGTACTTAAAGTTATAATTTGTAGTGTTATATAAATTGTCTCCCAAAAGTGTGGGGCTACACAATTTAACATACATTTAAATTAGTAATTTGTATTGTTATAATTGTGTGCTTACATGTATTTCATTTGCTTAAATTATATGTATTTGCCTTAACATTTCATTGTTTTTACTTTCAAAAGTCCTTTTCAAAACATACACGAGTGTGAACATTAACAATATTTTAAAAACAGTACATTACACCAATGTACAAGCTCGTGCGTGCGGTCATTGCGTACCGACCGTTTATGTATTATTTACATACAGTACATACAATTAAAAAAATTCAATTTTTTTAAATAATTGGATGATGGTAATACACTACTTGTGAAAGAAACTATAGAATAATTTTAAACCAACGACCGTCAGAAGCAGAAGAAGAGGTCACTACACCTTTTTACAATGACCGCCAGACGCAGAAAATACTACCTTTTTTTTCACAATATATACTTACCACAGACACATACATTTCATTAAACATAACCTCCATGCATGATGTGTGTTACACAATTTTTACAAGTGAAGTGGTTTTCAATTATGCGCTGCATACACATTATGCACAAGTCATCAAGAGTTTCTTACGACGACCACCAGATGCAGAAAAAGAAGAAGATGAACACATTACACCTGTTTACTACAGCTGCCCAATGCTCAACACACTACCCTTTTTTTTCACAATATATACTTACCACAGACACATACATTGTCATTTAACATAACCGTCTTTGCCGCCAAAATTAAAATTTACCCCAACCAATCATACGCAACCAATCACTACAATGCCCGCCAATTCACATCACACAGCCTTTTTGCCACCAAAATTCAATTTTACCCCCACCAATCACTACATTGCCCGCCAATACACGTCACACAGCTTTTCCAACATGACCAACAACCGACGACGACGAACTTTTTCACAATATATACTTACCACTGACACATACATTGTCTTAATCATAACCGTCTTCGCCACCAAAATTTAAATTTACCCCCACCATTCATACACAACCAATCACCACATTGCCCGCCAATTCACGTCACACAGCCTCTTTGCCGCCAAAATTCAATTTTACCCCCACTACATTGCCCGCCAATACACGTCACACAGCTTTTCCAACCGACAACTTTTCCATCATGGCCGACAACTTTTCCAGCATGGCCGACTACCACACCACTACTTTTCCAACATGGTCGACTACCCCCACTACAGTCACATGACAACCCCACCACCATCACATGGTACCGCCCACCTACCCCCAACCCGTCATGTGGAACCGCCCCCGCCCCGCCTTCCACTCACGTGGTACCCCCACCCGATTAACATGGGGAAGATAATGGATTAGAACTGTCATAACCACCCTACTAATGTTAATTGGATATTCCCAACAACTCGTTTTATGTGATGTTTTACAATTTTGACGCCTGCCTCCCACAAGCCACCAAAATGTGGTGAATTCGCTGGAATAAAGTGCCAATTTATATTTTCTTCCGCTAAGGATTGTGTTAAGCACTCTTTATTTTCCCTCATAAATTTACTTAATTCTTGTAATTCATTTCTTGCTCCTATAAAATTTGTTGCACTGTTGCTGTATATGTTTGTAACCCTTCCTTGCTGGACATAAAGCGTCTTAACGCAGCTAGAAAGGCTGATCTTGTGAGGCTTGTAACGATTTCAATGTGGATACTCTTGGTGGCCATGCAGATAAAAAGTGCAATGTAAGCTTTGTATGGAGCTGATTTTCGTTGCATAACTCGTTTGATAAATATTGGGCCACAATAATCAATACCACAGTTTATGAATGGTCGGTCAGGAATTACACGGCACGCCGGTAAGTTTCCCGTTGGTTGAAATATGACATTTGGATTATTTCTTTAGCAGGTTACACATTTCTTGATTATTCGCTTGGTCAATAACTTGCCATTTATTGGCTGAAATTGTCTTCTCACTTGTGCTAGTAGTGCCTGTGGTCCTAAATGCATGGATACTACGTGTTCTCTTCTTATAATCAATTCTGTTATATAGTCCTTTTCAAGAAGTAAAATTGGATGTTTCTGATCATGGTGAATTTTTGCTTGCGTCAATCTACCGCCCACCCTAATAATTCCGTTTTAATCTACGAAGGAGGCTAGAGAACGTATATTGCTTCGCTTCTTGATCTGGCCGGTGTATTTGAGATCGTGGACTTCTTCATTAAAATGCAATAATTGAATTTGTCTAATTCAGAATACCTTTGCGTTTTGAATTTCTTCTACCATGAGTGGACCTCATTTTATATTACTTGCAGGAGTCTTCAGATTGTGAATAAAACGTTTGCAATAAGCTGTTATACACAGAAGTTTAGCCCAACATTGTAACGGTACATAAGTCTGTATAGGAATTTGTAGGTACAGGAAAATATAATTTTATTGTAATCCAATGTATAAAATGACATGAGGTTAACATTTCCAATATATATCATGCAACGTAGTTTGCCAGAACGAGTTGACGCCAAGGTTACTGGCGTGCGTGCCGAATGACTGCTATTCAAACAAAACGACACAGGAACAATGCTAAAACGTCATAACAAATGCGAAAGACGTAATAACTGAGATGTAAAACAATGCCGTCATCAGCCGAGAACAATAGGTTGATGACGAATTATCCCTTCCACCTGGCCAATATACACCAAGATGTCTGTCTCAGTCGCCAAAATACCGTCAGTGCAACAGCACGTTATAAAATTCGCTGGAAAATTATTGCCAGCAAAAGTGTTTTAAAAAGTGTAAAAATGTAATCAAAGAGTAGCAAAGTCAAATCAGTTAACAAAAGGAGTACAAAATGTAAATTAACTTCAGTGTTATAAGAGAACAGACATAAACAGTTAACGTTCGGCGAACACCGGCTGGACAATGGAAAACGTCTGACGAGAAACCGCAATACTCCAAGTTCAGGAAAGTTAAAATTTATATCACCATTTTTTATTATTTTGAGCTCAAAATTCCAAATCACTAAAATGTACCATTAAATTACTGTATGGGGAGAGAGTGTGTGTGCGAATGAGTGCCGGCACATACAAGCAAAGCCACGAGGTGTTGGTTTATGTTATAATATAAGAAAAGTAATAAATTGAAATAAATGATAACTGCAGTTTATTAGAAATGCACTTGATTATAGATTAAATGATGAAGATAAAAATATGAATAATTGAGATTGACGTAAAGTTAATATGGCAGAAATACGTCGCCGCCATTTTGTTTCATATGTAAAAGCGACTCCAATTTGTTTTGTTTTGTGTCTATTTCAATATTAATGTCAGTAAAAAGCAAGTTTGTTTACCATACACTGTTTGAGTTAGTTATTTCGAGCAACCATCCTGTCTCTGATGATCGCTTAACTAGAATCCTGGAACCCTTAGGTCAATTTAAAAATCTTATGTTGGTACTACAAGATGGCGCCTGAGCAAGCATGGCATATAAAATAAATGTGGTAGTAAAAGGTAAGTTATCAACAACAAAAATAAATAGAGTCAGTGAGTTTGTTAACAAATGACGGCCCGAACAGGGACATATATATTTGTGTTTGTTAACAAATGGTGCCCGAACAGGGACTTTATATAAATAAAAATGTTATATAAATAAGCCGGATACAGAGACGAATGGTTGTTGGAAAAATATGTAAAATGTACCTAGCACGTAAGTAATAGGTTAGATTGTGATTGTTAGGCTATGTTGCTGTTACATTAGATATATATAGAGCAACAGTTTGAAAAAAATAAAATAAATACATTTAAACAAATCTTTTTCACAATGGCAGATGAAAATATAGATGTTAGTGTAAATGACCAAATGTTCATTCAAGGTGAAATTGGGGTTTGTTCAAGCCAATAAGTCAGATCGAGTCTAGTGCGACCGAATCTATAGAGTCAGACAGAGTAGAAGAAACACCCATATCAACTCAATATGAAAACAAAAAATCTGATACAAATGAGATGTGGACACATCTATATAGCATGATGTGTAGCATGAATAATAAGTTCGATGAACAACAGTGATTCTAATGTTAAATATAGTAACTTAAATGCCAAATTTAATGAACAAAGTGTAAAGTTTGATCATTTTGATGAGAAATTCAATGCACAGAGTGTAAAGTTTGATGAAAAGTTTGACAAATTTGATGAGAAATTTAATGAAGTGAAAAACGAAATTAAGAGACAAAATTGTAATTTTGATAAACAGATTAATGAAATAAATGCACGTTACGAAAATATTCACGAACAAATAGTAGAAGCAGTTAGTGAGAAATTTGATACTAAAATAAACAATTTAGACGACAAAATCAGTATAGTAAATGAAACAGTAATTGAGAAAATCCAAAACCAAATGGAAACAAAGTAAAGAGATAGAGAATAAATCTTTAGCTGTAGTAGATAAACAAGTAGAGATTAAAACCAAATTTGAAATAAACAAACAAATAGACATTAAAACAAATGTTTTACAAAATCAATTAGAAAAATTTGAGTCGAATGTAACAAGTATAACAAAGAATATGGAAACAATTGACAAAGCCAGTTTAGAGCATGCAACTAGTACCAACCATAAAATAAGTACCATACAAAGTAAGCTTAGAGAAATAGATGAGTTCAATATACAAACTAATAGTGATATATATGACAAATGTGCTTCAATCGAAAATAATTTAACCAGTGTGAAAAATGAATTACGGGGGGAAATTAACAAAAAATTTACCGGGGTCACCGAAAGAGTAATAATAACACGAGACTTACACGATGAGATCGAACTAGAAACTTTTAGCTACGAGAACAGGGTGATACACCTGATGAGATTTATAAACCAAACCCGAGAGTACAACCGCTTTAGCAACAGTAGTTGGGAGGTACAGTTAACAAAAATAATTAAATGTTTTAAGGGAAGTTCCATTATATGGGCGGAAGCACATAGTTTAGAGTGGGATTGTTACGAGGCATTTGAAAGAGCATTTAAAGGGAAATATTGGGCAGAAGATGAACAAGAGATCCTAAGAAGCCGTATAATGGGAACCGGTAATTTTACAGGACACCACAATAATAATATAACGATATACGTCACTAAATTATACAATGAGGCCAAATATCTAGAGCCACAAATACCGTTTAAATCTTTGTAAGGCATGTAAGTAAGCATTTGCTGCGGGAAGTTCAGATAACTTTAATGACAAAAGAAATCGAGGATATGAAAGAGTTGGAGAGAATCTTAGACATATTGCAAAGTATTAGAGACCGAGAAGTGGGTAGGCGACCCCCACAACAGAATAATAATAACAATAATTCTGAATATAACAACCATAGAAGTAATCATAACGGGCATGGTAATACACATATAAATAATTTCAGTAATGCAGGGGATTGGAGATGTTCCAGGTGTAGATGTGAGAATTATGCCAACCGGCAGAAATGTTTTAAATGCAGCCTGGCAAGAGACGACCAAAGGAGGAGAGACGAACCAAAACAGTATGGCCAGCAAAATAGAGGAGCACCAAACACCAGGGGAACAGTCAGTAATAACCATGGACCGCCAAGGGGTCATCAGGGACCAACCACCAGCAACAACAGAAACCAGACGAAAAACTAGAAAAGACAGTGGTATCACGGACCAGACCACTGTCCAGGGAAGCACATGAGGTCCAACTGTTGGAGGATTTCCAAAGTAATGTGATTAAAACAGACATAGTTGCAGATTTATTGGAGGAGGAGAACAACACCACAATCGAGATGAGAACGGGATTAACTGAGATACAAGTAACCATAGCAGGTAAGAGCTATAGAACACTAATAGATACCGGTAGTGAGATTTCCGTAATTGCAGAGAACATTTTGGGAGAATTAAGGGAGACAAATAAGAATATTCCAATCTTACCAGTAGCAGGGGTTACAGTAGTGGGAGTTACAGGAGTGCGCAGTAAGAGAGTAACAAAACAAATACACTTAAGTTTCTTGATAAATGATACAGAGTTTGAAAACACATTTTTAGTGGTAAAAGGGCTGAGTCTAGACATAATATTGGGTAATGATTTTCTACAAAGAAACAAAGCCGTCATAAATTTTAAAAAGCAAGTAGTAGAGTTAGATGGGGGTGATCGGTCTATAAGGGGTAATTTTGAACAGGTATTAGATAAAGTTAGAATAACAGGGGTGAAAATACTACAAAAACGAGTAGGCGAGAGTGACACAGAAGCTAGAGTAAATTCATGTAGAGAGGGAGAGTATATTGAGAGTTTTGAAAGTGAAATGGGTAATATTAATGAAGCAGTGTGGGAGATAAGGGCGGATGAATTTTGTAGTGGAGGTGAGGTGGTAAGGAGTGATCAACGTGCATCGTTGTGGCAGGTGATTGAGCAGTTTAAGGGAGTGTTTGCCGATATTCCAGAAAGGGCAAAGGGTTATGAATGTATATTGCAGGTACGGGAACACACACCTTTCATGCAGCGAAGTTATCCAGTGCCTTATTCCAAAAGACGAGCGGTGCAAGAGGAGCTGGACAGGATGATGGAAGGAGGCTTTATAGAAAGGTCAGTGTCACATTATTCAAACCCATTAGTTGTAGTCATCAAAAAGGATGGTAGGGTTAGGTTATGTTTAGATGCGAGGAGGATCAACCAGATAATAATACCAGACCGTGAATCACCAGAGTCTATAAACGAGATATGTCAGAAATTTATTGGAGTGCGATACATGACGTCACTTGATTTAACAGCAGGATATTGGCAGGTACCATTGGCGGAAGTAAGTAGGAAATATACAGCATTCTTGTTTAACGGTAAGAATTATCAGTTTCGACGCTTACCATTTGGATTGAATACCAGTGTAGCTAGCTTTATAAAATGTCTAGACCAAATTTTAAAACCTAAGGGCTTAGATTTTTTGACAGTGTATGTGGACGATATATTAATTGCTTCGAGAACTTTTCAGGAACACCTAGATCATTTGGGATATATTTTAGCTAAATTAGAAGAAGGAGGACTTACCATAAATTGGGACAAATCAGAATTTTTACAAACGATAATAAATTTTTTAGGATTCATTATTACACCAGAGGGGATCTCAGCAAATCCAGACAAGGTAGATTCCATTATGCGCTTCCCTGAACCGAAGAACATTAAGCAACTACAGAGTTTCCTAGGACTAGGACTATGTAATTTTTATCGTAAGTTTCAGAAAAACTACGCACACACAACAGCTAAATTAAGTGCAGTACTCCAGAAAAACAAGCAGTGGAGATGGGGAGAAGTGGAATGTGAAGCTTTCAACGAAATTAAAAGAAAATTTAGCCACCTGATAATGATGAACCACCCCGATTTTAATAAGACATTTTACTTACAGACGGATGCCAGCAACGTAGCATTAGGGGCGGAGCTCTACCAAGAAGACGGCGAGAAGGAACACCTGACCATCGCATTTGCAAGTAGATCGTTGTTATCGGCTGAGAAAAATTATACGACCACCGAAAAGGAACTGTTAAGCATCGTGTTCGCAGTGGGGAAGTTCAGAACTTACATCCTGGGAAACAAAACAGTGATCCGCAGACCACAAGGCGTTATCCGTCTTGAATACGTGTAAGCTCGCTCACAGCCGTCTAACCAGGTGGGTACTTGTTTTACAGGAATATAATTTTGGTTGGGAGTACATCAAGGGGACAGACAATAAGATACTTCACGCTCTTTCCAGGGTAGACATGTTGGACAATAAAACTGGTAGGGATTTAAAGAAGATAGAGATTTTTCAGATAAGCCGGGAGGATAGGATTTTCGGGGAAGGGCTAAAAGACATTAGAACCATGCAAAGAGCAGATGGTAAGTCAGGGACGATCATAGATAGTTTAGAGACTGAAGTAGCGGAACCAGGGTATAGTCAACATTTTCAAATTTATAAAGGGTTGCTATTTAAGAAAGTATAAGGGGGTGAGTGTGATTGGAGGTTAGTTGTGCCAGATGGGTTAGCAGATAAGATCATTTGGGATTGTCATCTAAGATATGGTCATTTTGGGGCGAAAAAGTGTGTCAATGTTTTGAAAGAGTCTTGTATTTTTAAGAATATGGAAAGGCGTGTTAGAAAGTTGTTAAGGGGTTGTGATTTGTGTCAGAAGTCTAAGGTAGTAAACTATAGGGTTGAAGGGGAGATGAATTTTATAAAAGTGGAAAGGCCATTTGATTTAGTTGCGGTAGATTTGTTTGGACCATTGCCGAAGGGTGGAGGCAGAGTTATGTATATTTTTGTAATGTTAGACACTTTTTCTAAGTATGTGAGATTATATAGTGTAAAGAGAGCTACCAGTCAGGTATTGAGTGAGAAGGTGACAAAGGACTACATGATCCACGTAGGTAAGCCAAAGGTAATTTTATCAGACCATGGGCCACAGTTCATCAGTGGGAAATGGCGCCAGACCCTAGGATGGGAAGGAATCATCACGAAGCATACGGCTATGTACCATCCTCAGTCCAACCAGGCGGAGCGTGTTATGAGAGAGATAGGCAGGATTTTTAGAGCCTATTGTCACGCAAAACACAGCGAGTGGCCGTTATATGTCAGAAGGGTAGAAAATTGGCTGAACAGTACCACCCACGAGTCCACAGGATATAAGTTACACCTCACGAATTGATTACCCCCCGAGGATTTTAGAACAGTTATTTGACTACCCACCTGAGAGCGAGCAAACGGATGTGAGTATTAAAATCAGGTTGGCAAATGAGAATTTGTTAAGCAAGGGTGAACGACGAAAACGTAGACACGACGCAAAAGGTAAGTGGATGAAGTACGAAGTAGGGCAGCTGGTATTGGTGAGGAGACACGACTTGTCGAGTGCTCAGGGCAAGGAGATCAAGAAATTCTTCTTACTTTATGAAGGACCTTATGAGGTAATAGAAGTTAAGATGAAGAATTCATATGTATTGCAGAACAGGGGAACAAGGGAGATAGTAGGAACACACAATGCTACAAATTTGAAGTTGTATTGGTCATCATAGGAGTTTAAATAAGGTTTATGTTATATTAATGTATGTATGGATTTTAATTTGATGTTTATGTTTCCAGAAGACACTCTCCCCCATTTTCTGGCGATCACAGACTCACCACCTCTGATCGTGGGTTTTGGCAATCCGGAGGCGGACCATGGTTGGCGGTGGCCTCACCAACGGGGTGAGCAATGATGGTCTTACTCCACAAAAAGGTGTTAGTAGAAATTCTTTGCTTACAAGAACGGGAAGGGGGACCCCTAGTTTCGTGGAAAGGTAAGGTAGATTCACATATATATATATATATAAAAAAAAAAAAAATGTATATAGATAGAAGAGAAAAGTTTTGATGGTGGTAGTATTTTTCCACGAACCACAGTAGTTTTGTTTTAGAAATTGTGAAATGAAACGACCAAAATTATGTAACTTAAATATGTAAATTTTCACAAAGTTATCTCCTTAAAAAAAAAAAAGAAGTATTTTATTTTAATGTAAACTTGTAAGATGATCCATTGTTGTACTTATTATTTTGTCATAAAGAAAATGTTAGTGAAAAGTGAAAGCTTCAACTTGCAAAAGTGTCTATGTGAAAATTTTTAATGAAAATAAAAAGAACTTGTTATTATGCAAGATTAATGGGTGATTTTGGGGGGTTGTTTGGTGTTATTATAAGTGTAAATCAATTGTGGAATGTAGAGACAGCAAATGTAGCAGGACATAAGTTTAGATATAGGTAGGCTATTGCAGTGGCGGCATGTGTCACTGTAGATAGCGTTATGCGTTGATGAGTAACGCACAAGTACGTTACCATCATCGGAGGCCGAAATCGGCGTACATACACTGTACAACTTTGATATAATTTTATATTATATATGATTCTTAACTGTACAGTGTATAAATGATGTTAGAGTGTAAACATGCTAATGAAGATGATTTCCCCGCCTTTTCGGGTGATTACTGTCTTACCAGCACTAATCGTGGTTTTGGACGACAGCCAGCTGTGGGCAGCAATTGTAACACTGACCATGGTTGGTTGTCCTTGAAATTGGTGAAAATTGAAATTAACGGGGGGCCACTTAGGGGAAATCCCCGGAACTATGGAACAGCGGCTATCACCTTGTTCGAGTAGGAACAGAAAAACAGGTGATAGACCGTTTTAAGGGTATAACTATGTAACATTCAGATATGATGATATCTGGCAATTTAAAATGTAAAGCGGAAGCAAGGACAGGAGATGCCAAAATTCCTCCACCAATTCAGTCCTTATGGAAGCAACTGGACGCCACAGTCCAGGGGGGGGCCATAGTGTATGTGGCGAGGAGGTTACTACAGGGGTAGTAACGTTAAATGAATATCAAATGTTAAGTATATGGTGTTGATAATGGTGTTGAATATAAAAGATATATTGATTCTGCCTTGAAGAAGTAGTAGTATCAGAAAAACTGATCAATGAATTTTAAATAGCTAGATCGTTTGCCATAATGAAGTGTGTTTTGAATTTTATATTAGAGATGTAGATAACTTATTGTTGATTCTTTGAAACCTAATGAATTATTTTACGTGTTATTATCTTAGGGTAAGAGTATATTTCTTCTTGTGTTGAAAAGAGTTACGATATTATGGGCTGGAGCCGAAAAAATATTTGATAAAGGTAGGAATGCAAAAAGAGAAGGAGACATTCTATCATAAATCTTGTTTTCTTTTGTGTTTGAGAAATTAATAATTAAGAAAACCAATGCCTCTTAACATAAACCAATGCAGCTAAGGGGAGACATATCAGTTGTGGATATGGCATTACACAAGGCCACTATTTGAGTTTGTATTCGATGTTTCAGAGTTTGGTGATGCTGTGACGGCGGTCCTGAGCTGGCCAGCGCATCAGAGCAGGAACGTCAAGTGCCTGAATGGCCTTGCGGTGTTGGGATCTCGCAAGAGAAGTCCAGTAAGGTCAGGCAGGTGCGGTCACCATCATTGGACCAAGGGTAAGTCATTTGTATTTCTTTTTATATAAACAGTACAGGGGGTTGTGGCGACATATCCTGGCTGATCCCTTTAGGAAGTGTGAATGAGTCAATGAGAGTTTTTATGTTTCGACATAAAACCTCTCATTGAGGGGGTTTTGTAACGGTACATAAGTCTGTATAGGAATTTGTAGGTACAGGAAAATATAATTTTATTGTAATCCAATGTATAAAACGACATGAGGTTAAAATTTCCAATATATATCATGCAACGCAGTTTGCCAGAACGAGTTGACGCCAAGGGCACTGGCGTACGTGCCAAATGACAGCTATTCAAACAAAACGACACAGGGACAATGCTAAAACGTCATAACAAATGCGAAAGACGTAATAACTGAGATGTAAAACAATGCCGTCATCAGCCGAGAACAATAGGTTGATGACGAATTATCCCTTCCACCTGGCCAATATACACTAAGATGTCTGTCTCAGTCGCCAAAATACCGTCAGTGCAACAGCACGTTATAAAATTCGCTAGAAAATTATTGCCAGCAAAAGTGTTTTAAAAAGTGTAAAAATATAATCAAAGAGTAGCAAAGTCAAATCAGTTAACAAAAGGAGTACAAAATGTAAATTAACTTCAGTGTTATAAGAGAACAGACATAAACAGTTAACGTTCGGCGAACACCGGCTGGACAATGGAAAACGTCTGACGAGAAACCGCAATACTCCAAGTTCAGGAAAGTTAAAATTTATATCACCATTTTTTATTATTTTGAGCTCAAAATTCCAAATTACTAAAATGTACCATTAGATTACTGTATGGGGAGAGAGTGTGTGTGCGAATGAGTGCCGGCACATACAAGCAAAGCCACGAGGTGTTGGTTTATGTTATAATATAAGAAAAGTAATAAATTGAAATAAATGATAACTGCAGTTTATTAGAAATGCACTTGATTATAGATTAAATGATGAAGATAAAAATATGAATAATTGAGATTGACGTAAAGTTAATACGGCGGAAATACGTCGCCGCCATTTTGTTTCATATGTAAAAGCGACTCCATTTTGTTTTGTTTTGTGTCTATTTCAATATTAATGTCAGTAAAAAGCAAGTTTGTTTACCATACACTGTTTGAGTTAGTTATTTCGAGCAACCATCCTGTCTCTGATGATCGCTTAACTAGAATCGTGGAACCCTTAGGTCAATTTAAAAATCTTATGTTGGTACTACAAGATGGCGCCTGAGCAAGCATGGCAATAAAATAAATGTGGTAGTAAAAGGTAAGTTATCAACAACAAAAATAAATAGTCAGTGAGTTTGTTAACAAATGACGGCCCGAACAGGGACATATATATTTGTGTGTTTGTTAACAACATGAGTATTTTGTTTTCAGTTCAAAGGTTGAATTTATGGACGTATGTGCGATGGTCGTCTTTCTCTCTTCTAGCTCTATAGATTTGCAGATTGTAGATTTGAAGTCACATGATAAGCTGCTTGGCCAGCATTCTCTTCCTTCTGCTAACCATTCAGGTCCAGTCTACCATACGGCACAGTTAATCAACTCCTTGGGGAACGCACCTCATGACAAAATATCCGCCGGGTTTTGTTGAGACTTAATGTGATACCAAGTTCCATGTTTAGTTGCTGTCTGAATTTCAGAGACTCTATTACCGATGAAGATTTTCCATGTATTTGGAGGCGACAGGCACCAAAGCATCTCTCTGATGCATCGCAAAATCCATGAAATTCTATTGTGGAAACATCAAGAAGGGAGGTTATGCGACGATTGATGACTAAATTGTTTAACTCCTCAAGTTGTTTCTTGTATGGAGTCGAAGTGTTGTAAATATGTGTTGGAACCGTTTCATCCCATGATAGGTCCAGCTGCCATAAAGTCTGCATTAGGACCTTACCCTTTACCAGCACTGGAGATGTAAGACCTAATGGATTAAACAATCTGGATATTTCTGATAGTATTGACCTCTTTGTTACAGGACCAATTCCTGTGTATGGTGTTGTCTTATAATGAAAGGTGTCTGTATCAGGTTTCCAACGCACTCTTAGAGTCTTTTTTGTATCATGTCCACCTTGTATAAGGTATTCACTCTCTATTTTGTCTGACTCTATAAATTCTAATAACTGTGGATTTATACACATTAACTGTGGATAGAACACCATTTATGAAGTTCAAAACCACCTCGTATAAGTAAAAGCACTAATTCTCTCTGTAGTCGTTGTACTATTTTCATGGAATTGCAACCAGTAAGAACATCATCTACGTAAAAATCATTCTTGATGCATCTTGAAGCAAGAGGAAATTCCACTGATTCCAAGTCTGCTAGATAGTGAACAGATTTTATCGCGAGATACGGAGCAGCGGATGTGCCGTATGTGACAGTGTTCAATTTGTATATTTGGATAGGTTGATCTGAGTCCCTTCGCCAGACGATACACTGGAAATCTCTGTGAATTGGATGCATTAGAACTTGTCAATACATTTGTTTAATATTGGCACAAAAAACATATATCTGGGGAGGCAGAACGACAACAAAATATCAATTAGATCACGTTGTATGGTTGGACCCACCATCAATGCTTGGTTCAGAGATATTCCTGTTGACATCCTTGACGATGCATCAAAAACAACTCGAACTCTTGTATTCAAACTTGAGTTCTTTATGACCGGGTGATGTGGCATGTAGTAGTGATCTCAGGTTCACGCTCTTCTTCGACTAGTTCCATGTGGTTAGATTTGTGATATTCATCCATAAAGGCAACATACGACTCTCTTAATGATGCACGCCTTGACAGTCGCTGTTCTAAGCTCTTGAATCGGGTTTTAGCTTGTTCATGAGATGAACCAAGTTGACTGATTTCCTTTGAGAGTGGCAATTGAATCATAATGCGCCCAGTATCGGTTCTGCTGACATGAGATATAATGCTCTTCACATTCTTGTTCTTGTTTCGATAAAGGGTGTTGGTTTTCACAGTTCTCAACTTCCCAAAATGCTGACATAAGTTCTTCAAGATTTAAATTGTGACTGAAATTACAAACCGTTTGTTTTTTTAATATGGTTGCTATTTTGATTGTTTGTTCTCCCACACACGATCCAACCTAACACTGTTTTTTGCAAGGTAGGTTGATTATCGTGTTTAATCTGTCCAATACACAACAGACTGAAGAAAATATCAGCTCCAATTAATCCATCCACCTTGTGCGGTACGTGGAATTGTGGATTCGCAAGATTAATGTTTTTAGGTATATGTAACAAATTACGATCTGTGTGGGCTGTTGGCAGTTCGTCTGTAATTCGTGGTATGACGGAGAATTCCAATTCTTGTTGGAAGCCATTATATCTTGATTTAATGACTGTATGAACAGTATGTCGTATTGCAGTAGTCTTTGTATTTATTCCAGTCACGAACATAGGGGACTTATGACGTTTTAATCCTAATGATGTGGCCAGAGATTCAGTCATGAAATGTGACTGAGATCCTGAGTCAAACAAAAGGCGACATGAGAAAACTGCTCCTTGAGAATCTTGTATGTTTACATCTGCTGTGGCTAGTAAAACATTGTCATTGGTATTGGAACAAATTGCAACCGTCGGCTTATTGACAACTCTGATTGCGAAGCTGAAGTTTATGAAGTTGACTGAGGCGGTGGTGAAGGTTTGGACATGGGTTGTTGAGAGTGCAAGTGCAACAAACTATTCTGACGCTTGTTGCACGTTTTACATGAATGAGTGTTTTCACAGGTTGCTCCTTTATGACCTGGTTTCAAACAATTGATACAAGAGTTGAAGTTCTTTGACCTTAGTGATTCGATCACATGGATTCAACTTCAGGAAATGTTGACATTGAAATAGCTGGTAGAATTTACTGCACATGGGACATTTTTGTAAATTGGTGGATACAAATGCGGTCTGAAAATCTTGTGACGATTTTCTTTGAGGTGTGGCATTAACTGGACATGATTTGGGCTTAGAATGCATTTTCTGACCCTCTTCGCAACCTTCCAAAATCTTGCTTCCGTTTTCCAAGAAGTTAATAGTTTCGGAATAGGTTGCCAGTTCTGTTGTGGATGTACTGGCTTCCCACGCATGCCTGGTTGATTAGTCGAATTTGTTTACAATAAGATATTTATGTAATTACTGCATCCCCATCCCAGTGCTGAACTGGCTGTCCAAGAGATTTCAGTGCTCTCATATGCTTTTGAATATTGTCTGAAAACTGTCTAATGGAGGTGGCTGATTCTTTGTCTAAAACTGAAAGATTGAATAATGATTGCAAATGTTTGTTTATGATTAATTTCTTGTTATCATATCTTGCCTTCAGTAAATCTCAGGCGACCTGATAATTGGCTGATGAGACTTCCAATGAATGAATCATCTGGCTTGCGCCATTCCGTAATGTTGATTTTAAGTAATGAAAGCGTTGAACATCACTCAGTGAATTGTTGTCATGAATTAAGGCTCTAAATGAATCTTGGAAAGAAGGCCATTCGTCATATGAACCTCCGAAAGTGGGGAGATTGATTTGAGGTAACTTAACTTGTGGTTCTGTGAGAGTTGAATTGGTAATATGGCTGTTGTTAGATGACACCGGAGTCTGAATAAAAACGAGCATGTCCTGAATCTTAGCACGTACGTTAAAATATTTGTTTTCGAAATCATCATTCTGAATTTCTGATGTATTTAAATCTTTTATCTGATGTCTTCGATCTCTGTCTGCGTTGTATTAAATTCCTTCCAACACTCATTTAGAATATCTAATCTAGTGGATAACAAATTGACAGATTGTTGGTTGGGATCAAAATTATTAATGAATGTGTTTATGCGAGTGAGTCTGCCCTTAATTTGTCCACGGCAACGTACTAATGTGTCGTGTTTGGCCCTTTGAATTGTTGCGTCTGATTGTGATTCGTTATTCATTTTGACTTGTTAATTTCTTTATGTTAAAAACACGTATTATTTGTGATTGTTGTGAAGTCTGTGTCACTTATCACAGTATAATGAAATTAAGGAAATTTAATGTTACAATACAGTGAGTTGCGGGAGTGGTAATTACTGGCGATAAGGATAATTAGAAATGATAATGAGTGTAAAGCCGTAATGTGAAACAAGGTTGTGATTGTGAAAGGGAATGAAAACAATGTTGACCACTTATCTGTTGTTGAGTGACAAGCTCGCTGATGAGATTCACTGCGATGCGAGACTGAGTGACCTTGAGTTGCAGCTCTGTAGATACAACAAGTACAGGAGTGAACAATAAAACTGCCTCGCACTGTTGTCAACACTGAGTTGCACGACACTAAATTTAACAACTGCAACACGTCAAGCAATCACGTCAGGGTCACCAAAAAATGTTCGAGAATAAAACTCGGTAATTTTTCACTGAAGTAGATTTATTATGAACACGCTAAATTTGAATGATACATGAATCTGAATTTTTACTGTGCTCTTGTGTCTATCTCAGTTCGAGGCCAACTCGTAACTAACTGACTAACTCGACACAACACAACCAGTTCCCGTCCTGCAGAGCGCAACACACACTTGGAAGACGCTGTGCAGTTGAAGAATACTGAACACATTAATTTCTTTGATTTCATCCAAACATACATAAAAAATGACTTAAAATTATTCTCTTTCCTTCATTAGAATATTAATGATGTCTTGTTGTCTTCCTTGAAAAGTGAGGTTTGGGGAAGTTTAACAGACCTATGCCCAAAGTTAAATGCCTTGGTTGGGTGCTAATCTACCAGTAGGGAATCTAGAATTTATTCTTGGATTTCGTTGTCCATGAGTGTCTGTTACTTAACTAAATACAACTATTTCACTAACGACTTGGAACAAAACGTTTTTTATAGGTAAAAACGTAAAGTTTTACCTTACAACCTGAACTGGTTTTCACTCTTAAAAAGCTTCTTCAGAGGTTGCTGCTGATAGTACTGTCCGTCCTGTTGTTGGCGACGGAATCGATTTTCAAAAGATCGATGTTGTGTGTGTGGGGTGAGATATGTTCGAATAATGCATTTGATTTGAATTGTGTCTGTTCGTTTAGGATGTCGATTTTATTTATTTTCATGTGTTTGTATATTCCCAATTGTTCTAGAGTGTCTAGTTTTCGGACTTTTGTGTGTATGTGTAGAATGTTCATGTTATTGTCGATGTTTTTGTATGTGTGATTTGCTTCAATGAGGTGGTTTGCAAAGGTGGATTATGTAGTGGAGTGGAGTGCCTTTGTGTGTTCAATGTATCTTTGTTTGAAGCTACGTCCTGTCTGGCCTATGTAGAATTTGTTGCAATCTGAGCAATTTAGTTTGTAAACACCAGGTAGATCGAATTTGTTTTGTGGTTTGTGTGTGTTTTGATAGTGTGTGTTCTGTTTTGTTAGTAGTTTTGTAAGCGATTCTGTATCCTGCTTTTCTGAATTTGTGGGCTATTTTTTCAGTTTGTTTGTTGATGTATGTTAATGTTATGAATTTTTTGTTTTCTGTCTTTGTCTGTTTTGTGTAGGAGTTTATTGACTATTGTTCTCGGCAACCTCTGAAGAAGCTTTTTAAAAGTGAAAACCGGTTCAGGTTGTAAGGTAAAACTTTACGTTTTTACCCATAAAAAACTTTGTGTTCCGAGTCGTTAGTGAAATAGTTGTATTTAGAATTTATTCTTGCGGGGGAGGGTCTAATCGGCTTCATACATAAGAAAAAAACAAGTTAAAATTAATCAATATTACAGTCTTTAAAGTGGCTGAAAAACGTAATATAACATACTGAAATCAATCCCGTTAATGTAATAACACAATAAAAATAAGTGCTATTAAACATAACATACTTATTGACTGAATTGATTTTCCTATATTTTATATTTAAAGACTACACACAAATGCTGTGTAATAAACATGTTTGTAGGTATATATTTAAAAAAAGGTTACTACTGTATTAGCGTACACAGCGCCGGCCTTAGCCATCTGGGCGTGATATTCTTCAGCGCCCTTTATTTCTTATTATTAACTAGCATTTTGGTCGCGGGCAAAATCAGTGTTCTCAGCCAAGAAAAGGGCGCCTATCGTATCAGGGTTGTAAAATTATCATATCTTTTAAAATTAATTGTAAACGTAAAATGTTCCGTGTATTATTGAATTATAATTATAAAATTGAACTTTGAATTTATATAAAATAGTTATTTGATAAAAATAATCACAAGTTTATTAATTAATATTATTATTTATTATTTAAATATATTATGAGTGTTTACATATCATCTAATTATTTATAAAATGATTTAAAAATAACAGGAAGTTACATACAAGTAATTTTGTTATGATTATAAAAATTATGAAAACTAAAATATCAGAATTATTTACTATTAAAATTTTTATTGAATTTAAAAATCAATGCTTTTATGTTATTTATATAGGCTATATATTTCAAATGAAATGAAACCAAATCAAATTATTAATTGTCAAATCAACAAAATTTAACTTTTCTAGCTTTTCTATCGGCAAATTCTTTAATGAGACTAGAGAAATCAAGATTTTCTGCAAATTCATTTTCAATGGACAGCGTGGCTAAACTCGTTAGTCTTATTTGGGACATTGTTGATCGCAAGTAGGTCTTTATTAATTTTAGTTTGGAAAAACTCCGTTCCCCACTTGCAACAGTCACTGGTATTGTTAACAGAATACGCAGCGTTATCCATGTGTTAGGGAACAACTCTTTAAGATTGTGCTTTTTGATAAAATCCAAAGCTTCAATAGGCTTTGCCTGGCTGTCCTTGAGGTAATGTTGCAGACCCAAGATTCTGTCGCACAACAAATCTCCATCAATATCTGATTTAGAGTTGACCGTTAACTTTTCTTGCAATGCTAACAATGTTTCATCAGTTCTTCTTTGTTTTGATATTTTTTTTTTTGTTAAACAAGAAACTCCACGTGACAGAAAAATCTTGCAGCTGTCGAAATCTTTCTCTCATAGACATTAAAAAATTGCACTTCAAACATTTTTTTGGGGTCATTTATTGGTTCATCAACAGCCTCTTCACCCGGTCGGCCCTTAACGCATCTTAATCGCGTTTGGGGTTTGAAAATTGGCTGGACATTTAGTTCTGATGCTATTTCAGTTGCTGTTACAATCGCTTGTTCGAAACCTGTTTGTCTGTAATTTTCCAAGTATGAGCAACATTTTTTAAGCATTTATGTAAATTGGACAAAGTCGATTTTGGGTGACTGACTTGCACTGCTCACAACCAGTGCCGCGCCGACCATGGTCAGCGCCTGTGCGCGAAACCGATGAAGCGCCTCTTTGATTTTGTAAATGAGTGAACCATTTCGCTACCATTTGGAAAAATAGACAAAAAGAAAACTCATATTACATAATAATAATTATTTATTAGGTACCTACTAATTTAACTTAAATACAAATTATAAAAGATTAAAGGTTATGTCCTTAAGTATAAGTAACAACTAAATATTGCTTGCTATTTTTCTCTCGTTTTCACGCTTGTCAGTTATCGCTATGTGTCTCGGTTTTGATATTTATAACATTAGTAAAAATTAAGATTAAAAAAGACTCATGCTGATTAAAAATCTGAACAGAGTTATAAAATTTCAACTCTTCTAGCTTTTCTATTTGAAAATTCTTTAATAATGTCGTGAGTATCTATGTATTCTAAGATGTTCTCTTCTATTGATATTACAGCCAAATTAGACAATCTTTCCTGACTCATTGTTGAACGTAAGTAATTTTTTATTAATTTTAATTTTGAAAAAGATCTTTCTGCGCTTACTACTGTGACTGGCATTGTTATCAAAATTCGTAATGATATTGTGATATTAGGGCATATGGCTATTAAATTATTTAAAAATATAAATTCCAGAATTTTTATCACATCATTGTCAAAATCTTTAAAAAGAGACTGAGATGATATAATTTCCTCGCACAAATCATCAGCATCTATATCACACAAACTATCATTCGCAGAACGTTTTTCCTGTAAACGATTACAGTTAATGATAAGCTGGCGTTTATCTTGAACATTGCTGAGTTTAAACAAAAAACTAAATACGTTTTCGTGGCTAAATAACAAATAAAACCTTTCTTTCACTGACATTAGAGCTTGATCTAAAATGTAAAAATAGATATTAACCTTGAAAGAGGGTTTCGAGTCAATTTGAGCTGCCTGGTCTTCATGTTCATAATCAAACGTTTTTGGAGTCTTTCGTCGCCTTAGGGGTCTGCAAGTTTCAAACTCAGTTTCTATTTCTAATTTTTCAGCAGTTTTTTTTGGCATTATTTACAACTATTTCAAATTTTTCGTCAGTTCGAGATCCGACCAAAAATTTGTCTAAATCTGATAAAGCATCTAAAGCGACCTGGATATTCATATTAGTAGACTGTAGATTTTACTAACAAAGTTGACTTTTGTCAATACATCATGCCATACATGAATTGAGCAAATAAATGAAAACGTAGATATTTTGTCTGCTAGACATTTCGCCTCATATTTTGCTTTTTGGTCGAAAGATAAAATGTTTGTTATTTCGTATAAAGCATCATATCTCTGGTAAATTGTTATGCAACGGTCTTATGGCATCTATTCTACTTGACCATCTTGTCTCAGACAATGGTTTTAAAGATAACATAGTTATGTGTTTTTTTAATAAATACCATTTTTTGGTAGACGATGAAAAGTATTTGTATAATTCTTGGATTATACTGAAAAAACCAGTAGTATAGTAATTCAGATTAGCTGCGTCGTTCACTATTAAATTTAAACTATGAGCAGCACACGGTACATAAAAAGCGCGCGGATTTAGCTCCAACAATCTCTTTTGCAAACCATTGTTTTTACCGCGCATGTTTGAACCATTGTCGTAGCCCTTAAATTGTTTATGTCCAAATTATGTTTTGGTAGTTCTTCTGTGATAAAAGAAGTCAAACCAGCGCCAGTTGCATCGGTAATGGGACAAAAAGCTAAAAAGTGCTCTCTTATTTCCAGCTGTCGTAAGTTTGTGTTGAAATTAACGAATCTAATAATTATACTGATTTGCTCTACATGTGAAACATCGGGAGTACAGTCAAGTATCATTGAAAAATATTTATTAGCTCGGCATAAATTTAAAATGTAGCTTTGGGTTTGAGTTGCAAGTATAGAAACTATTTGATTTTGAATTTTGTCTCCAAGATATGTCGGCATATTCGTGAGTTTTGAATCACTCGTCACGCGTCTTATATGTTCAGTAATAGTTGGATCGAATTTTCCTAACATTTCGATACATTTTAGAAAATTGCCATTGTTACGATCGTATAATTTATTGCTCTTTCCACGAAAAGCCATATTTTGTGAACTTAAAAATTGAACCACATATATAATCCTTTTAATTACATTGTACCAGCGCTCTTTTTCAACTTCTAGAAGTTTTTGCTGCACGCTGTCGATAGTGGTTTTATTTCTTAAAGACTGATTCAGCTCAATCCATTTTTTAATAATTATTTAAATGAACAGAACGTTTCTCATGTCTATTTAAATATAAAGCTAAATGTTGCCAGTCACTAATTCCCTCACAAAATTTGATATTATGTTTTGATTCGAAAAGCTTACAACTTAAGCAAAACACAGCATTTTTGGAAACTGAATAGAGTAGCCATTCTCTGTGATACTTTTCACCGTTTCCTAAATGCCTATCATAATAGTAAACTGAAAACCTTCGATTTGAAGTGTCACGCGGATAATCATGATTTCTGACTTGTTTGGGTGGGTTTTCTATTAAATATTGCAATAACGCAGAATTTAAAACTGCTGGCCAAAGTCCAGGATCATCTTTGGAAATACTTGGTATCGACGGAGACGATGGTCTTGGCGGTGGCGATTGTATATCTACTTATACAGGCCGTAGATGTGATTTCAACGGCGTCGTCTTCTAACTCTAACTTTTGATCCTCGTCAACAGTCATGAAATCTGCAATATTAAAAAAAATATATTTTACTTACACGGTATTATAAATTATAAATTTTACTGAATATACCTAATAAAAATTCATTAGAAGGTTCATATTTTACGCAACATTAGAAATATTACCATGTAACATAGTAAAAATTACTTGACTATTAATTAAATTCTATTATATTTTCATTTAAAGATTCCTATACACATTTTAATTATGCCTATAATTCAGATCTGTCCTCAGTTACCTACAATAGCATGGTAATATTTCATAGAAAATTTTCTCCGACCCTGTAGTATATATAATATATATATATATATTGCAACGAATCACAGGATCATGATAGGCGGGGCAAGTTCATATATTACACAGACAATGGACATTCATGTTATATTGATAGATGGTTAAGTTTAGTTATGTTATCAGTTGTATTTAGTAAGGATAAGGGTTTAGTTTAGTAAAACTGTGCATTATTTATTTATTGTTATTCATGTACTGTGTTTGTGGAAATGTGCGCGCGTGCGCGAGTGGTAAACGTTTCCCGGGCGGTGCGTGAATTATTTATCGTTGTGTTTGACATTGAACTGAACTTAGACATATGTATTGCTACAATCCCTATATATTTCTGACTATTGTTTATGTTCATGTATGATATTAGTAAAGTATGCAGTTATGCATGTGATAATGGTATTCTGATTACCGCTATGCATGCTGTTACAAAGTAAATGCACTCTACTGCATGAAAAGTGCATGTCACGATGTACTAACCATGTGACTTCCATCCACCAATAGAATGCTGAGTGGTGGTTGGAAATTTTCTTATGCCTGTCGTTACACAGGTAGTTCTTCTACGCCATCTACCGTGAACGGGACGTGCACTCCTTGTACAAGATTCTACCGCTTGCAAGGTGTTGTAAAAACTATTCGTCGTTAGTGAAACGGGAAGACTCAGAACTGTGTGTGTAGTACACCTGCACACAGTATTGTTTTAACGCATTGCGCGTATAATTACGACAGTTCTTCTACGCCATCTACCGCGAACGGGACGTGCACTCCTTGTACAAGATTTTACCGCTTGCAAGGTGTTGTAAAAACTATTCGTCGTTAGTGAAACGGGAAGACTCAGAAGTGTGTGTGTAGTACATCTGCACACAGTATTGTTTTAACGCATTGTGCGTATAATTACAGGCAGTTCTTCACTGCTGCTACCGCGAACGGTACATACAATCCTTGTACAAGATTCTACCGTTTGCAAGGATCTGTTAAGACTTGTCGGGGATAGTAACGCGTGTGACGCATAACAGTTGATATTATCCATTTACACACGGTATTATTAATATTGTAGTACTACGTGTGTAATAAGTGAGTGTAACTGTACCGCTGTGTGCGATTTTCCGCAGTGTCAGTATCATTAATAATTACGCAATAGTAAGTTGTTCCATCAAGACGTTTCCGTGCTAGTGCAAGATTTCCTCATAGGGTGGTCTGCTGATCGCGGTAGACCTTTGTATTCGCGTGAACACTTGAAGAAGCCGGAGTGGTATAAGTTCAATATACCGTTTTTAGATTAAACTCACTGTCACCTGAGATATTACTTGGTCATAAACTCTATATTAATTTTGCGAGTAATAAGATCCGTAGTACCGTTGTGTGTGTGAAGCGTCAGATTCATCGTAGGAATTGCAGGACACCAGCCCAGCTGTTATAGGACCAGCCCAGCTGTTATAGGACATCAGCCCCGCTGTTATAGGACTAGCCCAGCTGTTATAGGACACCAGCCCAGCTGTTACAGGACGTCAGCCCAGCTGTAAACGTTTCTGGGGAAACGTCTGTCATTTATAAGCCGCATCTGACGAACCAACTACACCGCAAAGACCTGCCCTTCTCTTCAACAACATCATCGTGGGAGTCTTCTTATGTAACGTATCACGTCTTGTGTATGAACATTATTTAACATTTTTAAAAGAAAGACTCTATATCAAACATTACATTCTGTACATAGCAAATATATCATATAAACAATTACTTGTGTTTGTACAATAAATAATCTTAAACCCTCCAATATAGACTTTTAATTTGAGATACACATACTATCATATCCTATGTGCCAATAGTTTAGTAATTTGTGTTGTCGCATAGAGATATTTTGGCGCTTAGCAACGTAGGGCTCATAAAATAGCGGTAATTTTACGCTATTATATATTTGTCTATGAGTATAAAATTTGTTGGTAAAAATCCGACGTATAATTATAACTAACGTAATAATTGTATGTGTATAGTTCATATGATAATCTGAGGGTATAAGTTATCAATTGTGCATATTCTCTTGTATGTCATATATGAACAGATTTTATCAGTATATTGGAGGTAGATTATTAGTTGTTGTGTTTTAGATAAGGTTTATTTACATGTTGATGTTTTGAACTGCTTTCTGTGTGCATATAAACTGGTTACCATATGTTCTAATCTTGTAGTAATAATAATTTTCTTTGCGTATAAATCAGTAAATTTAAATTTATTAGATTTTAAATTAATTTGATCACTATGGCGGATTTAAAAGGGATAGAGAATGCTTTAGCGGCCATATTAGCGAAGATGGAAACCATGTCCGAAGAAATTAAAGCCAATAAAGAAGAAAGTAAAGCCAGGGATGAGGAGATGGTAGCCATTAGGCAGAAATTTTGGGAAGAAATGGACGCCGATAGAGAGGAGAGGATGGCGAAACTACAGGAAATGTCAGCTGATATGGAAGTAGATTTAACTGTTGGGAATAATGTACCTTGTGATAATTTTGAAGTACCGAATGTTCTGGTTGAACATACTCTCAACGAAAGTAATATGGAAGTTAACCAAGATATGACATCTGAAGGATTAACGGAGAACAGTAGCGTAGTAGATGAAATTGAAAGTGATTATACAGAAACAACCTTATTAGGGCCTAGTAGTTCATATCTCGGTAAAGTCGAGTATTTAGATTCTGCATCAAATGGTAGTGAAGATAACAGAAATGAAATTAGTAGTAACAACACTATTAGTCTGGAACATACTAAGTGCTGTGATGAGGTGATAGTTTATAGTGTAACAGATATAGCATGCGAGAACTGTGAACGTATGGTAGAATTTGAAGCTATCATGGATGCGGACAGTGTATGCATAACACATAAAAATCCCGAACCAGTAGTAGAGCCTGGAACTAGTATGGATACTAACGGTGCAGGTATTTATGACACATGTCGTAATGATGAGGTACTAGATGAATCTATATCAGGTACTGAGGTGTTTATGGAGGACGGAGAGGTGAATGTTACTGATGACAATAAGGTGATAACAATTATGGTAAATAATAATGAACCACCGCGTAATCAGTTTCATGTTCAAACACCACAAAATCAGCCACAATCACAACAACATAAAAATACAACTCAGCAATTTAATACCAACTTATTAGTAACAGTTACTGAAAATGATTCAGTTGAAAAGCAGTTCAATCAATCAATTATGAAAAATGTTAGTTATAAGAATGAAACTGTTATGTCTGGCCTATATCCTGCAGCAATTAGGGATAAGTTAGTGTGTAATAATGATAATAGTAATAAACATGAGGGAAATATTAGTATTGAAAATTGCACCGACCTTATTGTCGAAGCAAAAATCAGTGGTTATGTTGACGAGATGTTGTCCGACAGTGGCACAGAAATATCGCTGTTGGACGAGCAGTTACTAAAGAGGTGTAAAAACCACTTTATACAAATGCCGATTCTGCCGGTAAGTCACACAAGGATAAAATCAGCAACGTGTGAGTCGCAGATAGTTGAAAAACAGGCACGTATAACAAGATATGTGCAGGGAACGGAAATAGATGTGACCGTAAGTGCAGTTAGAAAACTCGGACATAATATTATATTGGAAGTCGACGAATTGAATAAACTGCCAGTTGGAGTTCCAAACAGTACATTACGAGGTAAAGTTGATAGTGTAGAGCACCTTATCAGACTAGGACGCTCGAAAGATAAGATAACGAATAACTCACCGACCCCCAAGGTTCAGTTAATGGGTTGCGAGATAAAGCAAATACGACTTGTATTAAACAAATTCAAATCTACATTTCCAAGTAAACGTGTGCGTTTCAAAACTGAGAAAAATTTATACAAAAAACTCAGAAATAAATGTCAGGATATAGGGGTAAGAATGTGTAGTGATTTAAATATGTCAGTTCAGGTTTAAATGTTGTATGTAAGATGACTCTGTGAATGAACAATAATCTAGTTTAGATAAGGAATGCCGTCTGTGTACTTTGTGACCCTGCATAAAATTTTGTTTATCTGCCTGTCAAGAACATGTGTGTTTGTTTTGGTTTTAAGGTTACCACGTGTCTTTGATTTGATGCTTCTGTCAAAGTGACAGTTAGGAAATGTTAGTATTAATTGAGGATGTTTATTTGATTTTAGTTTCAGGGTATTATTATTGTTTCAGGATTAGGAAATTGTTTTGGTTATATGAAAAAAAAAATTTTTTATTTTTGTTAGTTAACTAAAAAAAAAAAAAAAAATTTTTTTTATGCGGGAAGGGGTTAATCCTGCAACGAATCACAGGATCATGATAGGCGGGGCAAGTTCATATATTACACAGACAATGGACATTCATGTTATATTGATAAATGGTTAAGTTTAGTTATGTTATCAGTTGTATTTAGTAAGGATAAGGGTTTAGTTTAGTAAAACTGTGCATTATTTATTTATTGTTATTCATGTACTGTGTTTGTGGAAATGTGCGCGCGTGCGCGAGTGGTAAACGTTTTCCGGGCGGTGCGTGAATTATTTATCGTTGTGTTTGACATTGAACTGAACTTAGACATATGTATTGCTACAATCCCTATATATTTCTGACTATTGTTTATGTTCATGTATGATATTAGTAAAGTATGCAGTTATGCATGTGATAATGGTATTCTGATTACCGCTATGCATGCTGTTACAAAGTAAATGCACTCTACTGCATGAAAAGTGCATGTCACGATGTACTAACCATGTGACTTCCATCCACCAATAGAATGCTGAGTGGCGGTTGGAAATTTTCTTATGCCTGTCATTACACAGGTAGTTCTTCTACGCCATCTACCGCGAACGGGACGTGCACTCCTTGTACAAGATTCTACCGCTTGCAAGGTGTTGTAAAAACTATTCGTCGTTAGTGAAACGGGAAGACTCAGAACTGTGTGTGTAGTACACCTGCACACAGTATTGTTTTAACGCATTGCGCGTATAATTACGACAGTTCTTCTACGCCATCTACCGCGAACGGGACGTGCACTCCTTGTACAAGATTTTACCGCTTGCAAGGTGTTGTAAAAACTATTCGTCGTTAGTGAAACGGGAAGACTCAGAAGTGTGTGTGTAGTACATCTGCACACAGTATTGTTTTAACGCATTGTGCGTATAATTACAGGCAGTTCTTCACTGCTGCTACCGCGAACGGTACATACAATCCTTGTACAAGATTCTACCGCTTGCAAGGATCTGTTAAGACTTGTCGGGGATAGTAACGCGTGTGACGCATAACAGTTGATATTATCCATTTACACACGGTATTATTAATATTGTAGTACTACGTGTGTACCTGTGAGTGTAACTGTACCGCTGTGTGCGATTTTCCGCAGTGTCAGTATCATTAATAATTACGCAATAGTAAGTTGTTCCATCAAGACGTTTCCGTGCTAGTGCAAGATTTCCTCATAGGGTGGTCTGCTGATCGCGGTAGACCTTTGTATTCGCGTGAACACTTGAAGAAGCCGGAGTGGTATAAGTTCAATATACCGTTTTTAGATTAAACTCACTGTCACCTGAGATATTACTTGGTCATAAACTCTATATTAATTTTGCGAGTAATAAGATCCGTAGTACCGTTGTGTGTGTGAAGTGTCAGATTCATCGTAGGAATTGCAGGACACCAGCCCAGCTGTTATAGGACCAGCCCAGCTGTTATAGGACATCAGCCCAGCTGTTATAGGACCAGCCCAGCTGTTATAGGACGTCAGCCCAGCTGTAAACGTTTCTGGGGAAACGTCTGTCATTTATAAGCAGCATCTGACGAACCAACTACACCGCAAAGACCTGCCCTTCTCTTCAACAACATCATCGTGGGAGTCTTCTTATGTAACGTATCACGTCTTGTGTATGAACATTATTTAACATTTTTAAAAGAAAGACTCTATATCAAACATTACATTCTGTACATAGCAAATATATCATATAAACAATTACTTGTGTTTGTACAATAAATAATCTTAAACCCTCCAATATAGACTTTTAATTTGAGATACACATACTATCATATCCTATGCGCCAATAGTTTAGTAATTTGTGTTGTCGCAATATATATATATAATTAAATATCACTCGATACTATTTTCACTTTTAGTACAAATATATAAACGTTGTATTTGCCTCCAAAAGCGTTTTAAGACTATAAAACAGGTTAATTACAGGTTACAGGTTAATCTTCTTAATGAGATGACACTTAATGTGTCGAAACTCGAGTAATCCTCTTTTCGGATTTCAAAAAGCGTGACGGTAGGTAATTAACCTGTTTTATAGACAAATATATACTTAAAACTTACTAGTTTACCCGAGGTACCCGAGCTAACCAGGCGAGTAAGGTAAAGTAAAACATAAATATAAATAAAAAAAAAATTAAAGTTTTAATTCAAAATAATTATACAATTAATAAAAGAATATAAATTTGTTTAAAATTGTCACAACAGTTACAATGGACAGTGAATATATATATATATATATATATATACAATATAATATTTATGAAATTAATGATTATGAATTTTGTAACATTAAATTACTTTTCAAATAATTCAATATGTTGAAATTGTAAATAATCAATCAATCCCACGCTATATACAATAACACACACAATAACACGCACAATAAATTTTCCCCGTTTTCCTAGTCAAAAAAGGTCTCATCGATACATATAATAAAACTGTAAATGGTCCGTGTCTGTACATTGAAAGTATTTGAGAAAAAATCACACGAGAGGTGCTAATAACAATCAACAGAAGCTAAACCAATGGTTTTGGGAATTTTTGTCTGTCTGTCTATCTATATGCTTGTTTGCACACACAGAATGCACCACCCCTGTGAAACGAGTTCAGATAAAAGTGGTTTTCATATAACAATACACCGCGCAAACTAAGTCGCGGGCACAGCTAGTTCTCAATAAAAACATTAAATGACAACTAGAAATAACAAGCGTTTAATATTATAATAATGCTACGAAACCATTCTTTACACGTGCGTGTCCACTTGGCCGGTTGAGAGGGTCTGAGACACAGCCCACCAACGTTTTGTGTCAGGGATTAAAACTATACAATACAACTAGATTATAATGAAACACAGGAAACACTTACCACTGCATGAAAATGAAGTATTTTTTGAAGTTCCCACCACATCTTGAATTGATTGATTGCTCTCAATACATTCAGATAATTGTTTGGAAGTAGATGGTAGAGTCGTAAAATAATTACTAATTTTTGTTGAATTTCTATCTCGTTCCTCTTCTCTTTTTATTTTTCTTATAAGATTTTGGTAACCAGATAATTTCTTTTTTTTTATCTTCATCGCACATTTTCAACTATCAATAATAAAATACAATACAATTAAAGTAGTTTAAAGTTTAGTTAATAAATAATAAGGCCGTGACGGTATTTACACGCACGACGCGCGGCGCGCCCTCACTCTTTCACTATTTATTATTGACTAATACTATGAAATGGGGAATAATACGAAATGGGGAATTCCCGCCTCAATCCCGTGAATCCCGTGCTCGGATCGCACCGGCTTGCATTATCTCCTTGTCGCACTTACGAAAACATAGCGACAACCGACAACCGCGGCTCGTTCGTTTGATGATAGGTAACGTAACGTATAATCACTGTGGTATAATAGTATAAAAAAAATCGGACAGATAAGAAACATTAGGTTAATTCAAACGTTAATTAAAAGCCACGGACGGATGTCTGTAAATATTGCAGTTTTCTCAACTTTACCTCATATACTTTTCGATAATGATTGATAATGGTATTATGCCAATTATGCCATTTTCAAATATTTCATTTCATTAAAAGGCGCGACAGTTTAGGCGCCCCTGAGTACCTGGCGCCTGTGTGCGCTGTACACATTGCACACATGGGCGGCTCGCCCCTGCTCACAACGTTGATTTGAAAAAGAACATTGTACCATGTTATAAGAGAAACAATGAAGTTAAAATCTTTCAGTTGTTCTCCAAGTGTGGTCGCTTCGTGTGACATCGCAGCATCACTTTGTTTGGTCTCATCAGCCAAAGAAACTAAAGCATCATGAATTCACAAAATTGATATCGAACCGCTTTAACGCTTTCGATTCGGGCTTCCCAGTGAGTATCGCTTAATTTTTTCAGGGTGTAAGTTTTCAGATGTTCGTTTAAAATTTTCCATTTATTTACTGATGCCGCAAATAAAGTAAATAATTTTTGTAAGAATCCGAACAGGGACACCGATGTTACTGATGATTTTGTGGCATCACACAGGACTAAATTATAACTGTGACATCCACATGGCACAAAAAAAGCGAGCGGATTTAGGTCAGCAATTCTCTTTCGTAAGCCATTGTTTTTCCCCTACATGTTGGCGCCATTATCATAACCCTGTCCTCTGCAATCGCTAATATTGTAACATGACCTACGGTATCACAAGGTTTACAAGTATCAATGAGTGAAGAAAAGCTGTATAATAAAAATTAATAAATAGATATGATAGAACAACACCACTAACTGAGTTTGACATAGACAAAGACAGTGACGATGACAAGACCCAATAGATTGGAAAGGGTGATCCAGAAAATATAATTAAGATTATGATAAAAATACCCCATTGTCAACAAGAATTATTAAATATAAAAGTACAAAGTTAAGTAGTGAAATCATTAGTATGTAAACAGTAGAAAATGTAAAGGAAAATTATATACAAGAACAAGTATAATGATAATATGAAGATATAGTGTTAATAAATAAACTATCTAAAGACAATTTTATAAAATAAACTAAAGGAGTGATAATAGTTAATGAACCCTGATAGGACCCTCAGATAATAAATATATGAGATACAAAATACAATGTTAGAAAGTGAACTAAAAGAGTGATAATTAAGTAGGAAAGTTGATAATAACTAATGAACCATGATAGGACCCAGTGTTAATCGATGAACTACATAAAAACATTATGTAATAAAGTGAAGTAGAATCGGGGATAAAGAAAGAACATGTGATAATAACCAATAAGTAATAACTGGACCCAAATATAATGAATAAACTATATAAATTATAACGGATAGTTATGTGTAGGAATTGGCCTAGTTTTATAAAATAAGAAAATGTTTATATTTAATATAACAGTGTTTGTTAGAAGTAAAATACTGATAACTGTTTTTCAGTATTTTAAGGAAGTATTATATTACATTATAAGGATGGTAAGGAGCCTATTGTTTTATATTAATGAGTTATGTTTATAAATTTATACTAACAACTATTAAAAATAATAGTAAAAGCCTAATCTGTTATGCTGAAAATAGGCAAAGGGAGTTAGATACTGTATTCTATAAGTGAAATTATTAAGGAATACTATACACACCTACTGTTTATTTTATTATGTTTTGTTTTGGTTTTAATCAACCCAAATGTTAGTATGTTTAATATTACATTTAATAGAACCAGTTAAAATACATGTAAAACATTAGATACTGGCATTGGCCTAAAAGGTTTGTTAAGGAATTATGTTATGTTATATGATGATTATAGGTAATTAAATGTTGTAATTTAGTTTAGGGTATTATAGTAATTATGATTAGAAGCATTTAAAATTAACAAAATTGACATGAACAGTTGTAATGAGTATATAAAGGCAATATGGCCTATAACTGGTAACCAGAAATTTGTAAAAGTTAAGACAAAACCCTAACAATTGATAAAATAAGGTATATAATCCTGTTAGGTTTAATAATAATAGTGTAGGAAACAAAACTGGATAGAAAATAATTAGTTTAAAGTTAAATTACAAAAGAAAACCAGATGGTAAATGTATGAATCTGTTATAATTTGAAGGAAGGTAGTCTTATGAGATATCCAATTAATGTGTAAACAAAAAGCAAACTAATGATGTTATTATATTTAGAATTACAGCTAGTATAAAGGAGTTATCATAATTTAAAGACTTTTAGTAATTTTGTATAGAAAAATATTAGCCATATATAACAATGTTGAAAATTAACACCCAATGGGAATTAGTGTTTGAAACCTAGCAACCATAATAACTAATAAATAAATTCCATTATTCCATTATTAGCTCTTGATGAGTGCAGACGTAAAAAACCGCAATGTGCAAAGGAAAGCATTAACTATTTAAATCTATAAAAAATAACGACACAATAATACTCTACTAAATTACAGAACTAATATTAACACTCACATGAATTAAAAATCACAAGAAGAAATTAAATAATCCATGATGAATTGCTGAGGAATCCCAAGTGACTGACTAAGAACCATTGGAAGGAAGAAAATACCTAAAACCTATAAATGAATGACGGAATCTTCAACAACAAGGATGAATGATGAAAAAAATACCTAAACTAAATACCTAAGAAAATAAGAATGGAATTAACGAAAAAAGGGAAACCAGCAGTACCCGTAAGAAATACTACCCGGATAGAAGAAACAGAGGACTGCTAAGTATATTTTAAATTACGACCTTAACAGTAAAACAAAAGAAAACAAAAACAATAAGTGAAAATACACCTTCAACACAATTTATCACTTTTTTAACAGACACTTGATCTTTTTTTGATTAAATGAACACCTCAAATTGAAGAATAATCTCAATCTAACATTGATTTCTTAAGTGAATATTGTAACGAATATCTTTAGTCGTCTCTGTACTTATGTATATGTTGTGTGTTCGCCTCACACTGGTGTCGTTACTTCAATGTTTTGCGCTAACGAAGTCCGCAGTGATGTTTCAAATTACCAGTACAACGCGAGTGGAAACCTGTTTTTCCATAGGGGTTTATGAATCCCGGGTGGCGCCAAATTGTTTATTTAAAACAATTAAATTAATAAATAACGTGACAAAAGTGTTTTAAGTTATGACGGCCGGGAGTATTCGAATTTGTTCCCACCTTCGTACGACCTACTGAATCAAGCAGGTAGTTTGTCGAGTTGCAGCGTGAGCGCTGGCCGTTAATTCTGGAAGTTCGCTAAAATGCACAAATTATACAATACACTTCCCTATGAAATAAAAACAATGGTTACACTCTGTACAAGTTTCTTTAATTATTGATTGGTAATTATTCAGTTTGACAAGAAAATTATATTTGGTTATTCAACAATTTTGCACCGACAATTAATATGAGACAATCTCTCTAGGGTTTGGCGAAATTGATTTTGGAACGATTCATACGGCCTAAGGTGGCTACAGTTTAGTTTGTTTACAATCTGTTCCGTTTAAAATCTTGGTTCTTTTGATTATGAGAAAAACATTAATTATGATTACAATAAAAAGTACACTACCTTACATTATTCGTACTTAAATAATATAATGTGTAGCTACAATTTGTTCCTGCTGCGTAGTAAAGTGTGTTTCAAAAGTTGCAGTTTAACATTAGGTTATTTTCTTAATTAATAAATTTTCAGTGTTTGTTTATTTTACTTAATCTTTGAAAGAAATTATATTCAGTTTATAGTGAGAATTCAGATAACTGTGAGAAATATTTAAAGTGAGTTTATTTAAGGAAATTGGGTAATTCAATGACACTTATCCAATCAGAAGGATAAACCGTTGTTCAGGTGAAATAGAATAGTCATCAATTTTGAATGATTTGGGCTGCTGGCATCTTTTTCATGTTAGTAGTGGTAATTTCTTCATTTAATTTTTATTCAAATTGGTCCTTGGCATCAGTCAAAAGTTATTGCTCCTCGTCTTCTTCTTACTTGTTCATGTTTTTGAATTTTGACTACTTTTTATACATTTTAAATGAAAATTTAGGCCATTCAAAATCTGGCGTCTAATCTGCATGAGCGTCACTTATAGAGTACTATAAATTAACGGAAAATTCGTAACCAACGTCTGTTGTCATGGTTACAAATTAATCTTGATTGGTTAATCTTGGCTTATAACCATTGTTATCAAATTTGAATTTTTATTCACAATTACTGTATATCTTCTGAATGCTTTTATTCTTCTGTCTTCCTTCCTATGTATTAAATATTATCACTACTGTTATTATTTCCTTTCAAAGATTGTTTTGATATCCCATAAGGTTGGGTTCTATAAAATATTAATGTTTGTACAATTATGTTAATATTTGTTAATTACATTTCTCTTTTAATTTAAGTTCTTCTTCTAACATTTTTCTTTTAATATGATTTACAAATTATCCTTGGCTGGTTACTCGCCTTGGATTTGTTAATTTCCTTGTTGATTTTATACAATCTGTAGTTATTTGTTTTTAGGCATTTCATAGGCCTAAGCAGCCATTGATTATATTTACTTATTTTATACAAATTATATCTCATTTTATTCTAATGTGTTTTGTTTTGTTATTATAATTGATTGGTTTATTTGTTGATGTGTTTTGGATCTGTTTTTCTCCTATTTTTATGTTTCTATTATTTTCTATATAACTGATTTTCTAGTGTAATTAGAACTGTATTGTTTCAATTTCTTATTTATCTATTTTGCCCTTGTTAACAATATGGCTACTACTTATTATTCTTTATCACATAAAACATAACATTTAGGCCTATGGTCTGTACAATTCCTCCAGCCATATCCTATTCATAACTTTAATTAAACAATTTTTTAACAGTTATTAGGTAAAGTTTGTTTACAATTCATTTCATTCTTTATTATTGTTTGGGTGATAAACATCATCACACCATTTAAACTTCCTTAATTGATTATCCCTTATAATCTGGGGTGTTTATTGATTTCATTTTTAATTTCTTAAATGATATCTATCTTCTATCCATGGTAACACCAACTGTTTACCCTTCCTGGGATTCTCCCTTTTAAATACTATTGTATATAATTAAACTTAATTTCTTTAACAATAAGATTCTTTTTTAAATAATACTGTCATCATCACTCTTCAGTGTTCATTTCATATTATTAAGTGTTTACATCTAATACTATCATTAATAACATTCTTAATTATTAATATGGTTCACCATTAGTCATTTAGTGTTTATTATAGCTTATTTATTAAACGTTTTTTATTTATCACTTTATTTCCTAATTATTTTGGGGTTTTTATACTTTCACTTTTGCACTTCTTAAATGTTTTATTTTAAGTGTTTATAAATAGGTAATCCCTATAATTACTTTGTCTTCGTCACTTAGTTAATTTTATTTTCTCACCATCTCACTATCTCTCTCTTTATAAATATTATCTATACTATTAACAAGTTTATGTCACTATAGAGTTTTTTATCACATCTAACTCTAATTCTTGGGTTAGTGTACTTTTATTTTTCATATTACTTTATTGAGTTTTATCAAATCATTTACATTTATTTTTGAATCGATAATAATACTTATTTTTTACATTGGTTAGTTATTGGTTTCGTTTCCAATATTACACTTGAATGTACCATTTCTCCTTTTCATATTGTATATTATTTGTTTGTGTCTTATGATTTGGTTTAACTTTATTTCCTTTACACTTGGTTTGTTTCATGTCCATTTTCCTTCTTCTTCCCTTTCATCTTATTTTGTTTCATTTTATTTTGGTTTTCCCCTTCTCATTTGGTTTTATTTCATTTGGTTGTATGGAGTTATTCTCTTCCTTCAATTGGTTTCCTTCTTACTTGGTTTCGTCTTTTCCCTTCTTCTTTTGGTTCTTTTTATTTGGTCAATCACTTGGGTTAGGTCATGTCGTCGTTTGTCGTGTCATTGTCATTTTATTTTATTTTAAACATTTTATTATACGAATTATTTTTTATATTGTAGATTCATCTTTTTTTATCCCTGGTATTGGGGTGGCTTATTTGTGTTGTAACAATATATATAAACGTAAAAATTCAATAAACTCAGTTAACCTCCAAACGCTAATTCCAGTAGCTATAGTTTACCACTGTAATTATAATTGTATCACAATTTATATGGTATTTGTAAAATTTTGTACTTTTATTAGTCAATTTGACAATAGTTTCTGTAGTTCCAAGAACTTCGACCTGAGATTATAAATTAAACGAAAAATATCAACATCAGCACACTAGTCTTTTTATGCAGTGGCTGGACAGAATAGCAAACCGCTAATAATTAAACATGCCGGCGCAAAATTGCACTATATAGTTTGGAAGAAATTGTAATAAGATAAAAAATTTAATAACTGTTAATAAAACCCTAATTGAAGCATTGACTGTATGTTTGATTTTATTGAATCTTTCTTTAAAAAATTGAGTATTCATTTATCATTCAATAAACCTTATACTTTTGGTTTAACAAGAAGAGTTGGTAAACCATAGTTTGAGGCAGAAACTACGAATTCGAACGTCTGAACAGGTGAGTAGACACTCTACCATTATAATCTTAATAACCATACAGATAGACGTGGTATAGAATTGGCGCTCCATCGCAGGACTTTTAAAGGGGAGAATCTTGTCAGGTTATAGAATTGGCGCGCCAACTAGTAGGGCTAGAATTAATCAATAAATTCTATAATTAGATTCATTAGATTCTAGTGGCGGCTACAGAAAATAAACGAAAATGTCAAGGAAAAGAACAACGTCAACAAGACGGATGGCAGAGGCTGAAGAAGAAATAGATATGTTAGAGAAGGAGGCCACACCGTTGGAGGATGTGGAAACGGTAGTAAGGGAGGAAGCTAGAGGAGACCCGAATCTTATAAAATTAATGGAATTAATGAATAGTATGAATGAAAAAATGGACAGAAATAAGGAAGAAATGAATGACAATTTTAAGAAACAGAAGGAAAATCAACGGAAAAATTGACAGCATTAAGGAAGAAACGAATGACCATTTTAAGAAACAGAAGGAAGAAATGAAGGAAGATTTAAAACAAATTAACGAAAAATTTGAAGCCAACAATGAAAATTTTAAACAAATGAACGAAAAAATAGACAGTATGAAGGAAGAAATAAATAAAAATTCAAGGAGACAAAACGAGGTTTTGAGCGAAAACTTACAGAAACAAATGAGAGACGCCAATGAAAAATTGAATAATAAAATTGACTATAACTATGAAACATTACAACAACAATTGAAGGAAGACAGTGAGAAGAATAAAGAAGAATTAAAACAACAGTTGGTAGAATATTGGGAAGAAATAAAGCAGACACTAACGGAGATGAATAAGAAATGGGAAGAAAAGAATTACAAAACAGATCAACTTAATGAAACATTAGATAGTGGTTTCAAGAAATTGAATGAAACACTAGACAGCACTTCTGAAGGTATTAAAGAAACATTGAATCAGAGCAGGGAACCGGTAAATCAGAAAATAGAAGATAGTAGGAAGGAAATAGAAATTAAAGAATACAAAAGTGTACTGTTATATGAGAATAAAAATGACAGCAACAAAGAGAATAATAAATACCTGGAAAAGAAGACAAAGAAAATAGGAAAAATAGGTAAAAAGGAACTGGAAAAAACAAGAGAAGAATTGGAGATGATAAAGAATGGACTAGTTATGTACTTAATCTACCCATTACCAACCATAAAGGAATAATTAATGTTAAGAATTCTAGAAAGAACTTAATACAAATTCTCGAAGGGACTCACCATAAAACAGTGAGTGAAGACTTAAAAGAGCCCATGTTCAAATTGAATACACCAGAAAAAGAAATGCATAACAAAAAATCAGTGATGTCATCATTAAATGAAATACCATTGAAATATCTGTTCAATAAACTAAATGGTAAAGGGATTGATGTAGTCATTGATACTAATGAACATGTGGTATTAGAAGAATTGCTTACAAGATAGCAGAGACCTATATCACAAGGACGGAATTAGTTCTGCACACCAGAGTGATCGGAACAACAAGGGTAACTGATATATTTGATCACGGATAAACCAAGTGTGAACATTATTGCAAAAAGGGATGGATTTTAGAGATAACCGGCAATGCATGAATAAGGTGAAGAATAACAATAATAATAATAATAATAATAATAATAATAATAAAAGAAATTAAAAAATAGTCCATTCCAATGTAGAAGAAAAGAATAGAAGGCTATAAAAGAATTGAAAAGTTAAGGAAGAAAGAAGAAAAAGATTAAACTAATAATTAATAAAGGCAAACTGATATGAAATATTAGTATGGAAAAATAAAAATTATCAAAATTTTTAAAAGAAGTAAGAACAGCTTATACCAAATATTTAAAGTAAAATAATTTTTAAGAGAACAAAGTAAGGACAACGTACACCACATCTTTCAGAATAAAGTAATTTTAAAAGAGAACAATAATAAAGAATAGAAAAAACTGAGACAAACTACAAAAGTTAAAGGAAGTGAGGACAGCTTATATAAAATATTTATATAACCCAGTTTTGAAGGGAATAACGGTGAAAAATAACAATTTTTTTACGAAAGGAGAACAAACGAGACAATTAACAGTAAATTAATAAGACAAAACAATCAAATAAGAAGGACAATGAACAACTAACTGACTATCATTATAATAAGAATAATTGAATTAATAACCATTGATACAGCTACAAGTTAGATTTTTAATTGTAGATGATAAAGGAAGGAAGGACATTGAAAACAACTATTGTAAGAAGGAAGATAGAAAATACTACAGAATATATATGTCAAGAACATCACCACACGTGTAGAAAAGAACATCTGAATAAATCAATAAGAAGAAAAATAATTTGATCTGAATGACAACAGAGTAAATAATCCCAAGAGTGTTTTTATTTGTATTTTTATATTATATTAGTCGCAAATAGACTATTTATTATTATTATTAAATGGTGATTGTATGTAGAAATAAGTTCCAGCAATCAATTTTTATTGAGCAGATGGTATGACCTCTGAACTTAGAAAATATATATTATGGACAGCGGAGTAACAGAGCCACAAGTGCCCTCCGACTAGTGCCAATTTATATGAATAGAAGGAGAATAATTAGGGAAGTAAAACCTTCTAGAGATATAACACTCGTAAGAAAAGAAAAGGAGAGAAGAATATCAGATCAAGGATCATGAAATATGAAATAAATAAATGTAAAACAGAAGACAATCTAATTGATAAGTTCAACAATAATAACAACATTCTATAGTAAGATGTAAAGCAGAAGATAATTTAATTGATGATTTCAGTAAAAACAACCACGTTATTTTTAGAAATAATCAATTTTGGTGGCGAAGCATTATGTAACATGACCTACGGTAGCACAAGGTTTACAAGTATCAATGAGTGAAGAAAAGCTGTATAATAAAAATTAATAAATAGATATGATAGAACAACACCACTAACTGAGTTTGACATAGACAAAGACAGTGACGATGACAAGACTCAATGGATTCGAAAGGGTGATCCAGAAAATATAATTAACATTATGATAAAAATACCCCATTGTCAGCAAGAATTATTAAATATAAAAGTACAAAGTTAAGTAGGGAAATCATTAGTATGTAAACAGTAGAAAATGTAAAAGGAAAATTAAATACAAGAACAAGTATAATGATAATATAAAGAAATAGTGTTAATAAATAAACTATTTTTCAGTATTTTAAGGAAGCATTATATTATATTATAAGGATGGTAAGGAGCCTATTGTTTTATATTAATGAGTTATGTTTATAAATTTATACTAACAGCTATTAAAAATAATAGTAAAAGCCTAATCTGTTATGCTGAAAATAGGCAAAGGGAGTTAGATACTGTATTCTACAAGTGAAATTATTAAGGAATACTATACACACCTACTGTTCATTTTATTATGTTTTGTTTTGGTTTTAATCAACCCAAATGTTAGTATGTTTAATATTACATTTAACAGAACCAGTTAAAATACATGTAAAACATTAGATACTGGCATTGGCCTAAAAGGTTTGTTAAGGAATTATGTTATGTTATATGATGATTATAGGTAATTAAATGTTGTAATTTAGTTTAGGGTATTATAGTAATTATGATTAGAAGCATTTAAAATTAACAAAATTGACATGAACAGTTGTAATGAGTATATAAAGGCAATATGGCCTACAACTGGTAACCAGAAATTTGTAAAAGTTAAGACAAAACCCTAACAATTGATAAAATAAGGTATATAATCCTGTTAGGTTTAATAATAATAGTGTAGGAAACAAAACTGGATAGAAAATAATTAGTTTAAAGTTAAATTACAAAAGAAAACCAGATGGTAAATGTATGAATCTGTTATAATTTGATTATCTTGTTGGTTCATCCTCTTCGTTCACTTTTTTAAATATTATTATATAGGGTATATAAACTTTCACTTATGAACTTACTTTGGTTATCACTTCCCCAAACGTTTCAACATGATGTATGTCTTCTTCAGTGGGAGTTAATACTGAATGTTATAAACAGGGTAACGGTTATGGACTATAGGTGTGTGTGGTGGGGGTTGATGGTGGGAGGGAATTGGCGCTGGGGTAACTTTGTGTGTTTGGATCAGTGTATCGAATAGTGTATGTGATCTATAATGTAATTGTTCATTTAATATGTTGTTTGGTTGTACTGCATGATATCTGTATATTTCAAATTGTTCTGTTGTGTTTAGTTTTCTACTTTTAGGTAAGTAGTGTAATATTTCCATGTTGTGTTCTATGTTTGTGTAACTGTGGTTTTCGTTTTGTAAATGTGTGGCAAATGTGGAATGTATGTAGTTTGTGGTGAGGGCTTTTAAATGTTCTGAAAATCTGGAGGAAAAAGATCTTCCCGTCTGGCCGATGTAGAATTGGTGACAATCATTACAATTTAATTTATAAACCCCTGTTTTACTGTATATGTCTGTGTCTTTGTTAGTATTATTTATGTGTTTCCTAATGGTGTTGTTGGTTCTGTAAGCTACTTTATAATTGTGTTTCCTAAATGTGTTAGCAATTTTGTGTGTATTGGAATTGTAGTATGTAAGTGTGATGTATTTACTGGGTTGTGTGCTGTTGATCTGATGTGTTTTACTTTTTGTGTTTAGGATGCGTTTGTGTAGTCTGTTTATTAAATCGGGGTTGTATTCATTTTTGACTGCATATATTTGATTGTGTTTAATTCTTCTTGGTAGTCATGTGTTAAGGAAATTGCACATGAGTGCAATTTAACATTTAAGAATTTGACAACATCAAATATCTTAAACAAATTAAACCAAACCCCCCTACACTAAATGCACTACCAAAATTACACAAAACAAATATTCCCATCAGGCCACTTATAAACAACACACAAGCACCCGCACACAAAATAGCTAGACATTTAGATAAATTAATCAGAAATAGCATAAATTTAACAAACAACACCACCGTCAAAAATAATTTAGATCTGGTGAATAAAACTCAACATGTCCACATTCCACACTAGCTTCATTTGACATAACAAACCTATACACCAATTTCCCCATAAAAGAAACTATAACTACATTAGAACAATTACTAAAAATAAATAACACACCTGAAACACACATAAAAGAGATCATCCATCTAACTAAAATTATCACTGATCAAAATTAATTCGCACACAATAACATGTTTTACACACAAACAGATGGACTACCCATGGGCTCCCCTATATCAGGTATACTAGCCGAAATATTTGTACACACCATAGAACAGGCACACGTACTGAACAATAACAAATACACCGATAAAATAATATATTGGCACAGGTATGTTGATGACATTTTACTCCTCTACAACGGCAACAAAAGACAAATAGAAAACTTCCACACATACATCAACACTATACACCATAAATTAAAATTCACACTTGAATTAGAACTAAATAATAGTATAAACTTCTTAGACCTTACAATCACCAAAACAAACAACACACACACATACAAAATATACAGGAAACCCATCACATCAGACATGGTCATACATAACTCATCCAACCACCCAACTCAACACAAACATGCAGCTTTCAACTACATGCTCCACAGGCTCACTTCAATACCCCTAAACACACATGACTACCAAGAAGAATTAAACACAATCAGATATATAGCAGTCAAAAATGAATACAACCCCGATTTAATAAACAAACTACACAAACGCATCCTAAACACAAAAAGTAAAACACATCAAATCAACAGCACACAACCCAGTAAATACATCACACTTACATACTACAATTCCAATACACACAAAATTGCTAACACATTTAGGAAACACAATTATAAAGTAGCTTACAGAACCAACAACACCATTAGGAAACACATAAATAATACTAACAAAGACACAGACATATACAGTAAAACAGGGGTTTATAAATTAAATTGTAATGATTGTCACCAATTCTACATCGGCCAGACGGGAAGATCTTTTGTGAAGTTACTATACAATTTAAAATATATAAAATACAATTTATATTTTTTACCTACCTGTACAGGTTCTTTTTGGGTCCAGAAATCCGATCGCACGAACCTCAGATAAACATGTGTTTTATAGGTTATCGAAATAACTGATTCGACACATTGTTAGGAAGAGAAATTACTATTTTTTAATTAATCAGAATTATTTAAAAATTTTGTTCAAAACTTTGCTCAGTGTTTTACAGATTAAGTTACATTTTTCTTTGTTCTGTTGGCCTCTTCTACATACTAACTTACTCTAATATCTTACCTTACTGATCACTATATAAAACAGACATACAGACAGAGCCCAGCCTGCAATTTTTCACTCTCACACATGCATGAAATTTATTATTTACAACCCCAAAAAATTTTTTAATACCCCATAACCCTTTATAATAAAGCCCCAGCCCTTAATGAAAAACCGTCGGCAACGTGGTTCGCGCGCGCACTCATCTTCTGTTAATTTCTTGTTGTTTATTGTCCGAGAGTTATACATTTACATTCTTTGCTTTTTACTCGACCGCGGTCACATAAAATGTTCTCTCATTCCACTTTTTACTGTTGAAATCTAAGGTTTTGTAACGAGCCTAACTTGGCTCGTTCCGGCGCTGGAGCGATCAGTTAACAAACTGGGAGCGAAAACGTAGCAGGTGTTGCTAACATGATCTCATACTTGTAAGGAAATCACTGCCTTGGGCTTCGTCGCAGAAGTTTCGTCCCATGCCATTCATGTAGTTGTTGGAGTGACGATAGCCTACGATCTCAGTGAGGCACTGGCCGACGTCACAAAAGAGGCAGGACTTAAACTGTATTTCCTCCAGCTTAAACGCACATTGCCGCATCAAATTCGCCCAGGCCATTCTGCTTTAAACCAACTCGGCGTCCCCACAGAGCGCGTACTTGTATTGCGCGTGAGTGCGTGGTCACACTTATGCAAAGTTCTGCGAATTCGAGGGTGGCATGAATTCCTTGCCGAGTTACACCACAGAAATTGCGCTTTGCCTTTGTTTCAACACTGTTTCTTGCCACGTGTTCTGTTCCAATGGAAATAACGTTTGTACAATATTTTTGTAAAATCCTGCAAAAATGAAATAAATAAAAATGCAAATACCCCATAACTGTAATAAATAAAATTACCCAAATTTTGACACGTTACAATACCCCCTCAATGAGAATTCTGCTGTCCAGAACAGAAGAAATCTCACTGATAAAACCCCGAAGAGGATCGGTGAGGAACTGGTGCCAACAACCCCCTCTTGTTCTTATACTTCATGGGTACACGACCCCCCTGGCTTGGCGACCATGGACGCATCTGAACGAGATCACTGGACTTCTCCGTAAGAGATCCCAACACCGAGAAATCGAACAGACAAGTACCACAGCACACCTCACCTTCTAACATGCTACCCCCAAAAAATCCTCAATCCCTGGCTTAGATTATGCCAGATCCTCCACCGATATGTTTCCCCTTTTATGCAAGCTGGGCTGCCTTTAGCAGATACTGGGCTCACACACACTCACATTACCTATTGACATCAATATCATAAAATTGAAAAATTTTCAAAAGTTATTTAACTGGCAACCCATTGGTTGTTTTCAGGTAAAACTGATTCATAAATTTTGTATAACTTTTAAATTATTCTCTTCCTTGTTTTCTGTTTTTCTTTAAAATAAGTTAATTTAAACATTTCTTATAATTAATAATATCCTTAACCTAACATGTAATCACTTATAGTCTAACAATACAATTCAATACAAAATAAATCAATAAAATAAACATGGTTGGTACACAAACAATACAATAATCAAAGCTTAAAAATATTCATTAGCTGGCAGGCGCAAAATCAAGATTTTTTTTTTCAAAAAAAATTATTTTCCAAAAAATTTTAAAATTCAAAAAAAAATTTAAATTTATTAAAATGTTTCCTTTACATGTAGACATTACTTAAAACTTGGTTAAATTGATTAAAAAACACAAGTTGAATTGACTTCCATATGAAACAAGCTTAGTTGGTATATGACCTCACTGTCAGCTGATCAAAACTAGGGCAAGTTCAAATACCTTTGACCCACATACGTTATGTATAAGTGACATCTGTGAATACATTAAACATCTGTAACATCCTAACTTGAAACACAAAACATAATAAAATAAAACATCTAAAATTAACAAAATATTAATATAAATAATAAGCAAATTGACAGTTAAATTATTCAAATAAACCATTCTTACTTTTGCATTATTTCCAAATTCTATCACAATTTTGTCACTGGTTTCAAAATAAAATTTTATATTCTTGTTATAAATCTCTTTCTTTGCTTAATAATCTGTTTCTCCATTACCGTGGGTGATTAAAATACTTGTAACCATTTAATTTACTACTTGGTCTGTATACATATATAATCTTTCTCCCTTTGACTCTACTACCAACAACTGTAACTCACATGACACCCATCTCTATCAAAATCTCTATCAGACACTCTCTAACCCCAACTTATCATTGAACTCAATTCGCCACCTTCTCTCGATATATAAAAAAATACTCTCTAACCCTTTGTACATAGGATACGTGTTCCCCCCCCCCAAAAGCTCATTTCCCATTATCTGGCCCCTGGATTCTACCTAAGGCGGCCCCGTCCCACTAAATCGGTCCCAATCCCATCCCAACTTATCATTATGTTGCGGACTCCTACATTACACTACCCCCTACTACAAAATTGCCATCCCCAAAAATCTCCATCTTATTACCTTACTTCAAATACAACAAAATAACAACATCAATTATAAACAACAATATATCACTCAAAACTCTACAATTATTCTCCATAACTACTGTGTCAACATCAATACTTCTCAAAATTCTATAACATATATTAACTCAAAACACCATTACATTATTTTCATCTCTACTATTTCAACTCTAACTTTGACTTCAACTTGGACAGATCTACTTGTCCCACAAATATTCATCACCCCAAAACTATCTTTGATTAGCTTTCACAATTATTACTTTATTTCTCACTTTATTAAATTACCTTTATCATTACTTTAAATAGCATCGGTAATACATTGAAACATTACATTAAACATTAATTACTTAGAACATTTATAAACCAATATACCAGTGACATGTTATTGCTGATCAGCTGATCTTACTAACACAATGAAAACACATCTCATACTTGAACAAATTACATGAAATATATATATTTATCAGTACTTACTTCTACCCTCATTGTTTCCCCTTTTCCTGATTCTGATCATTTATGTTGACTGCCTGCCAGACGGCTTAATTATTTACTTAGGTTCAAAATACACACATAATGAAAACACATATTTTTATCAATACCTATCTCTAATGTACCACAATAAAATAACACACTTAAAATCATGGAATGAACACCTTATATTGAATGTCTGAGCAGCTAGTTATTTAAACAGAGCACAAGCATTTTTATTGGATCAAATTTGAATTAGCAAATTTTTTATATTGTAAAATTTAAATTCGTGACTCATCTGAGCCACCTCCCATCCACACACTAAAATTTCCAAATTGATTATTAATAATTATTATATATCATTTTTCATTTATTATTAAATTTTTTAATTATCATTTTTATTGAACACAATTACTTCAAATAATCTCACTATTGAATTAACATCTCCATTACACCTGTAAACGTTTTTATTATACATGATTCATACTGTAAAAGTTCTATACTTACATTCCATTTAACATGGTATACACATAACATCTACCCCCTACACCCCAATACTTTCACCTCACTTCTGAAACATTTCACAAAAATATTGGTTTACATCAAACAATTTAGCCATCTATTATCAAATTCCAAATCTCGTAAAATAAATTGAATTCATTTAAAGAATTTAATTAATTAGCATTTACATAATCACTCAAAATATTTAAAACATATCAACTGGTTTGATTAAATTAATTACTGAAACTACAAATTCCATTATTATTGTTTGCCATTATACAAATTAGCCAATTACTGTTTCCAAAATTAATGTTATTATTGATTTAAATTGCAAAGTATTAATTTTATTATTCTCACTTACCTATATACACACATTGTTTAGCTGACCTTCTACAATACACATAAATAAATGCACTACAATTATTTACAAACTTTAGTTATCAACTGTTCAGTTTTTCCGCACTTCATTGTCCACATCTACCATGTCAGAACCATAAAACATAATGTTCATCACTGTCTTTTATTGTTTTAATAGTTTAGCCTCCATCGTCATAGATAAGTCTTGGTTTTATACCACACCGTTCATTTTTATTGACAAACAAATGGTTACTTTGTGTGTCATAACTAGAACAACCAAATTCACTCATTTTACCAAAATGCTCATTAAACCAGTCCACGTTAGGTATTTTTGTTAAGTCTCCGTCATTAAATTCATTCATTATCGGGTTAATTACTTTAGTCAGATCATTATGGTCATTATTATTCAAATATACTTTTAAACTTTCTTTCCATTCGTCATACTTTCTATTCAAATTATACAATTCTGTTACTTTCTCCACATACAATTCTCTGTTTAACTCTCTCTCATCACCACACCACATTACACTCTCACAATTATTCCGGACAGAGGGTACAAAATTACACAACAAAAATAAATACTTCAATTCATCTATCAATACGGGACTCTTGCCCTTCAACAACAACACTTGTGGACACATTAAATCATCATAAACATTATCAACAATAAGGGGAAAATTTACCCTCTGTCCCCACTCTACCACAACATTATTTTTCCGCTCTCTCTCTAACTCATTAACACACATCAACATCTCATAATCACTACATTCCACCAACTCATCAGTACTTTCATTCTTTATTTTTACCGTATCAGTCTCTGATACTAATTCTTCAACTACATTACTATACTCAATATTACTATTCTCATTATTTTCGACATTGTTACACTCGTCATTATAATTTTCCTTTGTGTTATCATCTCCCATACATATACACTCTCTTGACTCCTTTACTTCTCTACATATTTCGTTTAATTTGCTCTCAAGACTACACAGTGAATTAGTTAATACCTCAAACTTAGCATCATTCATGTCAAAACGACTATTCATGTCGCTACTTATTACATTGAATTTGGTCTCAAAATTACTATTCATTCTCTCGAATTGACTGAGCATGATATTCATTATATCGTTATCGGACCTATTACATTTTGTTGAGATCAGGGTTATCTGCACCCCCGAATCTTCAGTTACATTACTCTGATCACTCATATTTAATTCTGTTCTATCTTTACTCACACTTGGAGTCGAATGTATTTCAAAATTGCTCATGTTTGAGTCGTCAAAATTTTCGACACTATTTTCATTTACTTTATTCTCATTATCTGACATTTTTTTATAATTGATATTCAAAACATTAATAATCTAATTAATTAATTTTTTGTAATGTACTTTCTATATTACTTTTGGTATAGCTTTGCGTACATAACGCATTTTTATTTTACTACGCTAACCTAAAAACACACGTTTGCCTCTTTGTAGGTGCGGATTTTACATTAACACAATTTTTTAATTGATAAAATCGTCCCTTTCGGCTGCGCCACCTGTGAAGTTACTATACAATTTAAAATATATAAAATACAATTTATATTTTTTACCTACCTGCACAGGTTCTTTTTGGGTCCAGAAATCCGATCGCACAAACCTCAGACGCAAACATGTGTTTTATAGGTTATCGAAATAACTGATTCGACACATCGTTAGGAAGAGAAATTACTATTTTTTAATTAATCAGAATTATTTAAAAATTTTGTTCAAAACTTTGCTCAGTGTTTTACAGATTAAGTTACATTTTTCTTTGTTCTGTTGGCCTCTTCTACATACTAACTTACTCTAATATCTTACCTTACTGATCACTATATAAAACAGACATACAGACAGAGCCCAGCCTGCAATTTTTCACTCTCACACATGCATGAAATTTATTATTTACAACCCCAAAACATTTTTTAATACCCCATAACCCTTTATAATAAAGCCCCAGCCCTTAATGAAAAACCGTCGGCAACGTGGTTCGCGCGCGCACTCATCTTCTGTTAATTTCTTGTTGTTTATTGTCCGAGAGTTATACACTTACATTCTTTGCTTTTTACTCGACCGTGGTCACATAAAATGTTCTCTCATTCCACTTTTTACTGTTGAAATCTAAGGTTTTGTAACGAGCCTAACTTGGCTCGTTCCGGCGCCGGAGCGATCAGTTAACAAACTGGGAGCGAAAACGTAGCAGGTGTTGCTAACGTGATCTCATACTTGTAAGGAAATCACTGCCTTGGGCTTCGTCGCAGAAGTTTCGTCCCATGCCATTCATGTAGTTGTTGGAGTGACGATAGCCTACGATCTCAGTGAGGCACAGGCCGACGTCACAAAAGAGGCAGGACTTAAACTGTATTTCCTCCAGCTTAAACGCACATTGCCGCATCAAATTCGCCCAGGCCATTTTGCTTTAAACCAACTCGGCGTCCCCACAGAGCGCATACTTGTATTGCGCGTGAGTGCGTGGTCACACTTATGCAAAGTTCTGCGAATTCGAGGGTGGCACGAATTCCTTGCCGAGTTACACCACAGAAATTGCGCCTTGCCTTTGTTTCAACACTGTTTCTTGCCACGTGTTCTGTTCCAATGGAAATAACGTTTGTACAATATTTTTGTAAAATCCCGCAAAAATGAAATAAATAAAAATGCAAATACCCCATAACTGTAATAAACAAAATTACCCAAATTTTGACACGTTACACTTTTTCCTCCAGATTTTCAGAACATTTAAAAGCCCTCACCACAAACTACATACATTCCACATTTGCCACACATTTACAAAACGAAAACCACAGTTACACAAACATAGAACACAACATGGAAATATTACACTACTTACCTAAAAGTAGAAAACTAAACACAACAGAACAATTTGAAATATACAGATATCATGCAGTACAACCAAACAACATATTAAATGAACAATTACATTATAGATCACATACACTATTCGATACACTGATCCAAACACACAAAGTTACCCCAGCGCCAATTCCCTCCCACCATCAACCCCCACCACACACACCTATAGTCCATAACCGTTACCCTGTTTATGACATTCAGTATTAACTCCCACTGAAGAAGACATACATCATGTTGAAACATTTGGGGAAGTGATAACCAAAGTAAGTTCATAAGTGAAAGTTTATACACCCTATGTAATAATATTTATAATTTGAAGGAAGGTAGTCTTATGAGATATCCAATTAAAATAATCCATGATGAATTGCTGAGGAATCCAAAGTGACTAACTACGAACCATTAAGGAAGAAAATACCTAAAACCTATAAATGAATGACGGAATCTTCAACAACAAGGATGAATGATGAAAAAAAATACCTAAACTAAATACCTAAGAAAATAAGAACGGAATTAATGAAAAAAAAAGAGAACCAGCAGTACCCGTAAGAAATACTACCCGGATAGAAGAAACAGAGGCCTGCTAAGTATATTTTAAATTACAACCTTAACAGTAAAACAAAAGAAAACAATAAGTGAAAATACACCTTCAACACAATTTATCACTTTTTTAACAGACACTTGATCTTTTTTTGATTAAATGAACACCTCAAATTGAAGAATAATCTCAATCTAACATTGATTTCTTAAGTGAATATATTTAAACGTAAAAATTCAATAAACTCAGTTAACCTCCAATCGTTAATTCCAGTAGCTATAGTTTACCACTGTAATTATAATTGTATCACAATTTATATGTTATTTATATGGTATTTGTAAAATTTTGTACTTTTATTAGTCCATTTGACAATATTTCCTGTAGTCCCAAGAACTTCGACCTGAGATTATAAATTAAACGAAAAATATCAACATCAGCACACTAGTCTTTTTATGCAGCGGCTGGACAGAATAGCCAACCGCTAATAATTGAACATGCCGGCGCAAAATTGAACTATATAATTTGGAAGAAATTGTAATAAGATAAAAAATTTAATAACTGTTAAAAAAACCCTAATAGATGCATTGAACTGAATGTTTCATTTTATTTAATCTTTCTTTAAAAAATTGTATATTCATTTATCGTTCAATAAACCTTACACTTTTGGTTTAACAAGAAGAGTTGGCAAACCCTAGTTTGAAGCAGAAAATACGAATTCGAACGTCTGAACGGGTGAGTAGACACTCTACCATTATAATCTTAATAACCATACAGATAGACGTGGTATAGAATTGGCGCTCCATCGCGGGACTTTTAAAGGGGAGAATCTCATCAGGTTATAATATTGAGGCCGTGATCACTCAATGCTTTTGAAATAGTTTCTGAGACCTGCACCAGTTGTGTCGTCGATTTCCAAAAATGTAATAAAATATTATTTGACGCTTACCGCGTCCTCGGTTATGTTTGGTGCACCTTAATTTTAGGGAAAGTTGCTCTTTGTGACTTATGTCAGGAGTACAGTCAGCTATGATTGTATAGTACTTTGAATCCTTTATGCGGGATAATATTGTGGATTTAACTTTTGATGCCATCAGTTCTATTAATTCATTTTGTATATTTTTGCCGCAATAATGGTCAGCCAAGTCACCTTTCACTGCCAATTTGATGTGCTCTTCCATGATAGGGTCAAACTTTGCCAATAATTGTACAAGTCCTAAAATTTTCCATTGTTCGGGGTGAATAATTTATCAGAAGATCCTCTGAAAGCCACGTTATTTTCAGCCAAATATAAAGTTATGTGCATTAATCTTTGAAGCACATTGTTCCATCGTAAACTTTCTTTAGAAATTACCTCATGTTCTTCCTTGTCAATTGTTAATCTAGTTTTTAATCTAATTTCAGCTTCAGTCCATTGGGTAAGTGCTTTTTTGTGCGCAGGACTGTTTTCGTGCATTTTCAAAGCATCACTCAAATGTCTCCATTTTTTGAAGCCTTTGGCGGTGGCCAAATTGGAAGCTGACTTGGAGTCAAATAATCGACAACAAAAGCAAAAGACACTATTGTTTGATACCGAATATACTAACCACCAACGTCGGATAGTTTCTTCATTTGAAAGTTTTCTTGAGTAATGAATTGATGAGAAATGGCATCCTTTTTCATCTTTGGGAAATTCACTTAGATGAACTTGTGAGGGTCCAGACATTATAATGTGATCTATAATGCTCATATAAAGTACTTTTGGCCACGTAGCTAAGTCAGACATGTTGTAATTTTGGGTTAGATTTATAGTGATAGTTTCATCAGTGAGGGAAACTGTATGTTGATTTTGACCCGAAGAAAACTCAAGACGATTCAGGCAAGGATATGATGGACTGGTCATCTTGAATAGATCGTTGTGTCTCGTGTCTAATTGTTTAGAATCTAAAGAAATATTGACCGATACTTGGCTTTCGGATTCAGATGTAAAAGTGCTGATTTCTGATTCAATAACTGAAGTACTCTGATGAGACTTTTCTGTAAAGTACTTGTTAATATTCATAAATTTTTTAGTCTGTTCAAAAAGTTTGTCTTTTTCAGCTTTTCTTTGACGATTTTCAGAACCAGAAAGCTTTTTCTTAATGGTTTCTTTCTTGTCTTCCATGTCGATATCATAAATATTGTGTATTATATTCTACATCTACAACAAAGAAAAAATCTGACTGTAATTTGACTCAAGTGAAAAACCTGAACTGAATGAAAAAAACTTGTTATTCGAACTTACCAAAAATTCGAAAATAATATCATGTCACTCGCCACACAAACTTTCTCTTTGATAAATAAAACACAATCAGCCAGTTAGTTAGTATTAACAACAATTTAGTCCAAGTACAAATAACGTATGAACTTAACACAGTACCGTAGCAATCATTTAGATGACACTCTATTGAACAATTCCACAAAATAACTGACTAAAACAAAGGCTCATTCACTCCACAGGGACTTCCCCGCCAATCTACTTGATGTAAAAGTCGGCGCCATATGACTGAAAGAGATGGCAGGTGCGCGGCGTGGCAACAGTGTTGCCATTAAAAATGCAAAAAATCTACAGCCTACACTGAGAAAAAAAATAACTTTTTACGAACAATTATTTTATCGTTTTTATCTTATTGAATTTCTTAGTCCAATATAATATTCTTGACACAAGAAATTAAAAGATTGACACTATTTTTAAAAATTGTTTCTCAAAAAAATATTTATACTAATTTAAACTTGTTTTTGTTTATATTAGAATTTAAATTGTTTCAATTATAATATTTAATGCTAATAAACGATTTTCTTCAATGAAGAAAATATTTATTCCACTACAACTTTTAATTTTTTTTAATAAAAACTTTATAATAGTTCGAATTTATAAATTGAATATTTTTTAATTAATACCATCATTTATTTAAAAAATAAATTAGTATTTTAATTTGACAAAATTAACTTAAATTTGAATAAAAAAAATATTTTATTGAAAATTTCCAATCTAATATTTTCTTGACTTATAAAATTTTTTTGTCATAAAAGTTTTTTTTTTCTCAGTGTACAGCAGCAACCTAACTGCCATAGCAGAATCTACGGCAATTTGCTTACAACTCCAGAAATTAAAAGTGTGCTCGCTCAGATAGCGCGAAAATGGTCTATGATGTAGCCAATCCAGAAACAAAAACAATGAAAACATTCGATGAACATGCATCATACGTGTATCGGAACGTTTCGTCGCTCCAAGCAAAAATTCACCTTTGCAAGGCGATGAAAGAGATGAGTAGTTATTATCAGCAACACACTTTGGGTCGGTGATTCTCCAATTTTTTTTAATTTTTCTCTTGTTTTGCGGTGGCGTTATTCTTTCTTAACTGATTGATTCATGGGTCAAGGCGCCATGCGGCATGGCACCCCCCTTGCCCTGGCGCCCCGGGCGACCGCCCAGGTTGCCCCCCCCTAAAGCCAGCACTGTATGGGCCAAAACTAATTTAGAAATTTCATCTAACGATCTCATTACTGACTTTCATTTTTGTTCTTGGATTTCGTTGTCCATGACGTGTCTACATGTACCTATGTATATGATGTTAGCTTTCATATTTACGAGTTAAAAAGATATTTATTACAATGTATGTGATTTTTATTTCTAGACGACTGTGTTGTTTATACTTTCTCAATATGCTATAATTGTGAATTGATTTTTATTCTCGGTATACAAGTTTCAGGATCACATGAACAGAGGAGTTTTCAGTTGACAACTGAATTATTTGTAATTTTTTGAAAGCTTGAAAAATGTAATGGTTTTATATTTTTACAGACGATAATTTTTAAAGACTGGTATTGGGGAATTTATCATATCCACCTTAGATCTGCCTCAGTGTGTACTTTTATTCATGTTTTCTATTTATTGTTTATAAATATGATTAAATTTTGTATTGACTTATTACATTTTTTTTATCGGCCATCTAAGGACCACATGCCAATTTCAATTCTTTACTCTTTGTTCTTTCCTTTTTTCTAATATTCTTTCATCTTCTCACTATATCTCTTCTCCCTGTCTTCAGTCCACTTTGAACCTGCACTTTTATCTCTCCTACCCTGGACTCCCTCCATTATCAACACTTTTGCCCAAAAAACTTCTCTGTCAATCGCTTCTTCTGTGTGTATATCATTTTTTTTTCTAAATCCTTTTGGACTTCTTTAACCCAACTTGATGTTGACTTCTTCCCCCACAGATATCTGAAGATTTGCTTTGTCAACCTATTGTCGTCCATTCTATATAAATGTCCAAAAAATTATAGTCTTCTTTTTCTCATTGTTTCTGTTATATTTTCTATGCTTTGATATATTTTATCATTACGTCTTACAACCTTCAGAAGTTTTTTGTGGGCCTAATATTTTCCTAATAATAATTCTTCTCTCCAATATTTCTAGTTTGTCTAAATTATAATTCAATGCTAGACATTGTAACGGACCAAATTTATGAGTATTTTATTTATTTCATTTTAGGGGATTCATAAAAAATATGTGTAAATTTTATTCCAACAAAGACGGTGACCAGAACACGTGGTGAATAGAACAGTGTTGTAACGAAGCAGCAATGCAATATCACGTTGCAAAATCGGTAAAGGAATCTGCACCACCCTAGATTTCCAAGAACTCTGCTTGAGTGTGACCATGTGCCTGTACGAGCGACACAGGTATACGCTCGGGGTGACGCTACTTCAAAAACCAACATGGTCAGGAAACCAATTCTATTCACCTTCATCGAGTGAAACGGCGGATATGAAAACTTAAGATCCGCCCATCTCGTGACGTTAGCCAGTGCCTCACTGAGATCGTATACTGTCGTCACCCCAACAACTACATGGATTGCATGAGACGAAACTACTGCGACTAAACCCAAGGCATTGGTTTCCACCAAAAGTATGAGATCACGTTAGCGTCACTTGCTACATTCGTTCTCCCAGTTCGTTAACTGATTGTTCCGGCGCCGGACCGAGCCAAGTGGGCTCTTTACAAAATTTCATATGGTACCAGAAAAAAGTGAAATAAGAGTAAAAAATCATGTGACCGCGGTCGATTAAAAAGTGGGGAACATATTTATATAACTTTCGGACACCAAAAAATAAATCTAAAAAAAAGTAATAACGAGTGCGCGCGAAAACCACGTTGCCGGCGGTGAAGGTTACGACAAATTTTTAAAAGTTATGGGGTATTAAAAATGATTTGGGATTTTTAAAAATAAATTTCATGTATGTGTGAGTGTGAAAAATTGCAGGCTGGGCTCTGTCTGTGTTTATAATGAAGTGTGATCAGTAAGGTAAGATTTTAGAATAAGTTAACCTGTAACAGACGACCGAGTGAAGAAATTGAAAAAAATGTAAATTAATCTACATAAACATGCATAACTGTTTTGGATGAAATGGTCAATGATTATAACAAATTAAAATATCATTTCTCTTCATAAAAAATGTATTGTGTAAATCATTCACACAACCTTAAAAATTACGCTTGTATCCAAACGTTCGTATGACGCAACCCTGGACCCGAGAACACCGACTGACGGTAAGTGGAAGTTTAATCAATTTTGTTTTGTATTTTATTATGTGGTTAATTAATAATATCTCAGTGGCGCCTCGACAGGAACGAATTTAATAAATTAATGAAATTCCATACCTACAAATAAGATACAAGCATGATTTAGAGGTTAAGTGAAAATACGTAACGTAAAATATAGTCAAAGAGTTAAATATGAGAGTTGGTTCAGATAATAACTAAACAACCAATAGTAAAGTTATAAAAAAGAGACTAAGTAAATTTATAAAAATGGAAAATACAGAGAATGAAGTCGTTTTGTCCGACTTAACTATTATAAGCGAAATAACTGAATTTGATGAATCAGCTGTTATGAGTAGCCTTGAAGTACATTCAACGCCGAATGTAGGTCAAGATGACAAAACTCTGGATACAAGTAGTATGAATGAAGTAGGTAGTACAGATGAGTCGGGGATTCAAACAACCCCAATATCGACTAACGAAAATAATCAATCTGATAATAGTGATGTAATGAGATATTTGTGTGGCATGAATGCAATGTTGTGTGTTAAAGTCGATGAACAGAATGTTAAATTCCATGAGTTGAAAAGCGAAATACACGAACAGAAAATAAAGTGCGAAAGCAATTTCAGTGAGTTAAAAAACCATATTAGTGAGATCAATAAATGTTTTGAAAATAATAATGAAATAGTAAGAACTAGTCTGAATAAATTAGAACAGAGTATGGAGAGAATGGGAGTAGTTGTAACGAATCCAAGAATCCAAATAAAGATAATACGAATGAAAATGATAATGACATGTGTCAAAATGTAATACTAGATAAAGAGTCAACAAATGATAATGATAATGTCGAAAATAATGAATATAATACTAAGAATAGTAGTGTATTTGAAGAGTTAGTATCAGAAAGTGATACGGTGAAAATAAATAAAGAGAGTACTGATGAGTTTGTAGAATGTGATAATGAAATGTTAATGTGTGTTTATGAGTTAGAGAGAGAGAGAGAGAAAAGATAGTATAGTGGTAGAATGGGGGCAGAGGGTAAATTTTCCCCTTATTATTTATGATGATGATTTAATGTGTTCACAAGTATTGTTTTTGAAGGGCAAGAGTCCCGTGGTAGTAGAAGATTTGAGTTGTTTATATTTGTTGTATAATTTTGTACCCTCTGTCTGGAGTAATTTTGAGAGTGTGATATGGTATTATGATGAGAGAGATTTAAATAGAGAATTGTATGTTGATAAAGAAACAGAATTGTATGAATTGAATAGAGATTATGATAAATGGAAAGTAAGGTTAGAAGTATATTTAAATAATAATGATTTGATTGATAATACAAAAGTAACTAACCCGATAATGAATATATTTACTGATGGAGATTTAACAGAAATACTTAACGTAGACTTGGTGAATGATTATTTTGATAAAATGAATAAATTGAAATTGTTTGGCTATGACACACAAAGTAACCATTTGTTTGTCAATAAAACTGAAAAGTGTGATATAAAACAAAGATTAATCTATGACGATGGAGGGTAGGCCATAAAACAATAAAGGACAGTTATAAATATTTTGTTTTATGGTTTTGACCTGGCAGACTTGGACATGTAACAGTTAATGACAGAAGTTTGTAAATAAATGGTTAATAGATTTATTTGTGTGTATTGTAGGATGTCAAGTAAACAAGTGTAGATGATTGTTATAATAATAACATTAATGTTTGCAATTTAGATAAATAAACAGAATTAATTTTGAAAACAGTAATTGGTTAATTGTAATTGTTTTGGTAGAAATGGAGTTTGTATTTTCAGTAATTAATTTGATTAAAATAATTTGAGATGTTTTAAATATTCTGATTGATTTAAATGTTGTATAATTAAACTTTCTAATGAATTTGAATTATTTACGAGAGATGTATTTGGTAATAGATGGTTAAATTGGTTGATGTAAACTAACATGTTTGTTAAATGTTTCAGAGGTTACGTGAAAGTGTGGTGTATATATTTTGTGTATGTCATTTTAAATGAACTGTAAGTATAGAAATTTTATAGTACGAATCAAGTATAATAAAAATGTTTACAGGTGTAACTCAGATGAGAAGATTTTAATTCAATAATGAGATGATGTGAAATAATTGTGTTAAATAAAAATGATAATCCAAAAAATTTAATAATAACTGAAAGATGATATATAATAATTATTAATAAAAAATTTAAAAATTTTAAGGTGATGAATGAGTTAAATGATTAATGATTGGTGAAAATGTTATATTAGAATGTATATACAATTTTGTAATTATTTCGTTATTAAGGTGCTATTGCTGGGGTGGCCTGTGCCTGAGTAGATAGTGTAATGGGTTGGGGGTAACAGAGAGTGTTACCTCCATCGGAGGCCAACATGGCGAAAATGTGCGACACACCTTTTGTACAATTGTACCTTGATAGACGCTCGTGTCGCACATCACAAAGATAATGTAGAACAGGCGTTGAAATGAAATTAGATTTCCCCGACTTTTAGGGCGATTACTGCCTTACCAGCACTAATCGTGGCTTTGGCGAGCGGTTAGCTATGGCCATAATCAAGTCCCTTGACCATAGCTGACTTGAAATTGGTTTATAATAGAAATTAAATGGGGGGTGAAATTAGGGGAATCCAGGAACTATGGAACAGCGGCTGCCACTCTGTCCGCGTGGGGACAGCATAGCCAGGTGGTAGACCCGTTTTAAGGGCGTTTCAATATATACCACGGATATGTTGATATCCAAAACGTTGAAATGTAAGTGCCGAAGCAAAGACACGGAGATGTCAAATTCCTCCAAATATGCAGTCTTTGTGGAAGCGAAAAGGCGCTACAGTCTTACATAAATTGCAATAGCGTGTGTGGATGGGAGGTGACTCAGATGAGCCACGAATTTAAATTTATAACATAAAAATTGCTAACTCTAATTTTGATCTAATAAAAATGCTTGTGTTCCGTTTAAATAACTAGATGCTCATACATTCACTATAAGGTGTTCATTCTATATTTTTTAAATGTAGTATTTTATTATAATAGGGTAGATATAAGAATTGATAAAAGGTATATGTTTTATATAATTTGTGTATTTTTGAAACTGAGTAGATAACTAAACCGACTGGCAGGCGGTTAACATAAAATTACTAGAATCAGAGAAAAGGGAAATATTGATGGTAGATGTAAGTATTGATAAGCATATATATTTAATGTAATCTGCACAATTTTTTGGAAATGTGCTTTCACTTTATTAAGAATATCAGCTGATCGGTAGTAAAGGGTCACTGTAAAATTGTTTGCAAATGTTCAAGGTAATCAATGTTAAATGTAACGTTTCAATGTATTACAGATGCTATTTAAAATAATGAGAAAAGTAATTTGATCAAGTGAGAAATAAAGTAATAATTTGTGAAAGCTAATAAAAGATGTTGGGTGATTAATAGTTTTGGGACAAGTAGACCAGTCAAAGTTGAAGTAGTAAAGATAGAAATATTGTTTTGAATTAATATTGTAAAATTGGAGAAGTATTGATGTTGACACAGTAGTTATGAAGAATATATGTAGAGTATTGAGTGATATATTGATGTTCATAATTGATGATGTTATTTTGTTGTAGTTGAAGTGAGGTAATAAGATTGAGATTATTGGGGATGGTAATTTTGTAATAGGGGGTAGTGTAATGTGGGAGTCCACAACAAAATGGTTGGGACTATTATTACCATTATTAAATCCCAGGACTCTTTCAAATTTAAAATTTACAGAAAGCCCACTAGCACTGACACCACAATACACGCTCATTTGTATCGCCCATGGTACCAGAAAATGGCGGCATACAATGCATTTGTCCATAGACTTCTTACAGTACCCTTAGAGCAAGATTGCTTCATTGATGAAGTAAACACTTTAAAACACATCACCATATCCAACGGTTATAACGCTAATATAATAGATAAACTTATCTCCAGGCACAAGAACAAAACTCAAATTCCGAACTGCACAGTGCATAATACTGAGATATATATCGGTGGAGTACACATCTTTGTTGCCTAACATTATAAGAAACCAATTTAAGAAGTACATTATCGCAGTTATCTTTAGGACAAAAAATAACACTGAAAATGCACTGCGCCCCAAGATACACAGAAGCGTAGAGACACGCTCTGGCGTTTACAAAATTGTGTGTGATGATTGCGACATGTTTTACATCGGCCAGACCGGGAGACGTTTTGAAGAGAGGTTCAAGGAACACCTGCCCATGAAGAATGTAATAAACAGTAAATCGACTTACGCGCAACACCTGATTGATTGTGATCACAGTTACACTGACTTCTCTGTTAATCTTAAACCCATATACTATTGTAAAAAAGGCTGATATATGAATGCATTAGAAGAGTATGAGATATATAAGGCGGCTAGGTCGCAGAAGGAGTGCCTTTCGAACGATATGGTGTCATTCAAATCTAACGCGCTCTTCGATACTGTGATACAAAAACTGGCACAGACATGAGGAATACTACCAACTTATCTCTGCATTGGACTTTATACGGCCAGTGCGCGTTTACTTTCTCGACGATGTGCATCGTCCCCTCGTGCAGTATGAGTGTTTGTTGAATTCAGTGTTTTTACTTCCATATTCCATACGGAAAATGGTAGTATGGTGATGGCAAAAAAATCGTGTTCGAGATAATTGCAGATTCTGATTGTACTACCCTCAAAACATGAAAAAGTCATTTTTCAAAAAGTGTGTGTGTGTCTGTCTAGATTTTTTTTATGGCAAACGATAAGAGCCACAAATTCAAACAGAATCAAATAATTGTTTGCATACAGCCCTAAATTGTAGAGTACTCAAGACCTATTGTTTTTGGTGAAGATCGGTTAAGGGAAAGGGGTAGTTTACCTGCAACGTTTTATGTTTTAACAAGAGTAATTGTTTCTATGACGAACGATAACTGCCGCACATTCAAACAGAATCAAATAATGTTTTGTAAGCATCCCTGAATTGTAGAGGACTCAAGATCTATTCATTTTGGTGATGATCAGTTAAGAGAAAGGGGTAGTTTACCTGCAACGTTTTATGTGATAACAAGGTTAATTTTTTCTATGATGAACGATAACTGCCGTAAATTCAAACATAATCAAATAATTTGTTGCATACATCCCTAAATTGTAGAGGACTGAAGGCCTTTTGATTTTGGTGAAGATCGGTTAAGGGAAAGGTGTAGTTTACCTGCAACGTTTTATGTTTTAACAAGGGTAATTTTTTCTATGACGAACGACAAAGGCTGCACATTCAAACAGAATCAAATAATGTTTTGCATGCATCCCTGAATTGTAGACGACTCAAGGCCTGTTGATTTTGGTGAAGATCGGTTAAGGGAAAGGGTAGTTTACCTACAACATTTTATGTTGTAACAAGAGAAATTTTTTCTAGACGAACGATAACTGCCGTACATTCAAACAGAATCAAATAATTTTTTACATATGTGCTTGAGTTGTAGAAGACTCAAGGCCTATTGATTTTGGTGAAGATTGGTTACGGGGAAAGGGTAGTTTACCTGAAACATTTTTTGTTGTATCAAGAGTAAAGTACTTAATTTTGATAAATAAAGTATCCTGATAAGATCTTAATAATCCACTGTAGAAACGTAGATGAAATATCTATAAATGAAGAGGCTAGTTGAACGGGGTGGGGGTAATTTTCTATATATGAAAATTATAGTTGTAGGGGAGGGGATAATTTTTACTTCCATGTTCCATAAGGAAATGGAAGTATGGTGATGGCAAAAAAAAATTGTGTTCGAGATAACTGCATATTCCGATTGTACTACCCTCAAAACATGAAAAAAGTCATTTTTCGAAAAGTGTCTGTCTGTCTGTAGATTTTTTTTCTATGGCAAACGATAAGAGCCGCAAATTCAAACAGAATCAAATAATTTTTTGCATACAGCCCTGAATTGTAGGAGTACTCAAGACCTATTGTTTTTTGGTGAAGATCGGGTAAGGGAAAGGGGTAGTTTACCTGCAACGTTTTATGTTTTAACAAGGATAATTTTTTTCTATGACAAACGATAACTGCCGTAAATTCAAACAGAATCAAATAATGTTTTGCATACATCCCTGAGTTATAGAGAACTCAAGGTCTTTTGATTTTGGTGAAGATCGGTTAAGAGAAAGGGGTAGTTTACCTGCATCATTTTATGTTTTGACAAGGGTAATTTTTCTTATGATGAATGATAACTGCCGCACATTCAAACAGAATCAAATATATTTTTTGCATACGTTCCTGAATTGTTAAGTACTCAAGGTCTGTTCATTTTGGTGAAGATCGGTTAAGGGAAAGGAGTAGTTTACCTGCAACATTTTACGTTTTAACAACGGTAATTTTTTCTATGACGAACGATAACTGCCGCACGTTCAAACAGAATCAAATATTTTTTTGTGTTCGTTCCTTAATTGTAAAGGAATGAAAGCCTATTGATTGTGGTGAAGATCGGTTAAGGGAAAGGGGTAGTTTACCTGCCACATTTTATGTTTTAACAAGAGTAATTGTTTCTATGACGAATGATAACTGCCGTAAATTCAAACATAATCAAATAATATTTTGCATACATCCCTAAGTTGTAGAGAGCTCATGGCCTGTTGATTTTGGTGAAGATCGGTTAAGGGAAAGGGGTAGTTTACCTGCAACATTTTATGTTGTAACAAGAGAAATTTTTTCATGACGAACGATAACTGCCGTAAATTCAAACAGAGTCAAATAATTTTTTACATATATGCCTGAGTTGTAGAGGACTCAAGGCCTATTGATTTTGGTGAAGATCGTTTATGGGGAAAGGGTTGTTTACCTGAAACATTTTTTGTTGTTACAAGAGTAAAGTACTTAATTTTGATAAATAAAGAGTGCGATAACGTGAGGTGGTATACATTAGTGACCACAGTAATGTGGTTAAGGCTGAAGCAGTAAGTAGAAAGAAGTAGTTTCTATGGAAATATTTCATTTCGAAAATGATTTTAAATATAAATCTTTGAACAAGGAAGTCATGTATGGTTCTCCATACCGATATTTTATGTATGTGTTTTTATGAACTGACAAGCTCGACCCAAGTGATCATCACCTGAAGATGGTACCTTGATCCTGAAATGCGTCGTGCCTAGCGACCAATGTAAGTTGCATGAAGGAATAACAGGTATCTAACCTATTTTAAAGACTTTTATTTTAAATAAAGCGAAAGTTAAAGTTATAACATGTGATAATAAAAATTTTAATAATTTTTTTCACTTCAATATTGTAGCATCACCAAATTATACAATACTATAATCTCCAATTGACAGATACAAATATACAGGGAACTGAATCAGATCAACCCCAAAATAAATAGTAAAGGGTGTATTACAACTAAGTGTGGGTGAAATAATGTGAACAATAAAAAAAACAGTTCATTTTATAAGGTAAAAAGGGTTTAAACTAACTCAACCACCCATAAATAAAGAACAATATATCTACAGAATGAATAGAATAAAATATAGAATCCTACTGTGTAAGAAACATAAGTAATAAAGTGACAGACAAGACATACCAAAAGACATGACTATAACTATAACTTAGACATAAAATAAAAGTAACCCAACAGATTAGGAGAGTGAAGGGATATTTATTAGTATAATGAAATTTGTAATAATGTATAGTATAAGATTATAAGGTTGTATCAGGCATTAAGACTATACCATTTATGTAACAAAACTAACAGCCAAACTGAATGTCAGAACCAGGACGGTTTTGTAATTTCAAATGTACTTAGGATTCTAGAAAAAACTTAATAATTGTAATCACAATTACAAGTAGTAAAGAGTACTGTTAATAAATAGTAATGTGATCAAAATAAATAATAAAGACAGAGAATGTGAACTAAATTTAGTCAGTGAAGGTAAATATGACAACCTAACCTAACAAAATCTGAAATCACACTTCTAAACACAAAATATGTAGTAAATATACTATCAACCTATTATGTTATATCTAAATGAAACTAGAAAACAAATTGACCATTCTAAAACAAAGATTAGGTCACTAGGATGTTGTAATTATTGTATATTAACATGATGAAATGTGATACGGTATAGAAGACTAATCTAGTACATTCAAAAACAACAGAAATACGAATAATAAGTTAATGTAAATACTATTAATGTAACAAGTGATAAGTGAACTGACTATTGGTCAGTAAAATAAATAATAACTACCATTAATAATATTTTTAATGAGAATGACATGTTGCACCAAGATGCACGTTTCATTAGTAAATTAACCAGAAAATAAGGATGTCAAAATAAAACATCAGAAGACTTTGTATTAGTTGTACACAATATGTATAATAGCAACCTGACAATAATGTATCAAAAGGACATATTTTAAACAAAATATTGTGGTAGGCCAAAAGCTAAAAATATTACTTTTGTTATTATTAGACAGAATTATGCATTGTGAGGTGTCAAATTGTTTAGCAGAACAAATGCCATGATGGTAACATTATATTTGTAATCACAAGTAGCATAGGAAAAATAGATCAATTGTAAATTATTTTTATAAATTTTGATCAAAAGATTGGCGTCGGTTTGATAATCTCATTCCCAAAAACCCACGCTTAAGACAGAATTAAATCATTGTGTTAACGCGGGGGTGATGATTTAATAAAGGAATTCTTTGCATTCCAACCAATTAAAACTCTTATATCGAGAATCTCCCCCGAAGGCCTAAGCGCTGTAATATAATAAAAAAATCAATAATTATGTTGTACCGTTTATATTACTATTTATTATTTTAATTTTATTTAATAAAAAAGTTTTCTTATTACATAAAATTAAAATAATAAATAGTAATATAAACGGTACAACACAATTATTGTTTTTTTTTTATTATATTACAAATGGCGCTCAACTAGTCAGGCTGAAATTAGGAAATTACTAGGTAGTAGAAATAAAATGATAGTTGACCTACTTTCCTAACTTTAGCTGGCAACTGCTATAAGTTCAGAGATGCACACAAGAGGTCGTTCGAAAAAGAGAATGAAGGAACCAGATACAGAAGAAGATAGGCAAGAACACGAAATAGAGGCAATCATGGATAGTGATAGGAAACGACAGACGGATAATGACCAACAAACTGAGGAGTGTGAATGGGAAACATCAAGAGAAGCTATACAGGAAATGATAAAACGGCGGGAAATGATAAGACCAACTACAGAATTAATCAATAAACAGAAGAGATTGGAAGCATTACGGGAAGAATTAAAGGGTATTAATACATTAGTAGAAGATCAGAGGAAGGCAGTAGACAATAGTAATGAGACAATGGAAGTAGAAGTTGAAATTAAAAATATGGAAACAGTGAATAAAAACTTGGAAACCATAATTAAGAAAGTAGAGGATACCGATAAAACAATGAAAGAAATAATGAATGATAGTCACCAACAGTAAATGAAGGGATTAAAAAATGATAGTAACCGAAAGAAATAACTATAAAAATATGGAACCATTGAGTAAAAAGACTGAAGAGCAGGAAAGGATAAAACGGAACACAGAATCATTCAATAGACAAACAGAACGGTGGAGGGAAGAAGAAATGAATGAGCGTAAAAAGATAATGGAAGATGAACGTAAAAGAATGGAGGCATTCGAGGAAGAATTAAAAAGTACGAAGAAATTAATAAATGAGCAGAAACAAATGATGAAAGGTGACAATAAAATAATGGAAATGAATAGTGAAGACACAAGAGAAATAATAAATGATGGGAAACAATCAATAGAACCAGCAAATCAGAAAAGAGAAGATAGTAATAAGAGAATGGGAGAGAAACTCTTGATAGAAGAAATAAAAGAGGATAGTAAACTATTAATAGAAACAACAAAGGAAAATAATAATAAATCATGTGAACTGTTAAATCAAAACAGTAAAACTGACATAGAAGAAAATAACAATAAAAAAATACCATTAAGTCTGGAAATAGAAGAAATACCAAATAATAAAAACTTGCCTGCAAAAGATATAGTTTTGTCTTCTGAGACGCAAAACGGTGAACAGGTTCAAGCAGAATTTAGGACCTCAGATATAAATGATATTTCTTGTGGTGATCACCTAAAGCAGTGGTTCTCAACCTTTTTGGGCCTGTGCCCCCCTTTGCGTCCTCGAATTAGGCCACGCCCCCTAGACCTAATGAATTGAAGTAAAAAAGTTCTACTGTGCTATAGGGTTAATAAATCTAACTCAAAGAATGTTTTATAATGCTTTTATTATTACAGATATAAAAAAATACATTATTTGGTGTTATTTCTTAAGAACACAATTAATGAGAGGGCTGGAACTGTTTTTCTTTCACAAGTTTTTGAATGTTTGGTTCCAACTGTGATAATGCACACCTCAGATCACTTTCAACTTCCAGCCGTGCTCGGTATTTTGATTTGCTGTAAGCCAGCATAGAAAACCCAGACCCACATAGATACATTGATGAAAACTGCACCAACAACCTTGCAGCTTCCGTAGCAACTTGTGGGTACACAGGAAAATAGCTTAACACATTTGGTGCCAGGCCCAAGTCTAGCTCGGGCTTGGTGTTTTAGTCAGCTGTGCCGCGCCCGAGTCTGGCTCAGGCTGTCAAATGTGATCTTGTGCAAAATCCACTGGTGGTTCTATACGGGCAAAGAGCATTTTGAACAATTCTTTTGAATGTTAACTGTAATGGTGTGCACTCTATCGGCTAATAGAAGAAGTTTTTATTTTGATACAATCGATATAGACAATCGGTGTCATTCTGCGTTGTTTTGTGTTTGTAGTTATAGGTTATATATTTTGGCGTACGGTTTGTTCATTGTATTTTTATAATATTACTAAAAATGAGTGATAGGTATCTCAATAACGGTGAAATAATAGAGATAGTCAACGAAATGTACGACGACTGCTTCAGAAGGTGAAATAGAACATTTTGGAGATGATTCGGATGAAGATCCGGACTTTGTTCCCAGTAGCAGTGGTTAGTATCGTTTGTTTCTTCATATTATACAGTAACGAATATTATTATTATCATTATAATTACGTAAATAGCTTATGTATTTACCACGTTATAAGGTGGTGCAATTTACTCCCCAAAAATATAGAATTGTATAAAACAATCTTATTACAACGTGAACAATGTACAAAATAATTGTAACTGTACTCTATTTTTATTTCTGCTGATAAATGTGCGTTTAGAATAATGAAATTATTTATTTTCCACTTACTATTTGTATCATAAAAAAAAACAGAGAATACTATTTTTGGTTGACCTCACCCTTTTGTTTACTGTATATTTTTTGAACAATAACACTACCCATTACAGGCCTGTCATTTTCTTTATTTTTGTTTCTCTGTTAGCACAAATTACTCTGTAAACATTTTCCCCTTCTCCTTCATGCTATTCAGTAGTACAAAGTATTTGTGTATAGCAGTGACTTTTTTTGTACAGTTCTTATAGGACAGTATTTTCATTTCTTCCAGAATCTGATGATGAGGAATACCAAAGACGTTCTGATGTAAGGCTTTCTCTCCAGAATACAAATCTACCTGGTCCTTCTAGGGATATTTGTAACTCTGGAGGAGGTGATGCAGCAGCGACAGGTGGTAGGCAACAGAAACGGAAACGATCAGAAATTTCTGACCCTGGTTGGTGCAGTGTTGACACCCCAATTGATATGCCAATTTTTGAAGAACAGCCCTGTGTAACTGCCCCAATTGACAACACGTCTACTGCATTAGACTGTTTTCAAGTATTCTTTTCAGATTTTGTAGTAAAACTGATAAAACAGGAAACCGATCGTATGCTGCTTCAATGTATACAAAACTCAAACGTGCCAATAAAATTTAAAAAAAACAGTAGGTGGAATTCCTGGGTTCCAGTGAAGCTACAAAATATTTATCTGTTTTTTTTTTCTGTTATAATACACATGTTTGGTCAGAAAACCAAAAGTTGCTAATTAGTGGACATAAAAAAAAAATTATTCAGACACCTTTTCCACCATCAATTAAGAGCAGAAACCGTTTTCAATCTATTTTATCAAACTTGCACCTCAATGACAATAGAACTTATGTAAAGAAAGGCGAACCTAATCACGATCCATTGCACAAGATCCGTCCATATTTTGACTATATCAAAAGCAAATTTGCAGAATCTGTTATACCATCACGCGAAATAACGGTTGATGAAGGCATTTGTGGCTTTAGGGGACGAATCCATTTCAGAGTATATATAAAAAATAAACCGGACAAATACGGTATAAAATTATTTATAGCCTGTGAAGCAACAAGTGGGTATGCTCTGAATATAGAAGTATATACTGGAAAGGGGGCTCAGAGTAATTCAATTATTCCTTTGTTCCAAAGACTTTTACAGAAATACTTGGGGAAGGGGTACACAATTTATATGGACAGATTTTACAGTTCACCACAAGTATTTGACTTTCTGTGGAATGAAAAAACTTTGGCTGTTGGGACATGTATGTCAAATAGATGGGAGTTACCCAAACAAAATCTGATAAACAAAAAACTGAAAAAAGGGGAGATATGCGTCGTAACCATCTGCTGGGTCTGAAATGGAAAGATACTCGCGATGTTGTTGCTCTTTCCACTTGCCACCAAGCAACATCGTCTAATGTAGTAGTTCGCGGTAGAACTGGTGCAGTGACAAAAAATAAACCAGATGTCATACTCGACTACAATAGGAACAAAACAGGTGTCGATAAAAATGATCAATTGGTTGCATACTACCCATTCAAGCGCAAACAACTGAAGTGGTGGAAGAAACTGTTTTTCCATTTATTTCTAATGTCAATTACAAATGCCTACCAATTGTACTGCAAGACAAGAAGCCCTAATGAAGTAAAGGCTCCTTTGCTTGACTTCATGATACAAATTGGTGAAGTGCTTGCAGAAAAAGGAGGAGTTGAATTGCAAAATCACTCTCAACAAATTGCGTCAAATAGATTACTTGGAAGACATTTCCCTGAAAGAGTGCCTGCAACAGATAAAAAGAAGCATCTGACTCGTACTTGCAAAGTATGTTCTGATAGATTCAAGGCCCAAATTGGTGGACATCAAAGAAAGGAGTCAACTTGGTGGTGCCCTGACTGTGAAGTTGGACTATGTTTACCTGACTGCTTCAAAGTGTATCACACAGTGGCAAAATATTATTAGAATAATAAACATTGATGCATTTTTCTCCCTTTTTTGACAGTAAATTATATGTAAATTAATTATTTTGGTACACCTTGACAAAAGTGCTTTATATTTATAAAACATTTTCATAATTGTAATAAAACATATGTTAGACTTTTTTCAACAATGAAAAACATGGTTTTGTTATAGTGACAGTAATTAATTATTTCTTATAGCTATATGTACATGTTTCATACAGTTTTAAAGCAAACTCAGTTTGTTATTATGATGTTTAGACCATTAACATTGACCAAAGATTAATTTAATTATTAATTTCTATAAAACCTTAAAAATGCCCGGTTTTCTGGTATTAATAGTCTTCTAATAGGCTGGCACTGAAAGTGTTAACCAAAAATCTTCAACAGTCATGTTTGGGAACTCCGCTTTTGCTTGAGAATCACATTTTAGGTCGATTGCCTGCTCCTGAAGGGAATCAGGAAGCATGTCCACTTCGATTTTGAACGGATCTTGTGTCAACTGAAATTGCCAGCTATCTGAAGAAAGATCTGGAAAGTAGCGTCCAATTTCGGTTTTCAAGGATGCCAAATGTTCTGAAATCAAGTTCTTCAATTCACTTTTCAAATTTAATGGAAGATTTTGTGTGTCATCAAGAAGGTCGTTAAGACGTGGGAAGGACGAAAAGTTGGGTTCTGAACTCTGAAGGCGACGTTGCCACAGAGATATTTTTTCCAGGAAACCTTTCATTACATCATAAGTCTTCAAAATGTTTTTCTGTCCTTGCAGTTTCAAATTCAAAAGGTTGATCGATTCAAAGAAGTCTGATAAATACGCCAAGTGGTGGATACATTTCATACATTTCTCATCTGTAAATTGCATGTACAGATCTTCTTCATTTGAACTCGTCAACTTCTGATTTCAGATTGAATAGCCTAGTGAGCACATTACCTTTTGAGAGCCAACGAACTTCAGTGTGGTAAAGAAGAGTTTGTTGGTCACTATTCAATTCGTAACATAAAGCCTCAAAAAGTCTAGTATTCAGAGCACTAGATTTGACAAAGTTTACTACTTTGATTACCAATTTCAAAACAGTATTAAGTGTTTCAGGCAGAGTCTTACAAGCAAAAGCTTGTCTGTGTATGATACAATGAGAACCAATGATGTTAGGGTTGTTTTTTTGCAAGCACAACAAATCCAGAATGGCATCCTGTCATGGCTTGTGCCCCATCAGTGAATATTCCAACAACATTCTCCCAAGGAAGATTATTAGCTATCAAAAAGTTCACAGAGCAGAAAAAACATCCTCACATTTTGTGGTTGTCTGAAGAGTTTGCGAAAATAATATTTCCTCTACGAAGCGTTTTCCGTCAATATATCTACAGTAAAACAACAACTGAGAGTGCTTTGAAATGTCAGTTGTCTCATCACATTGCAGAGAAAAGAACGGAGATTTCTATAACTTTTCTATTACTTGTTTTCTTAAATCTTGTGCCATTTCATCAATTCTACATTTTACTGTGTCATTTGAGAGCGGTATTTTTGCAATTTTATTGCAACTTTCCTCTCCAAGTAAAGTACTGCATGCAGTTAGTAAACATGGTTTTATAAGTGATCACCAATGGTATGTGGTTTCTTGTCTTTTGCTATAAACAAACCGAGCTTGTAAGAAACTTCAACGGCCTTTTCGTTCTCCACTTGAAAACTTCCAGTTGAATTGAGTTTCATTCGTTTAAGCGAGTTTCTTTATCCATAAAAAAACTCACTTGGTTCGTCTTTCAAGCCGGGATGAATGGTAGTCAAAATGGTGTTCTAAACACCCTGGTCGCATTGCATCATTACTCAGACAGTGTGACAAATAACACACTGAGGTAAATGACAATCGTTCTTCTCAATGCACATAAAGCCGAAACTTATATAGTCATCACTGTACAGTCTTTTCTTTGGTAATGATTTAGCCATGTTTAGCACTATTACGCACGACAATCACTCGCACAAATGACTGGAACACAATAACAATCATCAATCGTCTGTTTTGTGCAGTGTAACCACCAACCGGTAGTAAAATTACCCTAGCCACGGTAGTGTTTTCCCTAGAAACAGTTTGTCTGCTTCCAACAGAGATGCAGAGGGATCTAACGGTATCGGGGCGAACTATTTGGGTATAGGCCAGTGTAAATAAGACATGTGCCTGAATACAGTTAGATCTAGCGGTGACGGAGAGAACTATTTGCAGAAGTTCCTTTTCTAAGGCCGTGCATGAGTAGTTTGTGTTTGTTACAACTTTTTATTGTTTGGCTAATTTATGTATATTTTCATTGCTTACCACACCTCCCCTGAAATTCTCCTACGCCCCCTAGGTTGAGAACCCATGACCTAAAGGATAGTAATGTAATTGAAAGCAGATATGGTAATGATGATGAAAGGGTTGATATGTCAAGTGAATTAAACATTAGTTTGGTGAAAGAAGATAATGCACCTGTGTGCGATATTATTTTTTAAAGATTGATAATCTGAAGGTAAGAAGTTTATTCTTACGGTGTAATTTATCCTCTGGTGAGCTCTTTAAGCAGTGCAACATGCAGAATTGCTAGCAATCAAATAATTAGAAAAAACCTGACTTACCGAAATCTCATGAATGGTTGTTCTTGACACACAGGCAGAAAAGACTGGTTGGAATAAACGATAGGCTACATGAGATGGATTCTACCTGACAAAAACCCGGCCCGTGGATGTTCACACTACAGTGGTAGAAGCACGACAAAAGGTTCAGGCCCGATGCATGAATTGACTTTACAAAAGCCATAGTGCCAACCTCGGAAAATTAATAACTGACCGGTTCGATATTCGAAATATCGAACACCGGCCCCCGTTGACCACGATAGGTCAACAAACAAGTACACCAAGAGAACTGCACAAAATACATTACAAAAAGGTTTTAGTGAACATGAACACACTCTGAAAAATTACCCTCCAACATAGGAGGGGGTCACACGCAAACACGAGAAAATTCAAAACATACAACAAAACATGCAATTAATTAGAAAAAAAATGCCGAATAACTCCGCCGCGGGCGCATCGACCAGACGAGCAATCCGGAAGGTTCGGGTAGAGCAGACAAAAACCAAACAACATGCAATAAACAATTGCCCAGCCAAACACAGCTTAAAACTCAGCAAATCAACTTAGTTAACATTCCCTAGTTTTTACAATTTTTTTTCCCTTTTTTATTTTTTGTTCCCTTTATTTTTTGTCATTTTTTTTTTACTTATTTTTGTTGTTGTTGATTTGTTGAGCATCCATAACTCACAATAGACTGGCACAACGCCATGCCAGAAACATTCCACAATGTAAACTTCAATGCGGACAACAGCTGGAAGGAACCACCTGGGAAATCCCAGAAAAGTGTCAAGTAAGTCCACAACACAATCATTAAAACTAATTCTGCTCACCCGAAAACAAGACAAACACAGTCAAGAAGCTATAGGCAACCTGTATAATTTAATAGCAGGTCGTTCAAAAGAACCTGCAGAAGTTTTAACTAAAACGCGACGAACAACCCCGTCGCTCCCCGGGAACACAGCTGAAACTCGGCCAAGAGGCCACATCAGGGGAGGAGAATTCTGTTCCTCCAAAACAACCAGGTCCCCAACCATTAAGTTTCTGGACTTAGCCAACCACTTCGATCTGGCATGAAGTGCCGTCAAGTATTCCAAACGCCACCTTTTCCAAAATGCTTGGAGCAAAGCGGCAATTTGTTTGTAATGGCGGACCGTCCCTTCATTTAACGAGACTTCAGCTTCCGGGGGCGCGGTAATGGGGCGGCCAACCAGAAAGTGACCAGGTGTTAGAGCCTGGCAATCACTTGGATCTGAAGATAGGGCAGTTAAAGGATGGGAATTTAAGATTGCTTCTATACGAATACATAACGATGAAAATTCCGCTACAGTCAACGACCTGGTCCCAATCATGCGTTTCATATGAAACATGGGCGACTGGACAGCCCGTTCCCACAAGCCACCCTGATGAGGGGCAGACGGAGGGATAAATTTAAAATCAAAATTGTTATCTACAGCAAAAGCTGTTATCTGAGCTGACGTGTCAGGATTAGAAAGAACATTTTTTAGCTCCCGTTTAAGTTCGGAGCGCAACCCCACAAAATTCCTGCCACAATCCGAATAGAGTGTTTGAGGAGCTCCACGACGACTAATAAATCGCCTCAACACATCAATAAACTGTGAAGTAGAAAGATCCATAGCTACTTCAAAGTGAACTGCTTTAGTGGCTAAGCAGATGAAAATGCATAGGCAAGTTTTGACTATAGGCGCCTTCCGAACAGAGTAAGCCCATACCAAAAAGGGGCCAGCATAATCCATGCCGGAAGAATAAAATGGAGGTGCCGGATTAACCCTAGGGATTGGCAGATCCCCCATTAACGGATTGGTGGGGGGAGGACGCGCCCTGAAACAAGGAAGACATTTCCAAATTATGGTTCTTATGACCTGACGTGCGGACAAAATCCAATAATTTTGAGCCAACTGAAAGTGAACTTGCAAAGGACCAGCATGACCTAACCACACATGGGTGTGATGAATTAGCATCAGATGGTGATGCTTGGGCAGTAAAACCGGAAAACGATTTCTAGCTACCGTAGAGTTGGTCAAGCGACCGCGTACTCGAATGAGGCCAAAATCATCAATAAACGGGACCAGGCGCTGAATGCGGACCGGGAGCCGCTTACCTAAACGAACAGCCGCGAGCTCCTGTCCAAACACGCTGCGCTGAATGTAGTGTAAAATATAGTTAACAGCTAACCTCTTCCAACCCACGGCTGAGGAAGGTTCAACCCCCGAAGGCATAGCCCACCTTAAGATAACTGAGGTTACCCCCACCACTAAGGGCCACGAGGACAAGTGATCGAACAATTCCACCTGGGGCTCCTGAGTAAGAAACGAAGAGACCTCGGTCTCCAAGGCAACATCTTGCACGTCGTGATTCGGTTGATAATTAATAAGGGGCCAGTGCACAGAATCAAGCTTTAGCCAATCTGGCCCTGACCACCACAATGTCGACGACTGGAGGCTGGTGAGTGAAGTACCTCTAGAGGCCAAATCAGCGGGGTTAGAAACACCATGAACATGACGCCAAGACTTAGTATTGGTCCACTCGGTAATGGCAGCCACCCCATTAGCAATAAACGTTTTTATTTAAAAGTAGGCATATTCAGCCAATCCAAAACAATCGTCGAATCTGTCCATAAGAAAATTTGACTCATTTGAAAACATGAAGAGAATAAGCCAACATAATGACAAACTACTTTGGCTAAAAGATAAGCTCCCAACAACTCCAAACGTGGGATTGATAAAGTTTTAAGAGGTGCCACTTTAGTTGTAGAAGACACCAACGAAACCACCGGAGGACCAGAGTCAGTATAAATGGACAGGTAAAGAACTGCCCCATAACCCAACTGGGAAGCATCACAGAAACCATGTAATATAACCTTTTCAATACGCCCACCTTTAGGGAGGAATGGCCGAGTAATAGTGATTACCGAAAGATGATTCAGAGAGGACAGGAATTGACTCCAATAATCATTTAAGTCATCACTGAGAGGAGCATCCCATTCCAAGCCCTCAGCCCAGTTTTTGGAAAAAGGCCTTAGCCCTGAAAATCACTGGCATGTGATCAACCACATGGGTCAAATAATTGTGCCATCTGGGATAACACGACACGTTTGGTGAATTGTACCTGAGCATTACTGCAACAGGCCAAAGGAGGAAATGAGAAGCAATCGGTTGAATGGTCCCAACTTAAACCCAGAATATCCTTAGAAACGACAGAATCACTCTGAGCGGCTGATTCAGGCAGGCAGTCAGGTTGATTAATACACCATTTTTTCAAATTGAAACCTCCTGACGATAACAGGATTAATTCGTCAACTATGGGAAGCGCGGAAACCTTCTCATAAGCCTCACCCTTAAGATGAGTCAATAAATATAACAATTTCTGCTTTGGGGTGAGGGCAGGACTTTCGTCCACTAATGTGGTAAACTTCGACCAAAACTCGGACCAACATTTGGACTGGCCATCAAAAAAAGGTAAAGAAAGCTTCGGCAACTCATGAACGAGAACACCTGAGTGCCCGCCACTTGCCGATGAAGACTGACCGGTAATCACTGGTTTAGTTAGTTTTGACGCTAAAACGCATCCCCGGACATAAATATCTTCAATTTGCGCTACCACCGAAAAAATGTGGTCCTCGTCCAATCCCTCGGGCAATGACTCTGCCGATAGGTAAGGATCTGCCTTACCTAGAAGATCCTGATATTTTTCGGACAACCTGGAGGCCAAGGTACCGGCTTCATGTTGATCCACGACTCTCAATTGCGGCAACCCTTCCAACCTATTTATTAAGTGTTGCAACGCAAGTATTCCCACCGAAGTGGTCTGGTCAAAGGCTGCCAGCGACAATTTAGCAGGCATTATGATTTAAAGAATTTCGCGCAACCGACAACTACCCTGGACGAGAGAATTAGAAATTAATATAGTCACGACCCAGACCTAGCCTAACAGTAATCTAGATAAATCTGCCTCTGAAATAAACTAGTTTTCATGAACAATACCGAACATAGTAGATACAAAAGTAAATTAGTGCAAGGCAAAATACAATTTACACAAACCAAAAGGCTAATAGTACAGAACACAATAAATCACATACTCAAAAAATGCAAAAGATTAATTTGCACAGTGCAAAAGCACGAAAACAAAACAACAGGTTGCACAATATTAAAGCACATACGGTGCAAAATAATGGTACACAAAATTGTACACAAAGAACATGTGTAATACCAAATAGAATAAATGCACAAAAATACACTAATACACAACAAGGTACAATATACAAAAATTCCACAGTTAACGATACAAACACAATAACTTAGACGCGTTAAATGCAAAAATTTATCATAGTCAATGCGGCGTGTATGGACAGGATATCGCACATATGCCAAATATAAACTGCACCAAAAAGGTAATAGTCAATTCCAAAACAACATTAAATATAAATGCAGGCTATACCGAAAAAAACCGGGTAACCTAAAAACCAAACGTCCCCCACACGCCTTACACATTCGCAAGCACGTAACACGTCGACTTCATGTGTAAAGCAGACCATAACAGGACGGGTACAAACTTCTCATGAATTGACCGAGTAATCAAACGATTACCAAAAAAATCAAGGTGCAAAAATTTGACACAATATTCGCTCACCTGGCCCACACACACGCGACGAAACTGCCCAACATACCAACCAACAGCATTAGACGCAAAATAATGGTCCACATGCCTAACGTACCAACGTGTATCCGTGCCACAACATGCAAATAACGAACATTGTTATAATTTTGAAACTAACAGCATGCAAAAATCCACGAGCAGGCACAAAACACGAAACAGCACGGCACGTTGGTGATTAGAATAAAAATCGCAAAGCCGAAACTGGTTTGTAACCCATTTACCCAACACGGCCAGCATCAGCATGAAAAAGCACGTGTTCCCATTCGAAACGGCAAGCAATTAAATTGAAAAACTAGCAAATTCATAACCCTCTGGTAGTATAATATGTGCAAAATTATTTTTTAAAGATTGATAATCTGAAGGTAAGAAGTTTATTCTTACGGTGTAATTTATCCTCTAGTGAGCTCTTTAAGCATTGCAAAATGCAGAATTGCTAGCAATCAAATAATTAGAAAAAACCTGACTTACCGAAATCTCATGAATGGTTGTTCTTGACATACAGGCAGAAAAGACTGGTTGGAATAAAGGATAGGCTACATGAGATGGATTCTACCTGACAAAAATCCGGCCCGTGGATGTTCACACTACAGTGGTTGAAGCACGACAAAAGGTTCAGGCCCGATGCATGAATTGACTTTACAAAAGCCATAGTGCAACCTCGGAAAATTAATAATTGACCGGTTCGATATTCGAAATATCGAACACACCAGTGATGCCTACTTATGATATCAAGACATCAGAAACAGTTATAAACAGTTCAGTGACTGTTGTTAAAGACACCAATAAGGTGGACATAATTGAATCTTCTGTTAAAAATACATCAACCAAACAAACTGAAGTATTACCTAACACCGAAAAAGGAAAAGTAAAGGTTATCAAAAAGAAAAGTCGAAAAGAACTAATAAAAACACGGGAAGAATTCGATATGATGAAGAATTGACTAATTAATGTGCTTAATCTACCAGTTACTGACCATACGAAAATTATGAATTTTAAAGATTGTAGGAGAACTTTAAAAGAAATTTTAGAAATGACACAATAAAACAGTGAGTAAAAACTTCAGAAAGTCTATACTGAAATGGAATATACCAAAAATAGAAATGTATAATAAAATGTCAGCGAGATCATCAATAATGAATATACCATTAAAGTATTCATTTAGTAAAATAGATGATAAAGCGATTCAAATAGGCCTTGAAATAAATGAAAATACTGCAGCAGAAAATTCAGAACACAAAGTAGTAGTGAGAGAATTAGTCAGGACAGAAATAATTCCAAACACCTTAGTAATCCGAGGAAGAAGGGCAACTGAGATTATGGACCATGGATAAACTAAATACAACGCACTGTCGAGAAAAAGGGACTGATTTTCTGAGAACCGACAAGGCAAACCATTTAAGAAATGAAGAAGAAAAAATAATGATAAGATAAAAATAAAATAAATAAAGAATAAATAAACACTATAAAGACTCAAGAAAAAAATAATGATAGTTAAGAAAACAAACGACACAAATGAAGATTTAAGAAAATAAAAGCAAAACCGAAGAAAAGCTAATAATGAACAAAAGGGGAATATAAACGGAAAAATATGAAGGGAATAAAGAGAATTTAAAACAAATTAAATGAGGAAAAAATATGAAGAATACAAATGAAGATATGAGGAACTTAGCGCTACTATGAAAATAACCAAAAGCCCATCAATACAGGGATTAGAAGAGAATATGATTGTTAAGAATGATCTGAGGAAATTACAATAATTAAAGAGAAAACAATTACCTGAAAAACAATGGAAAGATGAACTGAAAGAAGATGAATTACATTCTGGTAATAAATAAGTTAACAAAGCATAATTATAAACACTGCATTATAAGGGATATGGAAAGATGGAATGATTAATACCAGGGCAAATGTGCCATAAATCAACAAAGTAAAGGCAAATAGAATGAAATAAAAATACAAGATTATATCCACACTGATGATAAATAATATAAAGATAAGGGAGTTAATGGTACGCAAAATATAATTTAATGAGAAGTGTTAAGAAGGCAACAGGATTCCTAGGGTGTTCAAGGTAACGCAATAGTTACCATTTTAAAGTATGACAGAGTGTAGAATGCTATGGCGCCACTCAAAGGTCATTTATTATGGGCAGTGGCCAAAAGTGCACTGTACCATGCACGGGTGAATGGTCGGGTGAGGAATAGGCCGCAATTGTGCCCACTCACAGCCGACATGCATTCACCGTGCCATTTAAAGTTAGGGTAGGAATTAATAACCCCAAGCAAGGAATCGACCTGAACAGAAGACAAAGCAGAGGAAGAAAGAAAAGTCAGTTGGTAACCACCTCTATAAGAAATATGAGGAAAAAATAATATATTTTTTTAGATTTGCCCAGAGAAGAAAAGGAAGTTATTTGTGAATTGTAATATCATAACCCAATTCATATTACACGAAAAATAATCACAACCCAATCCCTGAAAACAGCAGTAAGGAAGGAGATCCAGAATATGATAGAGTAAGGCAGCCATTGAATAAAGTTCATCTCAAAATACCAATACAATTCCTGCAATACAAGTACAAACAAGTTAAAAGGTGTCAATAATCGAGAAGAGATAAAGAAATTTTATGAATAGATCAAGGAAGGATTATAGCTCAAGAGATTTCTAACAGTAGTAGAACTGTTCAATAGATTTCTAACAACATCACAGAACTAAAACACGACCCCACCGACAGATACCAAAACTCAGTAAAACAAATAGTCAACAAAGCCAAACACATTATGACACATAAACAAAAGCCCTACATGAAACAAATCCGACCATCAGCACCTACACTCCAAGCGCTTCCCAAAATCCATAAAGAAGACATTCCGATCCGCCCCATTATCAACTACCGTAATGCCCCTGCACACAAACTGGCAAAATATCTAGACAAAATTATTAGACAACACACACAAATAGACAACAACATTGCAGTAAAAAACAACACTGACCTAGTAACAAAAATAAAAGACATACACATCCCCCATAACGCCACATTAGCCTCCTTTGACATTAAAAACCTGTACACAAACATCCCCATCTCTGAAACAATCACTATCCTACAAAACAAACTCAAACAGAACAACACACCAGACGAACATATCAATGAAATAACAGAAACTCTGAACATTATCACAAAACAAAACTACTTTACTTATAACAATAAATACTACACACAGAATGACGGCCTACCCATGGGCTCCCCCATATCCAGCATTCTAGCAGAAGTCTTCCTCCAACACTTAGAAAAAACAAAAATACTCACAAACAATGACAGACACTCACATAAAATACTATATTGGCACAGATACGTTGATGACATTCTAATACTATACAGGGGAAACAAAAGACAATGTGAACAGTTACTAACGCACATAAACAAAATACATAAAAACATAACCTTCACTGCCGAATACGAACACAACAAGACCATAAACTTCTTAGACCTCTCCATCACAAAACTAGAACACAGGCACAAATTCAGTATATACAGAAAACCAACTACAACTGACACACTAATACACAACACCTCCAATCACCCAATACAACACAAACTAGCTGCTTTTAGAACCATGATACATAGACTTAACAACATCCCCTTAGATGAAATAGACTACAAAGACGAACTAAACACGATAAAATATCTAGCAGAATCTAACGGTTATGACAGAACAATAGTCAGTAAACTCCTACACAAAACACAAAACAAACAACAGACAAAGACAGAAAACAACAAATTCATAACACTAACATACATCAACAAACAAACAGAAAAAATTGCCCACAAATTCAAAAAAGCAGGATACAGAATCGCTTACAAAACTACTAACAAAACAGAACACACACTATCAAAACGCATGCCCAAAGCACAAAACAAATTCGATCTACCCGGTGTATATAAACTAAATTGTTCAAATTGCAGTAAATTCTACATAGGCCAGACAGGACGTAACTTCAAACAGAGATACATTGAACACACAAAAGCACTCCACACCACTACAGAATCTACCTTCGCAAACCACCTCATTGAAGCAAACCACACATATAAAAACATCGACAATAACATGAACATACTACACGTACACACAAAAGGCCGAAAACTAGACACTCTAGAACAATTAGAAATATACAAACACACAAAAACAAATAAAAACGACATCCTAAACGAACAGACACAATTCAAATCGCACGCATTATTCGAACACATCTCACCACACACACACAGCTTCAATCTTTCGAAACACTTTCTCGTCGCCAACAACAAGACGAGCAGCGCTACTAACGACAGCCTCTGATGAAGCCTTCTATAGGTGAAAGCCGGTTTAGGCTGTAAGGTAAAACTTTACGTTTTTACTTATAAAAAACATTGTGTTCCGAGTCGTCAATATTATAGTGATATTTATTTCTAACAGATTATTTTCCCATAAACCTTGTTTAAACAAAATAATCATGTTTTGGTGGGGAGGTATCTGTAATGCAACAAACAAAGGGGACCCACAAAATAGGAACCTTTAGTACATAAAAGCCAAAATAAATATAATTAAATTACAATCTAAAACCGCTGAAGTACAATACAGAAACCAAACTAAAAAACCATTGTACAATAGTTTTAAGTAAACATTGTTAATAATATTAAGTTGTAAAAGTGATGTGATGACGGAAGGGTAATTGTCAATAATCAGACAAGAACTAGATGGTCTAGTTAAATTCTTCTCATGACAACAAACATAGTGTAAAAATCAGTGAAAATGACATGTGAAGGTGCACTACAAAGAGTAGTGTAGTCAAACGAATGTAATTGATAACAAGCAATTACATTAAAATGGAATAATAGTGAGATTAATTATAAAAGTTAAATGGTAAGTAAACAAACCAAAATATAATCAGTCATAATCAGGTTAACAATACCAGATTTAAGTGTGAACATTATAATAATAATCTGTTGTGTTCGTCAATTTATAATGATATACCTAGTACATATGTCTCTGTTTCTCTTCTGTTTTCTATTTAATTAATATGTCAATTTATATTGAATTTTAATTTATTAGGTGTCGTGATATAGTTAATTATGACTACCTTATCTCTCTATTTAATCTAAAGTTGTTGGTGTGAGTGAAACTTATGTATGTAGGGTGTTATTCAAAAATTCCGCTCAAGCCTATTCTGCTTTGCAGAGAATGAGAGAAATTTTGTATGGAATTCTCCTCTCTTTAATACCTGAGAAGTCCGTGACTAGCGCTGTGGTTCTCAGACAAGGTAATTTTGGAGGTTAACCCACTGTGCAGAGAATGAGAGAAATTTTGTATGGAATTCTCCTCTCTTTAATACCTGAGAAGTCCGTGACTAGCGCTGTGGTTCCCAGACAAGGTAATTTTGGAGGTTAACCCACTGCGTACGGTGATTATTGGTTGTACTCTCTATCTGTTTTATTTCTTATTCACACTCCATTAAATCATACATAAATGAGAAGATATTGAAATTATGCAATGATTCTTTATTAGTTCTAATATTTAATATCCAATAATATTGTTCTTACTTGAGATACGAAAAGGCTATAAGTCTGAATTAATCGATTATCGATCGGTACAAGGTTTTATATTAAATTCAGTTATGGTTTTTTTTATAATTATTTTAAACACAGGGCGTAAAGGTTCTTTCAACTGTTGGGAAGATCAGAAAATACATAAATAGGAATACAAGGTATTACAATGTAAAGTTTTATTTTATTAAATTTTATTTAAGTAATTGAAGTTTTACCGTTCGCTGGACATCGCGGCTCGAGAAGGCTGTTCACGTCTAACCTCTTTAGTGGTAGTTCAGTAGCGAATGCAGATGAGATGATTTTCTTCCGTCTTGTCTCCAAAGTTGTAATAAAAGTGAAATCCTTGGTCCTTGGGTGTTGCAGAATTATCGCTCCTTTTGTTCACCAATGTCCAAGTTTGTGGTAACGTGCTTCGACGAACTCCGAATCCAAATAAGTTTTTCTATTGGAAGGTGTAAATTGCAAGTTCCAATTTAATTTGGTGGTTATTGTAGTTTCATTTGTTTTAAAGGATTAAATCTTTATGCAGGTAGTTATTTATCTGTTTTATTACTTCATTAATTTAATATTCTGTTCATGATCCGAAATTAGGCAATCCAAGTTCTTCCTTTAGTTTCGTTACTTATTATCGTTTTATACCATCCAATTATACAATTTGGTTAATGGTTATTTGACCCAAACTATTGTAATTTGTCATTCATTTATTAACTTTTGATGCATTTAGTATTCCAAATTAATTCAGTTTTTATTGAGCATCTCTCTTAGTTAAACTCTTCTTGTTCATCTCCAAAAATTCAATAATCAAATCAACAAATGATATTCATCTTGTCGTCCCTAGCAACAACCTTTTTTTTTATTCTTATTCGATATTGTGTTATATTGTAATTATTTCATATAATATTCTTCCACTCATCAAAATAATTCCTTACTAAACTTCCATTATATCAGAATATAATCTTATTTATAGCTTGTTTACTAATTCATATATATTTTGCCAGTTTTTTACTCTTAGTCGGTTTCCTTTAATAAATATTATTTTTCCGTTATCAAACATTATCTATCGGTATCATTGCACTATGGCATTATCATAATTTGTTTAGTTTGAGTTTGTTTACTATTTATTATTAATTTCTACTAACTCATTGAATTATATTTAGTATTTGTTACTAATTCCTTTACCTAACCTTTCTGATCTTATTTATTATAAAGTGTTATTGGCTGTTAGGCCTATTGTCATACCTTGATCTACTTCTGAATTTAACTTGTTAACAATTATAGCCTTTTTATCCAAGTTTACAAATATAATCAATTTTTAACTACGTACATGTACACAAATAATTATCTTTATGATATCCAACAATAACTTTATCTTGACCTATAGATAACACATAAAAAAAATGAAATTAATTAATACTCAATAACTGAGTTCAACCACAGTTCTACAACAGTAAACGAATAATACATATTACTTCATTATTTGATATTCTATCAACAAGAAAACTTTCATATGATAACACAAACTATAACATCATAGTTATGATAACAACATAACATTATACAATTCATAATAAGTATTTTTGAGTAACTTAGAACGTACATTATTTACTTATTCTTATCTATTTTCACAACATCAATTACTTTGAAATAGTCAATATTAGCTTTTCTTTCTTACAATTTTTATCAATGTTTTTTATTTACCTCTCACTGAACCTTGAGATTTATCACTATTATCTTTATTACATGCTTATTTTTTATTATTATTACTACCTTGCATTCTTATTACTTTTATACAATGGTGAATTTATTTTCTGACCTTTTATTAGTGTGGAACATTAAAATATTTACTTCCCCATTCTATTTTTAATATTTTTCTTTATGTAACGTCGAGGACTGCATTTCTGTTACGTTACATATGCTTCCCCCCCTAAAGAAGTTTAATTTACCTGAATTTAATTTAGGTCAAGTAAACTTATATCTTTTCCATGCCTTACCTTCATATTAATTTCAAAGGTCAATGATGGAATTCTCAATGTGACTTGTATTTACAATTTTCTATTTAATGACAGTTCATTAATCATATTAACTTTCTTGGGGGTTTTTTTTTTCTTTAAACAGTACTTGTCGATGGTTGGTCACAATACTCAATAAAACTTTAGGCTGACTTCTCTTCTATTGCTAGTTACTGCCATCAATGCGTTTCTCCATTATTCTTCTGTCAGCTATCTTCCTTCTGTTTTCTTCCGTCATACTTTTTTGGAATTTGATGTCATTCTTCGCAATGATTCTAATATCCCTTAAATATTCAATTTCCCTAACATGTGAGCTGGTACAGTTCAGAGAGGCACTGTTTGGCTTCATACTCTGCTGCCCACACTACACTTCAATATAGTACTGTTGGAATTCATCTACAGTCAGCTATAAAAATATAATAATATGATAATAATCTTCTTATTTAATTAATAATAAACATCTTGGGGATGCTTTACGTTGTAGCGTTTTATATTTAATTATTCATATATTCCATACTTCTTGATTCCATTTTATTTTCCTTAACTATTTTCTGACAGTCATTATTGGTAATTATTCTTGATCTTCTTTTTTGTTGTGACAGTAATTCTAAGTATTATTTCTTCATTTGTTATTCTATTTCCAAGAATTTCTAAATTGTAATTGCCTTAATTATCATCATTACTTAAGTTCAGTGTAATTATAGTCATTAAATTATCCGTTGTTCTTCTTATTTTACTATTTTGTCTGGTCACATTACCACTAATTATGTTGATAAACTTTTTTTTCTTGTTTCTTCTGAAATTATACTGGTCATAAACAATCATTTATTTTGTTCTTCGATTCGCTTGGCATTTTGGCATGTATTTTAGATCATATTGTTTTTTTTTTAAATTATTTTGCATAGGTCCTTCTTGATATAAAAATTTTTTAATCTTGTAGTTTTATTCTTAAATATTTAGAATATTTCTTTATAAACTTATAGTAATATTTTCTTACTTCCTTTTTTATTTTAATCTTGGGGGCTTTATTAAATCTTCTTAATAATTTCTTTATAACCATATAGTAAGACGTTCTTACTTCTTTTTTGAATGTTGTGGTTTTTATTAAATAATATTGTTCAAAACATTTAGTAAGTTGTACGTACATAGTTTTTGGATTTTGTGGGTTTTTTTAATTTTTATTTAATATTATTTATTTATTTCTTCTTTCCAATTGGTTGCCTGGTCGGTTTTCAGCAAATCAGTCCCATTTTTCTGGTTGACTACTTCTTCTAACCATGGTCCATTAATTCGTCTGCACTTGTCGTCCGGATTACTGTAGTTTTCATACCAATTTTTACACTTGTTAAATATCTCTTGTGTATCTGGGACTGTAACTCGGCTGATACAAAGTCTTCATTTAAGTCAAGGTTTTCTGTTATAATTAGATCCCTTTTAATTGACAGGTATTTTATCTCCTCTATTTTAACGTAACCACTCATATATGCTACTATTCCATTCTCTTTGACCTCTGTATTATTTACACAATGTTCTGCTGGTATACTCCGTATTGAAGATATAATTGATGTGGTCAGATACTCTTTGATCATTGATATATTTAAATGATATTTTAATTTATTTAAGTTTTTTGTTATTATTCTATGGTGGTTTATTTTTGCCATTTTTATAAAATTTTTTCTATAATTTATACCTTTACTTAACTCCCTTCGCTTATTAATTGGGATGTTAAATCTACTACTTAATCCACCTTTCCTCATCTCCATTTCTTCTTTTGAATTAACTATTTTCTTTCTCCATAATTTCCTTATTTTCTTGATATTCTCTTCCATGGTTTGGATCTTCTCCTTGTTCTTTCTATTTTTATTTTCAGTTAGCAATGCATTTTGGTCTTCTCTAATTGCGGTTTCCTTGCTGCTCTCTTCTGTATTTGGACTTACTATAATACCTTCGGAAGTGCTGTTTAGTGTTTCATTCATATTCTTTAAACACATCTCCATTTCTTTATTTGTCTCCTCCTTGTATTTATCTACTTTTGGGCCAAGTGCGTTAGCATTTTCAAACTTCCCCTCGAAAGTTTCCCTTATCTCCTTATTGAACTTCTCCATTTTACACTCAATCCGCTTTAAACTTGCTTCGTGTATTTTCTCAATTCTTTCATCCATTCGCCTTAAATTCTCTTCATTTGTTCGTAGGATCTCTTCCTTCATTTGTTTTATACTCGCATCGTTTATATCGAACATTTCATTAAGTTTTTTTGAAGTCTCCTCCTGTTTCCTAAAATTTTCGTCTATTTTATCGAATTTTTCCTCCTGTCTCTTTGAGTTTTCCTCCTGTTTCCTAAAATTCTCCTTGTTTTCTTCCTTCTGTTTATTAAATTGTTCTGCCATAAATTTCATCATCTCCTGCCAACTTGGTACTTCTCTGGCTCCCGCTTTATCTATTTGGTCCCCTTGGGCATCTTCTTCAACTGTTTCCCTTTCCGTGTCCATAATTACTTCAGTTTCTTCTTTATCGCTTGTCTGTTGTTCTATTTCACTATCTGTGACTACTTCTATTTCTTGTTCCGTTTCTCGTTCCTCCATCATCTTTTTAGCCACTCTTCTGGTATGCATTTTTTGTCTCCAACAGTTGCCTGCTCTAGTTAAGTAATATTTATATAATTATGGTTTTACTTAACTTAAGCCCTACACTAGTTGAGCGCCAATTTATTACTTATCGGGTACGTACGTCTCGTTCGTGTGTAGATTTATATTGATAATCTATCTTTCTCTAATGCCTCACGTTGTTGGACGCCAATTTATTACTATCCCTGTGTGTTCAGTTTAATCCCCACTATTGGGTTCGTCAATTTATTACTGAGCTCCTTCCTCTCTTTAATATTAATGCGTCAATTTCTTCTGTATCTTAATTTATTAGGTGTTGTGATATAGTTAATTATGACTACCTTATCTCTCTATTTAATCTAAAGTTGTTGGTGTGAGTGAAACTTATGTATGTAGGGTGTTATTCGAAAATTCCGCTCAAGACTATTCTGCTTTGCAGAGAATGAGAGAAATTTTGTATGGAATTCTCCTCTCTTTAATACCTGAGAAGTCCGCGACTAGCGCTGTGGTTTCCAGACAAGGTAATTTTGGAGGTTAACCCACTGCGTACGGTGATTATTGGTTGTACTCTCTATCTGTTTTATTTCTTATTCACACTCCATTAAATCATACATAAATGAGAAGATATTGAAATTATGCAATGATTCTTTATTAGTTCTAATATTTAATATCCAATAATATTGTTCTTACTTGAGATACGAAAAGGCTATAAGTCTGAATTAATCGATTATCGATCGGTACAAGGTTTTATATTAAATTCAGTTATGGTTTTTTTTATAATTATTTTAAATACAGGGCGTGAAGATTCTTTCAACTGTTGGGAAGATCAGAAAATACATAAATAGGAATACAAGGTATTACAATGTAAAGTTTTATTTTATTAAATTTTATTTAAGTAATTGAAGTTTTACCGTTCGCTGGACATCGCGGCTCGAGAAGGCTGTTCACGTCTAACCTCTTTAGTGGTAGTTCAGTAGCGAATGCAGATGAGATGATTTTCTTCCGTCTTGTCTCCAAAGTTGTAATAAAAGTGGAATCCTTGGTCCTTGGGTGTTGCAGAATTATCGCTCCTTTTGTTCAACAATGTCCAAGTTTGTGGTAACGTGCTTCGACGAACTCCGAATCCAAATACGTTTTTCTATTGGAAGGTGTAAATTGCAAGTTCCAATTTAATTTGGTGGTTATTGTAGTTTCATTTGTTTTAAAGGATTAAATCTTTATGCAGGTAGTTATTTATCTGTTTTATTACTTCATTAATTTAATATTCTGTTCATGATCCGAAATTAGGCAATCCAAGTTCTTCCTTTAGTTTCGTTACTTATTATCGTTTTATACCATCCAATTATACAATTTGGTTAATGGTTATTTGACCCAAACTATTGTAATTTGTCATTCATTTATTATAACTTTTGATGCATTTAGTATTCCAAATTAATTCAGTTTTTATTGAGCATCTCTCTTAGTTAAACTCTTCTTGTTCATCTCCAAAAATTCAATAATCAAATCAACAAATGATATTCATCTTGTCATCCCTAGCAACAACCTTTTTTTTTATTCTCATTCGATATTGTGTTATATTGTAATTAATTCATATAATATTCTTCCACTCATCAAAATAATTCCTTACTAAACTTCCATTATATCAGAATATAATCTTATTTATAGCTTGTTTACTAATTCATATATATTTTGCCGGTTTTTTACTCTTAATCGGTTTCCTTTAATAAATATTATTTTTCCGTTATCAAACATTATCTATCGGTATCATTGCACTATGGCATTATCATAATTTGTTTAGTTTGAGTTTGTTTACTATTTATTATTAATTTCTACTAACTCATTGAATTATATTTAGTATTTGTTACTAATTCCTTTACCTAATCTTTCTGATCTTATTTATTATAAAGTGTTATTGGCTGTTAGGCCTATTGTCATACCTTGATCTACTTCTGAATTTAACTTGTTAACAATTATAGCCTTTTTATCCAAGTTTACAAATATAATCAATTTTTAACTACGTATATGTACACAAATAATTATCTTTACGATATCCAACAATAACTTTATCTTGACCTATAAATAACACATAAAAAAAATGAAATTAATTAATACTCAATAACTGAGTTCAACCACAGTTCTACAACAGTAAACGAATAATAAATATTACTTCATTATTTGATATTCTATCAACAAGAAAACTTTCATATGATAACACAAACTATAACATCATAGTTATGATAACAACATAACATTATACAATTCATAATAAGTGTTTTTGAGTAACTTAGAACGTACATTATTTACTCATTCTTATCTATTTTCACAACATCAATTACTTTGAAATAGTCAATATTAGGTTTTCTTTCTTACAATTTTTATCAATGTTTTTTATTTACCTCTCACTGAACCTTGAGATTTATCACTATTATCTTTATTACATGCTTATTTTTTATTATTATTACTACCTTGCATTCTTATTACTTTTATACAATGGTGAATTTATTTTCTGACCTTTTATTAGTGTGGAACATTAAAATATTTACTTCCCTATTCTATTTTTAATATTTTTCTTTATGTAACGTCGAGGACTGCATTTCTGTTACGTTACAACATACATAAACATGGACAAAACAACACATGATAACACAAATGTATTCAAAACCTACTATCACAAATTAAGTGGTAATGAAAGTATAATAGAGAACAACTTTAACATTGATAATTAATTTTTCCCCACACCCCTGAACACATTAGAATATTAATATAAGTGAAGAACAATTGTCATTCATTTCATGGTAATCACAAAAGTGAATAAAAACATTCATAAAGGAATGATAAATGAACCTAGTTAGAAATAACTAAACATTAGAAAGGTAGTAGGAGTTGAAAGGAGTTTGTTTTGTTATTATGTTAATTAATTATATAGAGTTACCAATGTTGTGAGTTAACTAATGCAAAGTTAGTTTAAAAGTTGAATTTTATGTTAGGTATTAAGTAGCATACAAGTCATGGAAACATGATTCCAGGTTAAAATGTTTATAATTTGTCTTAGGGTAATAAGAGGATAAGAAAAGATATAATTCAGATGTAATAAAACACTTATCTAAAAATGAACTTTTTCTTGTGAAAACTTACTTTTTTTGTTGGACGCGTTTCTGCATACATATCCGCCTTCTTCAGCTTTGAGTCAGACTGCCATCATTTCGTAACGGTTGTTGTGTGGAAGGTGTAGTGGGGGTGGTGTGTGGAGGAAGGGGATTGGTGAGGGGATTCAACTTGATGTTTGTTTTTTATAAAACTGTGTCAAAAAGTGTATGTGATTTATATTGTAATTGATCGTTAAGTATGTATGTCATACACTTTTTGACACAATTTTGCAAAAAACAAACATCAAGTTGAATCCCCGCGCCAATCCCCTTCCTCCACACACCACCCCCACTACACCTTCCACACAACAACCGTTACGAAATGATGGCAGTCTGACTCAAAGCTGAAGAAGGCGGATACGTACGCCGAAACGCGTCCAACGAAAAAAGTAAGTTTTCACAAGAAAAAGTTCATTTTTAGATAAGTGTTAGTGCTGTGAAAGAAGAGATGAATAATCAAGACAACTGTAATAAAACAGTTAAGCATTAGTAGAATGTAACAAGGGTCCTAACAAAAAAAGAGATTAATGAACTAAAATGTAACATAGTAATTAATGTGAACTATGACATAGGCCACTGCTAAATTCAACCAACTATTGTCAAAATTAATAATAGAAAAACCAAATAATGTAAATTAGTACCAAACAACAGATTTAAAAAATAAGCTATCTTTCAGGACTGTAAACATATTTTTTGGAATCTCAGGTGCTAAACAATGTTTCAGAAAATGTTAAACTGAACAAAAAGCATGACCTAGGCAGAAAGGTTGAATATTAAAAATAGAAGTAAAGTAAATTGACAAAAGACAAATCAATGTTAATTAACAAACACAAGTCATGATTATTAAGTGGATGTTCTTTTTTAGTAATGATACAATGTTGTAACAGTACAGAAAGGCCCAATACCTTAATTATGGGATTTGAGGTTATTTTATAATGTTTTATTGTATAACAGTTAACTAAAGAATGGTTAGGTCCATTGTCCCTCTGTAAAAAGGAACAACGCATATTCAGTGAGAATATAAAGCTGTTATAAAGTTATAAAGCTGTTTCGTCATAAACAAAAGACAATGACGCATGAACCACAACGTATGTAACGAGGCGTTGTCCCATCAAACAAAAGACGGTGACGTTAAATGCACTAACACAAGCGCAAATTTGCATATTCCTCTTTCTCAGTTCAGCACAGCACACCAAAGAGTCAACAGCGATGTATCGCTGGCGACTCAGTTTTCCACAGAAGTTTTAAAAAGTTATTATTTACAAGTACAAATGTGATAGTGGAGTTGTAGAGGACTCAAGTAATATTAACAGTAAAACATCAAATGTAGAGTCAGTGAACACTAACCGAGAAACGATGATTATGAGGCGAACACCGGCCATACTCCTGGAGAACATACAACACCAGCGAGGGAGCAACTCTGCCCACGTTTAGAGAAGTTAAACCATTATCACCTTTTTCTTAATAATGAGCTCATTAATTGATACCAGCTAAATTTGATCAATGTATTTGCAATAGTGAGAGTGAATGTGAGCACGAGTGAATGAACGCATGGCCAGGATTATATATACAGAGGGCATTGGTTTGTGTAATCTATTAATATATAATTAATTACGTAATTAGAGCTGCAGCCAGAAGTAAAAAATTATAAGGAGAGTAACAAGCTTCACTATGATACAAAATAATTATGACTGAATAGGGTTTGAGTAAATGTAGCTACCATTTTGTTTTTACAATTGTATGTGACGCCATTTTGGGCATTACTCCATATATGTTTATTTTATTCCGGCAATTAAAATCTAGTAATTACACTCAATTAACGATCAGTGTTATTATTTCTATCACCTTTTTGAATCTGAATCTCGCCGAGAATGAACCCTGGCCCCTGAAAGAGAGATTTACAGTAGAAAGAAATCACGTGCTCCCACATACATGGAATTGGTAAGTACATGTGTTTACCGTATAACAGTAAATTTTATATGTATATGAATATAAAAAAATGTGTGTAAGAGTCCGTGAGTTAACAACTGACGCCCAGAACAAGGGACTTTATTACGTGAGTTAACAATTGGCTCCCGAACAACGGACTTTATATAAAGCCATTTTATATAAAATATAGGCCAGATTCAGAAACAAGGAGAGTGATAGAATAGTGCATAACCTAATACACGAGAGGTTATGTTGACAAAAACATATTAAGTAGTAACTGTGACAAGTATAACTAAATAGTCATTTCAATATTAAAATTGTCAAAATGGCAGAAAGTAATAACAGCATAGAAATAAATAATACAGCTACAGAGTCAATTTTATTAGACGGAATAAGCGCAAATTCAACGCCTAGGCCAATCGAGAGCAAGATATCGTTAGAAGATCTGTTTATACTAATTAAAACACAAAATAGTGTATTAAAAGAACAAATTAATGTAAAGTTAGACAGTTTCGAGAACGAACAAAAGAAACAAAACAACTTGAAAAATGTAAAATTGAATCAATTAGAGGAGAAATTAGACAAGAGAATTAATAAGATAGAGTTAGAAAATAAGAGTAGAGAAATAAACAGATTAGATAGAAACAAAGACAAGGTAAGTAGTACTGGAAATTATGATAAAATAAATAAAAATATGGTAATAGGAGATAATAGTGTGGATGTTGGTAGTAATAATGAGGTTTTATGGGGAATAGAATATGATAATAATGGAATGATAGTGTGTTTTGAAGGGTTAAAGAGAGTGCGTAAAGAAAGTATAATTGTAGGGGAATTGCAGGGGTTAGATCTTTCCCTTAATGGTGTATTTGGGGGTGATGTACATGTTTTTAGGAAGGACGAGAGTGCCTTCGATGTAGATTTGGGAGACAAAAGGTCTGCAAATAGTTGTCCCTGGATTTTTTGTGCACCTGATAGGTGGTGCGAGAATAAAGTTGTAGTGTCCCCTGCATATATTGAGAGAGAGAATGTGATTTGGGGTTATGATGGGAGATATTGTGAAAGAGAGTTGTGTGATAATTGGGAGATGGAGTTATATAGAGTAAATAGAGACTATGAAGAGTTTATGGAAAGGTTAGGTGGAGAGAGAAGTGATAAATATAGTAAGTACTTACCTTGCAATAAAACTGAAGGAGTAGGAGATAATGAGAATAATGATTTTATAAATGACCTAATTATGACTGATTATACAGGAGGTGACAGGACAATGACCAATCATGACAGGTTAAATGAGTTTGAGGATAATGATGAACATTTGAATTGTATATGTATTTATGATGTTAGTATAAGATATCTAATAATAAACAATGTATATAGTTTTAAGATTCGACTATTATTTGACGATGGAGGTTAATTATTTTATTGTGTTATGAACATTTAATTACGTGGACAGTGTTTTTCAAAATGGACTGTTTATGACTGATTTATGGTAAACGATTAACTGGTAATTTGGATTGTATATTTTTGTGTATATTAATGTCAATGTATTTGTGTATTTTTGCTGTTGTGTATTTTTTGTGTAAACTATGTACGGTAGAATTTTAAATAACGGAAGAAAGTTTAAATGATATTACGGAATTTAGATTTTAATGGATAGTAAATGATTAAGCATATGATATATTTGGATATTGAGTTGTTTTAGGATTGTAAGATAAGTGATGAATTTTCTAGTGGTATATTAAGGTGAAATGTTGTAAAAGAGTTTGGGTAATAGTGATAAATAAGGGCATTGGAGTTAGTTATGCAGAGTTAATGGGAGTTAGTGAAAATAAGAATGTTGAGATACAGATAATGTATAAAGAGGTGTTAGATATTTTAGGGACACAGTAGTTAGTGATTATATGTAGAGGAGAGTAATGTGAATGGTAATTATATTTGTTGATGGTGATATTTTGTAATAAGGGTAGTGGTGTAGGGCGTCCGCAACGAAAGGTGTTGGGACAGGAAGGGATCGTTGTGCGCCGGAAAGGGTCACCTGAAAGGGTCAGGAACCGATAAGGGAATGAGTTGGTTAGAGTTCGGGTACACACATACTAGTACAAAAAATGAGCGGTGCCAGAGGTTTTAAATGGGATTAGTGAAGGGGGTTATTATAGAGATATTGGTGTCATAGTATGTTAATGGTTAGTAGCGGTTGTTAGTAGAAAAAAGAGGTGAGTAAGGTTAGATTGACAAATGCCAAAATAAGACAGAGAAAATAGTGAATAATAGAGTCACCCAAACTAGACAAGGAATAAGGATAAAAGGGTTAGAAAAAGAAAATTCATGGTAGAAAGGTGATGTAACTGAAAGGTAATGATAAATTTGAAATTGTTGTATAGAATCTGATATAAACAAATGTTAAATGACTAAAAGTTAATAGAGAATGGTTGATAGTAATGATGTGATAAAGTTTTTGGTACGTCATGTAAATGTAAATTGTTTAATGTAAGGTAAATGTAACAATGTTAATGTGTAATGTTCAATGTTCTATGATGTTTTATTATGTAGATGGTCAGATTGTGTGGTCAGGAGGTCGCTACAGGGGTAACAAATGTTAAAAGATAGTAGATTTTGAATATTAAAAAGATAAAGTTAGAAATGGTGTTGAGCAAAATATAGTATGTCATTTGCAAAAAATATAAAATGATTATAAAGTTGAGTAATAAAATTTGAATAATAAACTTATCTGCCATAGTAGTTGTAGGTTGAATCTTATACAAATAAATAGGTGATGGTGTTTTGGGGAATATTAAAGAATTGTTTATGTATTATGTTATTTGTAGGAATTTTCTCTTACAAAGAAGAGATTGAATTTGGTGGTGGTAAAAACAATCAGTCTATGTTGAATTCTTGTTGTTGTTGTTGTGTTGAAAATTTTTAAAATGGAACAAACCAATGCATCTAAAGGGAAACATATCAGTTGTAGATATGGAAGTATATTAGACCACTATATTAAAATTTTGTATTCGATGTTTCAGAGTTTTGTGGTGTTGTGACCGCGGTCCTGAGCTGGCCGGTGCGTCAGAGCAGGAACGTTAAATGCCTCATGGCCTTGTTGGTTCTCGCCTGAGAAGTCCAGTAAGGTCAGAGGGTGCGATCAGCATCATTGGACCAAGGGTAAGTGATTATAAATTTTTATATATTAACATTACTGGGGGTTGTGGCGACATATCTAGGCTAATCCTTTTAGAACCGTATGAATGAGTCAATGAAAGTTTTTGTGTCTCGACACAAAATCTTTCATTGAGGGGGTTTGCAACAGTACAGAAAGGCCCAATACCTTAATTATGGGATTTGAGGTTATTTTATAATGTTTTATTGTATAAAAGTTAACTAAAGAATGGTTAGGTCCATTGTCCCTCTGTAAAAAGGAACAACGCATATTCAGTGAGAGTAGCACAATGCCAAGGTCACCGTTGGACGAGCAAAAGCCGGTAGAGATAATGGCGGTGTATATGATGACGGACTATAAATAAGAATTGTGATTGGGTTATAAAGCTGTTTCGTCATAAACAAAAGACAATGACGCATGAACCACAACGTATGTAACGAGGCGTTGTCCCATCAAACAAAAGACGGTGACGTCAAATGCACTAACACAAGCGCAAATTTGCATATTCCTCTTTCTCAGTTCAGCACAGCACACCAAAGAGTCAACAGCGTTGTATCGCTGGCGACTCAGTTTTCCACAGAAGTTTTAAAAAGTTATTATTTACAAGTACAAATGTGATAGTGGAGTTGTAGAGGACTCAAGTAATATTAACAGTAAAACATCAAATGTAGAGTCAGTGAACATTAACCGAGAAACGATGATTATGAGGCGAACACCGGCCATACTCCTGGAGAACATACAACACCAGCGAGGGAGCAACTCTGCCCACGTTTAGAGAAGTTAAACCATTATCACCTTTTTCTTAATAATGAGCTCATTAATTGATACCAGCTAAATTTGATCAATGTATTTGCAATAGTGAGAGTGAATGTGAGCACGAGTGAATGAACGCATGGCCAGGATTATATATACAGAGGGCATTGGTTTGTGTAATCTATTAATATATAATTAATTACGTAATTAGAGCTGCAGCCAGAAGTAAAAAATTATAAGGAGAGTAACAAGCTTCACTATGATACAAAATAATTATGACTGAATAGGGTTTGAGTAAATGTAGCTACCATTTTGTTTTTACAATTGTATGTGACGCCATTTTGGGCATTACTCCATATATATGTTTATTTTATTCCGGCAATTAAAATCTAGTAATTACACTCAATTAACGATCAGTGTTATTATTTCTATCACCTTTTTGAATCTGAATCTCGCCGAGAATGAACCCTGGCCCCTGAAAGAGAGATTTACAGTAGAAAGAAATCACGTGCTCCCACATACATGGAATTGGTAAGTACATGTGTTTACCGTATAACAGTAAATTTTATATGTATATGAATATAAAAACGTGTGTAAGAGTCCGTGAGTTAACAACTGACGCCCAGAACAAGGGATTTATTACGTGAGTTAACAATGTAATAAGAAACTTAAAGAAGTTTGACATGATTTTGTGAAAATCAGATACCTAAAGGGTATCCAGACTTTTTGTAAATGTAATAGCTTACCTATTAGGTAACATAAATATAGCAAAAGGGATATCAAATTGGTTGTAATTAAGTAAGGAATACAACTATGTAAATTAAATTAAGCAAAATTAGTTAATAATTAGGGCGTAACTTGTACTGGAAGGTAAAAAATCAGTTATTTGAAATAATACAAAATCCCATAATCCCAAGTTTAGCAGAATCAACCAATCAGAAATTACAAAAATGGGTCAAAAATTCGTTGAAGGGAGAAGAGGAACGAATTACTCAATTGTTACATCTGAAAGTGAAAACATTAACTCCGTATAACCGAGAGAAAAAGTATATTTGGAATCAATTCTGAATTGACCAAAAAGTAAACCAAATATTTTTTAACAAGAAAAATTTTTAAACCAAGATGAAATAAATACAAGTTAACGGAAAATATCATATCAAGAACAGAAAATACACGTAAGAGGGACGCCATACACTAATAAACGCAAGTATAGCGAAAAATCTGTTTGAAGTTGGTGAGTTCTAACCAAACTACACACATAATTTACGAATTCACAAACACCAAGGAAACTGCAGGAACACTTGAACACAACACGGTGAAGGAAAACACAGAATCCGACATAATTTCAGTGAACACTATAAATAAACTTAAAATATTTTAAACGAAAGCTGGGACGATTGATTTCATATATTTTAGGTGGCGAACAGGTGGCCATTTTTTTTTGTCATCACTATCTCAATCTGAAAGCTACGCCATGTTGGTGAAGCCTTCGGCCTTCAAATAAAATAATTACAGCTTATATTCAAACAGTTTGACATTATTTGTAATAGTAAGATTTTTAATATTTGTGAGGTATTGTACTTCTTAACATTTCTGACTTTTTAATAGCAGTATAAAAGGACCCTTGAAAAATTAACATAAATTATCAAACCGAAATCTGTAACTGACGAACTGAGAAAAAGTCGAATGCGGCAACCGAAACAGTCGACATGTGGGTCGTAATACGATTTTTAAAGAATAAAAAAAATTAATAAAAAATAATTAATTGAATTAAACCAGAGCTTTATTTATAAAAAATTACTTAGTTAGGGAATTTCAGGTGGAGAAAGGGGAGTTAATTGCTGAATATCGTCGGAAGGAACCAAAAGAGGTGATAGCCTATATGAGCTGAGTCGACAACCACTTCGAACTGGGTCTTCACAAAACATTATTTTGAATTAATTTGTACCAAACCGACGAAGGCTGAATAAGAACAAATAATGATAAATACTAAGTAATTAATAATAATTAATCACAAATATAAAGAATTAAATAACGAATTAATACAATTTAACAAAACTGAATATTAAAAATAAAATAAAAAGAATTTAATTGAGAAACAAAAATTTTTTTGTATTACATAAAATTACAATAAATAGCAATATAAACAGCACAACAAAATTGTTTTTTTTTTTTATATTACAAATGGTGCTCAACTAGTGAGGCTGAAATTAGGAAATTACTAGGTAGTAGAAATAAAGTGATAGTTGACCTACTTTCCTAACTTTAGCTGGCAACTGCTATAAGTTCAGAGATGCACACAAGAGGTCGTTCGAAAAAGAGAACGAAGGAACCAGATACAGAAGAAGATAGGCAAGAACATGAAATAGAGGCAACAACGTTGCCCCACGTTGGGCGCCATTTGTAATATAATAAAAAAGTTCTCAAGACCTGTTGGTTTTAGTGAAGATCGGTTAAGGGAAAGGGGTAGTTTACCTGCCACATTTTATGTTTTAACAAGGGTAATTTTTTCTATGACGAACGATAACTGCCACACATTCAAACAGAATCAAATAATGTTTTGCATGCATCCCTGAATTGTAGAGGACTGAAGGCCTATTGATTTTGGTGAAGATCGGTTAAGGGAAAGGGGTAGTTTACCTGTAACATTTTATATTTTAACAAGGGTAATTTTTTCTATGACGAACGATAACTGCCGTAAATTCAAACAGAATCAAAAACTTTTTTGCATACTGCCCTAATTTGTAGAGTACTCAAGGCCTGTTGATTTTGGTGAAGATCGGTTACGAGAAAAGGGTAGTTTACCTGCAACGTTTTATGTTTAAAAGAGCAATTTTATTTTTATGACGAATGACAACTGCCGCATATTCAAAGAGAATCAAATAATGTTTTGCATACGTTCCTGAATTGTAAAGAACTGAAGGCCTATTGATTTTAGTGAAGATCGGTTAAGGGAAAGGGGTCGTTTACCTGCCATCTTTAATGTTTTAACAAGAGTAATTGTTTCTATGACGAACGATAACTGCCGCACATTCAAACAGAATCAAATAATGTTTTGTAAGCATCCCTGAATTGTAGAGGACTCAAGACCTATTCATTTTGGTGATGATCAGTTAAGAGAAAGGGGTAGTTTACCTGCCATCTTTAATGTTTTAACAAGAGTAATTGTTTCTATGACGAACGATAACTGCCGCACATTCAAACAGAATCAAATAATGTTTTGTAAGCATCCCTAAATTGTAGAGGACTGAAGGCCTTTTGATTTTGGTGAAGATCGGTTAAGGGAAAGGTGTAGTTTACCTGCAACATTTTATGTTTTAACAAGGGTAATTTTTTCTATGACGAACGATAACTGCTGCACATTCAAACAGAATCCAATAATGTTTTGCATCCATCCCTGAATTGTAGAGGACTCAAGGCCTGTTGATTTTGGTGAAGATCGGTTAAGGGAAAGGGTAGTTTACCTGTAACATTTTATGTTGTAACAAGAGAAATTTTTTCATGACGAACGATAACTGCTGTAAATTCAAACAGAATCAAATACTTTTTTACATATATACCTCAGTTGTAGAAGACTCAAGGCCTGTTGATTTTGGTGAAGATCAGTTACGGGGAAAGGGTAGTTTACCTGAAACATTTTTTGTTGTAACAAGAGTAAAGTACTTAATTTTGATAAATAAAGTATCCTGATAAGAAGATCTTAATAATCCACTGTAGAAACGTAGATGAAATATCTATAAATGAAGAGGCTAGTTGAACGGGGTGGAGGTAATTTTCTATAAATGAAAATTATAGTTGCAGGGGGAGGGGATAATTTTTATATGTGTACTACGTTATCGGCAACAAAGTAGTAGTTTGTTGTTAAAATTCCTTCCCGGGCTGTTTGGGCTTAGTCCAATGTTTTCTGCAAAACCAGACGTTTCGGCAGTGCCATCGACTGCTATCATCAGTGAAAATCGAGTGCGATAACGTGTGGTGGTATACATTAGTGACCACAGTACTGTGGTTAAGGCTGAAGCAATAAGTGGAAAGAAGTAGTTTCTATGGAAACATTTCATTTTGTAAATTTTTTTAAATATAAATCTTAGAACATGGAAGTCATGTATGGTTCTCCATACCGATATTTCTATTATTAATTTTGACAATAGTTGGTTGAATTTAGCAGTGGCCTATGTCATGGGTTCACATTAATTACTATGTTACATTTTAGTTCATTAATCTCTTTTTTTGTTAGGACCCTTGTTTTACATATGCTTAACTGTTTTATTACATTTGTTTTATATCTTTTCTTATCCTCTTATTACCCTAAGACAAATTATAAAAATTTTAACTTGGAATCATGTTTCCATGACTTATATGCTACTTAATACCTAACATAAAATTCAACTTTTAAACTAACTTTGCATTAGTTAACTCACAACATTGGTAACTCTATATAATTAATTAACATAATAACCAAACAACTCCTACTACCTTTCTAATGTTTAGTTATTTCTAACTAGGTTCATTTATCATTCCTTTATGAACGTTTTTATTCACTTTTGTGATTACCATGAAATGAATGACAATTGTTCTTCACTTATATTAATATTCTAATGTGTTCAGGGGTGTGGGGAAAAATTAATTATCAATGTTAAAGTTGTTCTCTATTATACTTTCATTACCACTTAATTTGTGATAGTAGGTTTTGAATACATTTGTGTTATCATGTGTTTTGTCCATGTTTATGCATGTTCACACTTACACTGGTATTGTTAACCTGATTATGACTGATTATATTTTGGTTTGTTTACTCACCATTTCATTTTTATAATCAATCTCACTATTATTCCATTTTAATGTAATTGCTTATTATCAATTACATTCGTTTGACTACACTACACTTTGTAGTGCACCTTCACATGTCACTTTCACTGATTTTTACACTGTTTGTTGTCATGAGAAGAATTTAACTAGACCATCTAGTTGTTCTTGTCTGACTATTGACAATTACCCTTCCGTCATCACATCACTTTTACAACTTAATATTATTAACAATGTTTACTTAAAACTATTGTACAATGGTTTTTTAGTTTGGTTTCTGTTTTGTACTTCAGGGGTTTTAGATCGTAATTTAATTATATTTATTTTGGCTTTTATGTACTAAAGGTTCCTATTTTGTGGGTCCCCTTGGTTTGTTGCATTACAGCGCGAACAGCGGAAGAGACGCGCAATACTAGAGCAGTTGGTCATTAGTTTTCATGCAGTACAGAACATCGGCTCCACGACATAATTTACCAGTAACCTCTAACGCAGTGCGGTTCCGGAAGTAAACAAAGGCGTTCTAACCTTAACAACGCGAAGTGACTCGACCGTGAGCAACGAGTGTTGTGTTTATTAAAGCCATGAATGTAAATTAAAAGATAAACAGTGAATATAAAAATATATATAAGGAGTTAAGGAAAGTATAGTGATTATTATAATTTACTAACTCAAATAATCCTACTATACTATACTGCAATTATAACCTATTGAACATATATGAACTATTTCTAACACTACAAAATCAACAAACACTATTAATATTGTAACTTTTCACTTGTTAAATGTAATTTATTTGTAGTTGAGGTTAAATTTATGTAACCTATCAGCCATATGCTAACCTACAAAATTGACGTCAGTGGTCAGACGAACTTTGTTACATTAGGTTCAGATATTGTCATGTTTTATGTAATCACTCTCCTATTACGATGTTTTTATATTAGTAATCGACATTGATAAGTATTCTGCAGTTAAAAGAACCCAAATTATATTTAATTGATTTAAAATATTTGTTCACTAAACACATGTGAAACCATATTGCCAACCCTGAGATATGAGTTTCAACCAACATAACCTGTTGTTTTAAAATAACGATAATCAAATTAAATATTTTAAAAGGGATAAAGAATAAGGATTATACGATGAATAAAGTGAATTTAAGCAACATTAATGGAGTATGGAATTATTTTCTTTAGTCAACATGATTTTAGTGGTTTGAGTTAAGGTTATGTTTACATACGAAGTCAGTTGGTAGCACCCATTGCCCGCAGAACTGATGTGTTTTGAATTAATGCTGGGTAAGTAGTTAAATCAAGTTACATTTCATAAACTGTTGTCATTTTGAATATTTAATTAATTATCAATGAACTATAAATTTATGAACCATAATGTCACAATTCGGTCTTCAACCATTTGAAGAATTTTAACCACTACATTAATTGACAATTACCACGGGAGGTGTTACTCAATACGACTACACATTTGTTTAACTCATTCCATACGTGAGGCTTACAACCAACGATACTCCAATGATATCTAACAAAAAATTAGGAAATCACCAACTTAAATTTTATATTTTAAATTTCGTTAATATTGTGATATATTTGGCATACCACGTGGAGCTTGTAATTGAAAATTATTTATTAATTATAATCTAGCATTAAAAAAGACATGTAATAATATTCAACTTCATTTTATTATTACTCAAAATGATAATGCACATGCTCACACACACACATATTATTTCTGTACTGTTTCTTTTATACTTATTTATTTTTATTGTAAAGATAAGCGAGACGTTAATAAAAAACCTTCAGACTCACTCAAGTATGTGCTAAAGCTAGCATGAATAGTTACGATTAAAATGTACTGTAAAACGACATAATTGATAATAAACTGAGATAATAATGCATAGATTGAGGTAGTATGTAACACAGTAATTAAAAACGTATTTAAAACCCGCGTGTTAATTCACGCTACCCACATGGCAAGCCTGTCCAGCTGGCTAATGTTACAAAATATGCTATACTTTTGCAGGCACAAACACGAAATTTTTAAATATTAGGTTGTGCATATAAGCAGAGTATAGTTTTTCGAAGGGCTTTTTAAGGAAAAAATCGTCGTGTTATATCGAGCCAATATGGTAATAACGATGAAAATCATTACCAGAGACAAGACATGGGTGTATGGTTGCAATACTGAAATAAAAACCCAGTCACCACAGTGGGATCTCAGTCAAAAGAGTGCTAAGATTGAAAAAGGTGAGAGTGGTCAAATGTTTAACTCATGACCGTTTATTTTTTGTGTTGTTCACCACAAATGTCTTCTGCAAGGCTTAGCAGTGAACAAGGATATTATCTTGAAGCAATAAAACATCTTCATGGGGCTATCAGAAGAAAACCCCCTATGTTTGGATGCCAAACCAATGGATGCTCCATGTTGACAATGCGCCCATCCAACACATTGCGATTAATTTGTTAGTTTTATGTGAAAAAAGGAGACAGTTGTTCCACATTATCCTTATTTGGCTGATCTAGTACCAGCACTTTTTTACTCCCAAAGTTAAAACATGAGGTTGAAAGACAATGTTTTCAATTTACTCATTCAATAAGGAGGATTCACCAGTGGAACTGTGTAATGTCCTCAATGAAGAGTTCCAGAAATGTTTTGAAGGATGGAAGAAATTCTGTAAGCAGTGTACTTTTGAAGTGGAGATGACTACTTTGAAGGCAACAAGGTCAAATAGCTTATAAAGTAAACAGAATTACGGACACACGCTACGCTCTTGTATCCTCTTCCCCAAGTCCCCCTGTCTTCATTATCCTCCTGGTTTTTTAGATCCCCAGCATATTTTAGGACAAATCAAAGTTAAGCAACAGTCCTTAGGCAAACACAACACAAGAGGGGCAGTACATGAACCCTGCTTTCAATTTTCAAAATTCCACAGACGATTCAATCTATTGCTGAATACTTTGCTACCTGGCATTCACTCATGCACAGAGCATTCAGTAAAATAATTGTTGGTCACATAATTTGTGACAGAAGGGAGTGGGAATATAAACATGAAAAACAGGATCATTTTAGCAATGAGAACAAAATCTGTATACCTTCTTTATTTAATCTAGATTTTGACAGGTACACTCATTTTTTCTCTTTTGTATTGCTGAAAAATTTATTCCACTGGATTTTGTTTTCAACAAAAAGTTTCTGACATTTTGTCTTTTTGTTAGTAAAATTTACAGAATAAAATGTTCAATTATTTTACAAATAATTATTACATTTTTCAAAATACATAACAGTGTTAACGTATGTATAAATTAGAATTCTGGAAACTACAAGGTTTGAATTACAAACTTGGTTAAATATAAAATAAATATTAATCAATAAATATGCTGAAAACATCAGTCCGAGTAATAATACCAGCAATGTTAAATTAAACTGTAACTTTATAAAGAAACACATGAATAGTGACGACAGTATAAAGGCACAGGATGCATTAAAACTAAAAGAAATTTGTTATGGTAGAAGCTACAATTCAATTTCATTTATTATTAACCGGACTAAACTTTCTCATTATACAAAAGAATTTAATAAATTAGAAAGGATTTATCACGCTTTTATTTATATATATAAAAACGTATATTCAGTTTTTCCTAGTAAAAACATAAAACTTAAAAATAAAACATTTGACTCCAGTCATCCATTTGACTAAAACAATTTTTACACTACATTTTACTGAGCTCAGGGAAAAGTTTGAGCTACTGTTACAAACATTTCTGAACAATTTTGTGTCTCCAAAAATCCATGATGAGTGGTATTAACACTTCCTTTATCAAAACAATAATCGCGGTCAGATTTTCCGTTCAATATGTCTTCAAGCTTCACCGTCTACTTCCATAGGTAAATCATCCTTTCCGCTCTTCTTCTTTTTCTTTTTTCCTGCCTTAGGATTGGCTGACGAAGTTAATAATGTCTGAAAATTAAGAAATTACTGTAGTTAAAAGTGTACATTCTTTTCTTAACTTAAAAATTCTTAAGATTTTAGCATGTTCCATTCAGAATTTTCTGTCTCGATGTATGAGCCTACGAAGAAGAGTTCCACGCATGACAGAAATGGGAGAGCTACTGTCCACAACAGTAACTGTCAATGTGTGAGTGACAGAGATTATCAGCATATTAGCTGAATGTGTGTACAATATTTTACAATTGGTATTTAACACTTTGGAGTCTCCACTTTCATGTATGTTTTATTACACGCGACTGCCATTTTTTGCCTACTTTAAAATAACCATAGGACAATAATTTTGAGACTTAGATATACACCTGGTATACGCAATAAAAACTTTAGTCATCTTCTTTTCAGTATTGTCTTTAAAAAGCACATTGCTTAGTAAATGTTTACAAAAATATTAATTGAATGTGTAGTTTTTTTTACAATTTAATAAATTTTTATACAGTCATAATAAAGAAGGAAGAACATACAAATAATCTTTTTTACAATAAAACAAAAATATTATTACATAAAATACTGATACATATGCATGAGGATATAAGAAGCAAAATCATATTTCAAGTAAACTCAAATTACATACTGCATTTCTATATATGAGGGCATGTGCTTTTAGAATAGCATCCTGTACACTAATTTGCTCAGTGGCACTGCACATAGAAGAGAACAGAGCTGTCAAAAACTTCTCATTTCCAGAAATCGTGACCATATTGTCTGTACGCAAATAACATATATGATTTGTCTAGACGAAGTTCTGGTTTAACATCATTCAATTTTTGCACAACCCATTTTAGGACTAGGCTGAACAACATTCCCTTGCCAGAGTGGATGTCAAATGGTTCAAATAATCCAGCCCCTATTCTTAAATCTACATCTTGATCCCATTACACACATACTAGTAAGATTAATTAGTTTCTGTGGGAATCTAAACTTCTACATTATCTGCTATCTTTTTACTTTTCCTGAAAGTTCATAAATAAATAATGGACAACTCTCTCACACTCTCATACTTTTCCCATCAGTTATCTAATAAATAACATATGGTCAACAGTGGCACCTCCTTTCTAAAGCCACTCTAGTAGTCCCCCACAATTTCTTCTGCATCTTTTGATAAAGATAGAGGATAATTATCTTGCATGCAGTGGAGAGTACTGTTAAACCTCATTGCTACAAACTTTGTTTTTATGAATAGGCACAATCCTTTTACTCTTTCAGCATTTATTCATTTTCCCATATTTTGCAAATTAGTCAGTGGAATACGCTTGTCAAATTTTCTCCACCGTCTTTCAACAGCACCGCTGCTATTCCATCCAGTCCATGTTTTTCTTCTCTTCAAAGTTTGAATTACCTCTGAAACCTCATCTATTGTGGGGCTTTATAGCTGATTTTCTGCAGTTATAGAAGTTTTACCTTCTACTGTCAAAACAGATTTATGTATATCGAGAAGTTCTTTGAAAATGGTCTGCCTGTCTATCTACCGCTTTATTCTTTTTAAGATAATTTTCCTTTCTTGTCCTCAATGCTGTTACTTCTAGCTTTGAAACCATCTTTTACATGTTTTATTTCAGGGTAGAGTTCTCCCACTATGGTCTGTTAAATTTCAGTTTCCTATGGATTTCTGATTCTCTTTGGCGTTCTACATCAAACCATTTGTTTTCTTTCATTTTGTTCGTTGTCACAATAGGTTTTGGCAGTTATTTGTATTACCACTGTAATTTTTCCAATCCATGTCCAAGGAATTTTTGAGTTTCATTTAGTTCGTTTTTTGTAGAGGAACATTTCTCCTTCATCTTGGCTTAAGAGCAGCTACTGCGAGGCCTTGCCAGATATTACGAGCATTTGTTCATTTAAACATCAAGATGTTATTACTCACACACTCTTTCATCCATTACCACCAAAAAATTCTTTCACTTTTACGAAAAACTGGAGGTTTGAAGACACAAAGATCACAATTGTATGCTGGAATTTAAGGGTTCCCACCCAGACTTTTAATAGCAGTTAACTCTCAAACATTTTACAAATACTGATAAGCTATTTTTTATGTTTTTAATTGTAAGTAAAACAATACTCACCATACATCCGGTGTAAACACGTGGCTTTATTATCACAATTAATTTTATCTTTCGGGTCCAGGGCTTCGTTAAGCGAAAAGGCAGAGGTAGTCGGGTTTTCGAAATAACCATTCCACAACATGTAGTTAAACAATCTAAGATTTATTTTAATTTCAATATTCAAATGTTATGAACAATTGAAGCCATTTTTTATCTAAACAATTATCAAAATGGCGGCTTCATGACTTCCGCCTTTTTACCATGCTTTGACCTCTATATAGCATTTGCTTTGTTCTGGAGTTTAATCTTTTAAACAAATGTATTTTATACTGCAGTATTGAATTCAAAGAAACTTGTTTCGTTATACTCATTAAATAATATGTGTGTATAACACAAAGCAACGCCTCAGACGATGGTTCTTAAATGCCGGCAACCATTCACTCTCACTTTCTCACTCGCACATTTCATACGTTGATGGCGATTACATTTTTTGTACTAATAATATTTTGAGCTCATTTGACTGTTTAGAATTTGGAATATTTAAAAGGACTTCCCTGAGTTGTAGTGGTAATGGCGTTCCTCAGACTATTCCCATGATGGTTGGCAGATGTTCGGCCAAACTTTGTGATCTGTCTGTTCCTGAGTGCACTGAATTTAGATTACTTCATTCAAACTGTTCACTGAAGCTAGTTACATTGTGTGATTACATTTTTACAGATTTTTAACACCTTTGCTGGCAATGACTGACCAGCACACAATTGAACGTATGTACGCTCTGAGTTGGTAATGCAGACTGGGGCCGGGTTATACGCAAAATCTGCGTATGTAGTAGTACATGTGACGTCACCGTTTTTTGTTTCTACGGCCAACGCCTTGGTTTCTACGTTATTACTGATACGTCATTAGCATTTATTAATGACGACACACATTGCTGGCCAATCAGATTTTATATATAGAGTTTGTCTTCACTTATACCGCCATTATATGTGTTTGGTTGCACACGTCAGCCGGTGACCTTCGAATCATTCCACTCTTGTTGAATATGCGTTGTTTCTTTGGACATGGGTAAAACTGACCTAACCATGGTTGACATTCATAAATATAATAAAAATACAATACGAAATCCCTTAATCCCATAATTATGATAACAGGCCTTTTTGTACTGTCACAAAACCCCCTCAATGAAAGGTTTTATGTCGAAACATAAAAACTTTCATTGACTCATTCACACGTTTCTAAAAGGATCAGTTCAGATATGTTGCCACAACCCCCTGTAGTGTTAATATAAAAGAAGTATAATCACTTACCCTTGGTCCAATGATGCTGATCGTACCATCTGACCTTACTGGACTTCTCAGGAGAGATCCCAACACCATAAGGCCATTAGGCAATTAACGCTCCTGTTCTGACGCACCGGCCAGCTCAGGACCGCGGTCACAACACCACAAAACTCTGAAACATGCAATACAAAAATTTTAAAATAGTGACCTTATCTAATTCCATATCCGTAACTGATATGTCTCCCCTTAGATGCATTGGTTTGTGTTTTTTGAGGCGTTGGTTTTCTTAATTCATAAGCTTTCAAATAACAAAAGACAAGATTTAAGACAGATAAATCCTTCCATTTTTCAACACTCCTGTATTTTTTTTAACAAATTCTCTGACTCCAGTCAACACCAACTTACTTCTCTCACCACAAGAAAACATATTATTATACTACGCATAAAACAAATTTTAATCTTTCAAACAACAACCACTATCTCTATTATTTTACTTCAGATAAAATCAACATATATACCTATTATGGCAAACACTACAAAACTATTTATATTTTCTTTACTCAACTTTCTTTACTCTTATTTTTTCCTTTACAACAGAATCATAATTGCAGACTTAACGACCAACACCAATATCACTATCATTTCTTTAAAATTTAATATTGTGTTATCGTTGCTACTAATAACAATAAAATATAACAAAACATGGAACATCAAACATTAACATTGTTACATTTACATTAAACAATTTATATTTACACAACTTGTACCAAAACTTTAATAAGACATTACGGTTTCAACTCTCTATTCAACTTTTAGTTATTTAACAATTGTTATATCATCAGATTCTAAAAAAATTCAAATTTATCATTTACCTTTCTGTTACATCACCTTTCTTCTATGAATTTTCCTTTTCTAACCCTTTTATCCTTATTAGTTTGGGTGACTCTCTATTATTCATTATTCTCTATATCTTATTTTGGCATTTTCCCATCTAACCTTACTACCCCCTTTCTTCTACTAACAACCGCTACTAACACCCATATTTATATATTATGACACCAATATCTCTATAATAACCCCCTTCACTAATCCCATTTAAATCCTCTGGCACCGCTCGTCTTTTGGAGTAAGGCACAGGATACCTCCATTGCATGAATGGTGTGTGTTCCCTTATCTGTAACATACATTCATAATCTTTTGCCCTTCCTGGAACATCGGCAAACACTCCCTTAAACTGCACTATTACCTGCCATAACGCCGCACGCTGGCCACTCCCTACACCGGACCCTTCACTCTGAAACTTATCTGCCCTTATCTCCCACACTGCATCATTAATATTACTCATTTCTTTATCATCATCAACAAATATATTTATACCATTCACATTACTCACCTCTCTACATATAATCGCTAACTACTGTGTCCCTAAAATATCTAACACCTCTTTATATATTATCTGTATCTCAACATTCTTATTTTCACTAATTCCCAATAACTCTGTTTAACTAACTCCAATGCCCTTATTTATCACTATCCCCAAACCTCTTTACAACATTTCACCTTAATATACCACTAGAAAATTCATCACTTACCTACTAACAATACCTCTCAATATCCAAATATATTACATGTTTAATCATTAGACTCTGAATTCCATAATTATTTAAAATCATTCTCATAATTAATTATTCTTGAATATTTAAAAGTCTACAGTACATGGTTTACACAAAAAATACATAAAATACACACATAAAAAATACACAAATACATTGACATCAATACACACAAAAAATATACAATCCAAATTATCATTTTATCATTTATCAAAAATCAGTCAGAAAGCAGTCCATCTTGAAAAACACTGTCCACATAATTAAATGTTCATAAACACAATAAAATATTGTAACGGGACAAAAGGTGGGGCTTTTATTTTATTGAAAATGGGGTTTTATTTTATTAAAATATTGTAAATTCATTTCCATCTGTGTGGTCCGTCCCATGGCAATATGAAGCGTTGTTCAAACAAAGAAATGGTACGCTGTAGCTGGGTGATGAAACAATTGTAAAGGAATGTGCGGGTGACAAAATTCTTAGAACTTTGCGATTGTGTGACACCTGCGCCCAAACGCACTCACATCGGCGGAGCGCAGATGACGCCAAGAAACACAAAACCAACATGGCCTGGTGGTGAATTCTTTTTAACATGTGCGTTTATGACGGCGGAAATGAAACTTAGTCCCGCCTATTTAGTGATGTCGTCCAGTGAATACTGAATGTCATCGACGTCAAATACACGAAAAACACATGTGTTGAATGAACAGTGACGGACGATGCGATCATAAGGCACTGAAATTTCCGCTCTGTCCGAGCGTTTGGAGGGAGGTGCGTTGATAACTTTCTTCCCAGTCGACTAACAATACAGGCCACGCGTGGTACCTATCAGTCTTCTGCCCGGGCAAATCTTCATTTTTTAAGTCGGCCGACAAAACATCCATGTGATTCTCCAAAAAATACGTATAACAGTGTAATCAGTGCTGAACAGTGAATATCGAAAGTTATTAAAGCAATAATATAAACTTATCAACGTCAAGAAAATGAAAGACTTTGGGAGACGTGCCACGTGGTCGGGGAAGAGGACGCCACAACGTAACGTTTCACAATGAAAATATTATTATCATTAATTTTATATACAATGGGGGTTTAAACTATTAGTATGAATGCGAGTGAGAGCAGGCTGGGCAGCTTTCCTAGATATAATATGTTTTATGTTAGTTGGTAAATGTATTTTGATGTTATTGAATCGATGTCTTTGAGTATCACTAATAATCAAGGAAATAATTTGTAACCGGATATGGAAAGAAACCGATTAATTATGTTTATTTTGGTGGGATTATGTTGATAAAATTTTAAATGGAAAAGATTTTAATTTGATTGCATAACTACGCCTCATGGCGAAGCGCATATAACTATGTGGGGTTTAATGTGAGTAACTATAATTTTGAGAAAATTAAACAAAAGTTTTCTTTTCAATATATATGTCGTTAGAGTATTTATTTCATACCCCCACACTGTTTCTGAACTCGCTTATGAACGAACTCTGGGACCCTAGTGTGAAGTAAAAGTGGTAAGTACAAATATGAAACATTATTATTAATAAATAATAAATTAATTAATGTGTTTTTATACAAATGGTGCCCGAACAGGGACGTTATATAAAATTTGTATATAAAATAAGCCAGAAATCAGAAACAGAGTGGGTATCGAAAGAGTATATAAGACGTAAAAATAAGGTTATGTTGTGACTACATGTGGTAGAATAAATAGTTCAAATAGAATATTTTTATATATAATAAGGTTGTGTAATATTTATTACACGATAAAATTTTGAAAGAAATATATTTAAACAAATTTTTTTTTTAAAATGGCAGATAATAACGAGAATGTCAGCTTAACTGACATTGAAAATGAAAGCCAAATGAATATTGAATTAAGTGGAACTGAGTCAAAAATTAGGGATGAAGGAATTCATTCAACGCCAGTCCAAAGTAAAAAATCTGATACAGATGAGATGTTAACACGTTTGTATAGCATGATGTGTAGCATGAATAATAAGTTCGATGAACAACAAAGTGATTCCAATGTTAAATATGATAATTTAAATGCCAAATTTGATGAAGTAAAAAATGAGATCAAAAAACGAAATGATAATTTTGATAAACAATTGGATGAGGGGAATAAAAGGTTAGACGAGAGATTAAGTCAGATAAGGAATAAAAGGTAAGTAGTGGTGATAATATGACAAAAAATAAGGGTAACATGGTGAGTAATAATGATAATTTAAATAATGGGTTTACAAGTAATAACAACGATAATAGAAGTAAAAATATGGTGTTAGAAAATGATTGTGTAGATGTTGATAGTGATAACGAAATTGTAGAGAGAATAGAAGTTGATAATGAGATGTTTGTGTGTGATGAATCAGAGAGAGAGAGAGTAGAAAGGATTTACAGGTAGAGTGGATGCAGGGGGTAGATTTTTCCCGTAATGTTGTAGTAGGGGGTGAAGAAATGGCTTCACGTGAGTATTTGGAAGACGATATGTCTGCAAATAAATTTCCCTGGGTTTTTTGTGCACTTCATAGGTGGTGCCGTAATGATGAGTTAGTGTCCCCTGCATATTTTGAGAGAGAGAGCGTAGCTTGGCGTGATGGTGAGAAAGATATTGAGAGAGAGAGAGAGAGAGAGAAAGAGAGTAACAGAGATATTTAAAGTAAAGAGAAGTTATGAAGAATTCGTAGAAAGGTTAGGCGGAGAGAGAAGTAATAATAATAATAATAATGAGTACTTACCTCATAGTGAAATTGAGATAGCAGTAGATGATGTTAAAGATGATAATATAACTTACCTGATTTTAACAGAATATAATAAAGGCGATAAGACTATACTCGAGCATGACCAGGTACATGATAGAATAATATGGAATAATCATATTAATTCAAATGACATTGTAGAAGAATATGACAATATAGATAATCATTATATTGATAATCATGAGATAATGTATTTAATTGTAAATGAATGGTATAATCATAAGATTAGACTGTTATTCGACGATGGAGGGTGATTGTTTATTGTTTATGAACATTTAATTATGTGAATAGTGTGGTGTTGAAATGGATTGTCTTATGAAACGATTTGTGGTTGATGATAACAAATAATAAGTTGGACTGTATATTCTTTTGTGTGTTGATGTCATTATGTTAAATGTATTTGTGTACTACATTATGGTGTACTATGTGTTATGTAAACAATGTGTATATGTAGGAGAAATTGATAACATTAATTATCAATTAAATTAAATTTTCAATCAATTAGTATACATTAATAATAATTATAAAATTTTACAGACTAAATAAGCGATGAAAGTAATTGTGAACTTTTAAATAATTGAATTACATGATTGCAAATTAATTACTTGATTAATGTTGTACAAAAGAAAGTCTGATAATGAAGCTAAATGATTTTATGAAATTAAGATTCTATAATGATTAGTAGGTGATTAAACAGATAATATGTTCCAATTGAGGTATAGTATTATAAGGGGAGAAGTGATGAATTTTCTAGTGTTATATCAAGGTGAAATGTTGTAAAAAGGGTTTGGGTGATAATGAAATAAGGCAGGTGAGTTAAGCAGAATTAAAGTTAATGGGAGTTAGAGAGAATAAGAATTTTGAAATACCGGTAACACACAGAAATAGTGTTAGATATTTAGAGACACAGTGGTTAGCGATTATATATAGAGAGATGAGTAAAGTGAATGGTAAATATATTTGTTTGATGGTGATATTTTGTAGTCAGGGTAGTGGTGTAAGGAGTGATCAGCGTGCGGCGTGGCGAGAGACCAGCGTGCGGCGTTGTGGCAAGTGATAGAGTAGTTTAAGGGAGTGTTTGCCGATATTCTGGAGGGCAAAGGGTTAGGTATGTATATAGCCAGGTTGTGAACACACGTCCTAGTACAAAGACGAGCGGTGTCAGAGCTAAGTGGAATTAGTGAAGGTGTTTATAATTGAGAGATTGGTGTCATAATTTGTAAATCTGGTTGTTAGTAGTAAGAAAGGGAGTAAGATTAAAAATGTCTATTCAATTGAAAGCATAGAGAATACAGGTGTCACCCAGACTAATCAAGGATCAAAATGTGAAGGGTTAAGTAGAAAATTCATAGTAAAACGGTAATAAGAGATGAAATATAATGTAAAATGAATGTTAATAATTGTATAGAATTTTATAGAATCAAATGATAAATAATTGATGGTTAATTAATAAAAGTTCAATTAATTAAAATGTAACGTTTATAAGTTTATACGCAAATTTAAAGATGTAGGGTGTGTAAATTTTGACTAAAGTTAAATGTGATTTGGTTATTTTAATGTAATAATCGCAATGTTAATTATAAATGTATACATGGCAAGTGGTAAATCAAGTTATTATGAATAATTAAATCACCCAAACTAATGGAGATTGAGAATAGTAAAGAGAGTCATAGTAAAAATATAGAATTTTAATTGAAGCAAGTGACAATTTTAATAGAATTTGAGAATAAAGTAAGATTGTAAAAGGTGTAATTTTGAGTAATTTAAAAGTAAATTTTATTGTTAATTGTATTAATACTTTGTTAATTTTAAATGTCTTATTTTATTATATTTTGTTGTGTTTGAAGGTAACAATTTTAAAGATGGTTAATGTATTTTCTGATGTAGCTTATGTATAACCTGTGTAGGTCAAGGTTGCGGACTTGACCCAGTTTGATCAGCTGATGGGTGATGTTATATACTAGACCCGTTTTGGCAAGGAAGTAATGCCAATTTTGCTGTTTAATTGAATTAAATAATTTAAAAAATTTTAAATAGTGAGAAAAGTATATTTTAATAAATTTAAATTTTTTTTTGAAAAAAAAAAAAATTGATTTTTTGTGCCTGCCATTTAATTGATGTTTTGAATTTTGATTGTAGTGTTGTTTACATGTATTACTAGTGTTTTATTGAATTATATTGTTTAGAATGTATATATAATCACATGTTAGGATAAGTGAGTTCATGTTCTAATTAAATGGTCGATTTGTTTGTTTTCTGAGTATGAATAGGAATGAAGAAAATTGATAAAGGTAAATAAAAGATTTCTTTTGGTTTCGATGAAAATAATAATAATATAACCATCTGATTTTGAGCTTAAAAGAATGGTGAATTTAAAGATAAATATTTTGTGACTTTTAAATGATGAGTTTGTTTATAAGATATTATAAGAGTTATAAGTGTGTGTACGAGCCCAGTAACTGCTAAAGGCAGCCCAGTGTGCATGATAAGGGGGAACATATCGGTTGAGGATCTGGCATGATATAAGACCAGTGATTTGGATTTTGGGGTGGCATGATAGGAGGTTAGGTGCGCTGTGGTGCGTGTCTGTTCGATTTTATGGTGTTGGGATCACGTATAGAGAAGTCCAGTGATCTCGTTCAGATGTAGCCATAGTCGCCGAGCCAGGGGGGTTGTTTACCCATGATGTATAAGAGCAAAAGGGGTTGTTGGCACCATATCCTCACCGGTCCTCTTAGGGGTTTAACAATGAGATTTCTTCTGTTTCGACAGAAGACCTCTCATTGGGGGGGTATTGTAACGGGACAAAAGGTGGGGCTTTTATTTTATTAAAAATGGGGTTTTATTTTATTAAAATATTGTAAATTCATTTCCATCTGTGTGGTCCGTCCCATGGCAATATGAAGCGTTGTTCAAACAAAGAAATGGTACACTGTAGCTGGGTGATGAAACAATTGTAAAGGAATGTGCGGGTGACAAAATTCTTAGAACTTTGCGATTGTGTGACACCTGCGCCCAAACGCACTCACATCGGCGGAGCGCAGATGACGCCAAGAAACACAAAACCAACATGGCCTGGTGGTGAATTCTTTTTAACATGTGCGTTTATGACGTCGGAAATGAAACTTAGCCCCGCCTATTTAGTGACGTCGTCCAGTCAATACTGAACGTCATCGACGTCATATACACGAAAAACACATGTGTTGAATGAACAGTGACGGACGATGCGATCATAAGGCACTGAAATTTCCGCTCTGTCCGAGCGTTTGGAGGGAGGTGCGTTGATAACTTTCTTCCCAGTCGACTAACAATATAGGCCACGCGTGGTACCTATCAGTCTTCTGCCCGGGCAAATCTTCATTTTTTAAGTCGGCCGACAAAACATCCATGTGATTCTCCAAAAAATACGTATAACAGTGTAATCAGTGCTGAACAGTGAATATCGAAAGTTATTAAAGCAATAATATAAACTTATCAACGTCAAGAAAATGAAAGACTTTGGGAGACGCGCCACGTGGTCGGGGTAGAGGACGCCACAACGTAACGTTTCATAATGAAAATATTATTATCATTAATTTTATATACAATGGGGGTTTAAACTATTAGTATGAATGCGAGTGAGAGCAGGCTGGGCAGCTTTCCTAGATATAATATGTTTTATGTTAGTTGGTAAATGTATTTTGATGTTATTGAATCGATGTCTTTGAGTATCACTAATAATCAAGGAAATAATTTGTAACCGTATTAAAATATGGAAAGAAACCGATTAATTATGTTTATTTTGGTGGGATTATGTTGATAAAATTTTAAATGGAAAAGATTTTAATTTGATTGCATAACTACGCCTCATGGCGAAGCGCATATATATATATATATGTGTGGGGTTTAATGTGAGTAACTATAATTTTGAGAAAATTAAACAAAAGTTTTCTTTTCAATATATATGTCGTTAGAGTATTTATTTTGTACCCCACACTGTTTCTGAACTCGCTTATGAACGAACTCTGGGACCCTAGTGTGAAGTAAAAGTGGTAAGTACAAATATGAAACATTATTATTAATAAATAATAAAATAATTAATGTGTTTTTATACAATATCTACCTTCCATCGTCAAACAATAATCTTATCTTATATCTATATACATTGCTTAATATTGACTCTCTTATACTCTAACATCATAAATACATATACCATTCAAATTTTTATCATTATCCTCAAACTCATTTAATCTGTCATGATTGGTCATTGTCCTATCACCTCCTGTATTATTAGTCATAATTAGGTAATGTATAAAATCATTATTTTCGTTATCTCCTACTCTTTCCGTTTCATTACAAGGTAAGTATTTACTTTTATTATATATCATCTCTACTCCTAACCTTTATCATCTCTACTCCTAACCTTTCCATAAATTCTTCATACTTTCTACTCATCTTAAAAATCTCTATTTCTCTTTTTCTCTCACAATACCTCTCACTTTCAAAACATCTCTCTCTTTTAATATATCTCTCTCTACCACACCAAGCTACATTCTCTCTTTCTACATTTGCAGGGGACACCAATTCACAACTATTGCACCACCTGTGAAGTGCACTAAAAAAAACCAAGGACAACTTTATTTGTAGACCATATGTCTCCCAAATATACATCGAAGGTACTCTCGTCCTTCCTCAACACATGTACATCACCCCCTACTCCATCATTAAGGGAAAAATTTACCCCCTGCAACTCTTTTACAATTATACTCTCTTTAACCCTTCAACACACACTATCATTCCATTATTATCATATTCTATTCCCCATAAAATCTCATTATCACTACCCCTGTTTACATAATCATTTTCTAATATCATACTTTTATTTTTATTATCATAATTTTCTCCCCCACTTACCTTGTCTTTGTTTATATCTAATTTGTCTACTCCCCTCTTATTTTCTAATTCTATCTCGTCTAACCGTTCATGTATCTCATTTAATCTTTTGTCGATATTACAATTTTGTTTGATAATTTCTTTTTTGATATTATTAAATTGTTCATCAAACTGGTTTAATTTATCATTTAATTCATTATTCTGTACTTTCATTAGCTGAAAAAGGTCCTCTAATGACACTTTGTTATTCATAATGGGTGTTGAGTTAGCTTCTGGTTCATTTAATAATAGAGATTCTGTTGCTGTATTATTTATACTAATGTTTTCGTTATCTGCCATTTTGATCATATTAATAATAAATTTTATTTTTAGTAGTTGTTCTGTACTTCATTCATACAATAACATAACCTCTACTGTTAACCTACGTTGCTTCTGTTTTACGTATACTTCGCTACCCGTCCGCCTCTGCTTTTGGCTTATTTATATAATGTAAATTTTTATATAAAGTCTCATGTTCAGGGCGCCATCTGTTAACTCTCAAACATTTTATAAATACAGTCGACTCCCTCTAATCCGGACACCTCGGGACCGGATCCCTGTCCAGATTAAAAAATTTCCGGACCATCCGGCGGTTTTTTACTTATGTAAATTACAACCTGTAATAGCGTATCTATATTTATAAATCACATTTTAAGACAATTTTCAAGTGTACGGAACACAATTTTAGGTTCATAAAATCGTCCCAAACGAATAAACTTAAACCTAAAACTAATGAAAAACTTGGCTTTGCAATATTAAAAGAAATCTGTTATTTTCTTCTGCTTCTTTACTTCAACTGTTTTCTTGAAGGCATAATCACGCCACTTCCTTAGAAACATAACATCCACAGCTGATGCGCCAGGCTGTTGTTCGACGTAGGTAGTTGCCAGTTCCAGTGCTGCCCTACCCTCTGCATGAGTCAAAATTCCCACGCCATTTCCCGCTTCACTATCACCTTCGTCGTCGTCTTCTTCTTTTTCTTCCTCTTGACGAAGGACTACATCGACGATTTCGTCATCATTCAGGATTTCATTAGCCAGTTCATCATCAGCTCGCGAAATCCATTCCACAACGTCATTCTCATTAATACTAGCAGAATCAGGCAGCCGTTGTAAATCCTTTAAAATTGAGCGGTTGTCATCAGGTTCAGTTGCATGAATATTTAACCCTATTGTATTTGGGTTGTCTTCTTGTCTCTTCTCAACGAGAGTTTCAACATCTGGCCACAATTTTCTCCAGGATTTGGTAAACGTAGATGATGGGATTTCATCATACGATTTAGCAGCGATATAAATGACGTCCTTAATGTTAATTGTCTTGAGCGTCTGGATGAGACCTGCATTGTCATTACCATCCATCTTATCCAAAATTTCTGAAAGAAGCTTCCTCCGGTATTTTCTCTTAAAGCATTCGATTACACCCTGGTCCATGGGCTGTGCGATACTTGTTACATTTGGAGGCATATATAAAAGCTTGATGTCACTGTAACTATCACATTCAAGACCTTCCTCTGGATGCGTAGGGGCATTATCAAGCACAAGAACTGCTTTTACTGGCAATTTCAAGGATGTCAAATGTTCTTTTACAGACGGAACAAATTGAGCCACGAACCACTCCTTAAACAAATAAGAATCCATCCAGGCAGACTTTTGTGACCTGTAATACACTGGAAGGGAAGACATGTTTAAGTTTTTGAATACTCTGGGTTTGGCCGACTTTCCAATCACAAATAGCGGCATCTTGTGTGTCCCAGTTGCGTTTGAGCATAGTGCAACAGTGATCCTTTCTTTATTTACTTTAAAGCCCGAAGCAGACTTTTCTTGAGGAGTGGCAAAGGTTTTATTAGGCAAAAGTTTATAGTTAAGCCCGGTCTCATCGATATTGTACACTTGTTCTGGGGTTAGTTTTTCACGCTCAATGATACGCTTCAATTTTTCAGAAAAATCATTAGCTGCCGGTTGGTCTGCTGAAAGCTTCTCCCCGCAAACTCCAAGGAAATGCACTCCATGCCGTTTTTTCCATCTCGTTAGCCACCCATCGCTTGCCGAGAAGTTTCCTTTTTCCCCAAGTTTTGAATGAAGAATGACGGCTTTTTCTTTCAAAATCGGCCCATTTATAGGAGTCCCTCTTCTACGTTCCTGCATGAACCACAACCATAATGCGTCATCAACAAGTTCATGGTGTGGTTTTTTCAAGGTAGATCGAGTAGAAAGGACGGATTCGACTTCAATTTGCATACAAAAATCCTCGATCGATTTTCTGTTTTTCCGCCAATCATAAACTGTGCTTTTCCCTACATTAAACTCCGTACAAATACTTTGCACTGATTCACCCTTATCTAAACGTTGTAAAATATTAAGTCTGTCTTGCATTTTAACCGTATTATGCTTCCGTTTTTCACTCATTTTTGAGAATTTTACTGTCAAATAATCAGAGTTACTGAAACTACAATTTCACCTAACAAATAAACTCACTTATAATAACATATGTAACTCACATTGAAAATTATTAAAACACACAACAATATCAGTAGTAATTAGTAAAAACAGCTACAGTACACTGTATGACGATCCGGAGCAAACGCAATCGTAAGCCGAACTGAGGATCTTTGTTTACATGTAGGCCGGAAATAAACAGACACGCTCAATCCTGTCGTTTTCGGCCGTGAGAAACCCGGCGCGCACTGATGACTCATTTCCAAGAAGTAGTCCGGACCATCCGGCGTCCGAACCATCGGAGTCCGAACGAGAGGGAGTCGACTGTATTGATAAGCTATTTTTTATGTTTTTAATTGTAAGTAAAACAATACTCACCATACATCCGGTGTAAACACGTGGCTTTATTATCACAATTAATTTTATCTTTCGGGTCCAGGGCTTCGTTAAGTGAAAAGGCAGAGGTAGTCGGGTTTTCGAAATAACCATTCGCACAACATGTAGTTAAACAATCTAAGATTTATTTTAATTTCAATATTCAAATGTTATGAACAATTGAAGCCATTTTTTATCTAAACAATTATCAAAATGGCGGCTTCATGACTTCCGGCTTTTTACCATGCTTTGACCTCTATATAGCATTTGCTTTGTTCTGGAGTTTAATCTTTTAAACAAATGTATTTTATACTGCAGTATTGAATTCAAAGTTACTTGTTTCGTTATACTCATTAAATAATATGTGTGTATAACACAAACCAACGCCTCAGACGATGGTTCTTAAATGCCGGCAACCATTCACTCTCACTTTCTCACTCGCACATTTCATACGTTGATGGTGATTACATTTTTTGTACTAATAATATTTTGAGCTCATTTGACTGTTTAGAATTTGGAATATTTAAAAGGACTTCCCTGAGTTGTAGTGGTAATGGCGTTCCTCAGACTATTCCCATGATGGTTGGCGGATGTTCGGCCAAACTTTGTGATCTGTCTGTTCCTGAGTGCACTGAATTTACATTACTTCATTCAAACTGTTCACTGAAGCTAGTTACATTGTGTGATTACATTTTTACAGATTTTTAACACCTTTGCTGGCAATGACTGACCAGCACACAATTGAACGTGTGTACGCTCTGAGTTGGTAATGCAGACTGGGGCCGGGTTATACGCAAAATCTGCGTATATAGTAGTATATGTGACGTCACCGTCTTTTGTTTCTACGGCCAACGCCTTGGTTTCTACGTTATTACTGATACGTCATTTGCATTTATTAATGACGACACACATTGCTGGCCAATCAGATTTTATAGTTAGAGTTTGTCTTCACTTATACCGCCATTATATGTGTTTGGTTGCATACGTCAGCCGGTGACCTTCGAATCATTCCACTCTTGTTGAATATGCGTTGTTTCTTTGGACATGGGTAAAACTGACCTAACCATGGTTGACATTCATAAATATAATAAAAATACAATACAAAATCCCTTAATCCCATAATTATGATAACAGGTCTTTTTGTACTGTCACAGCAGAAACTGCCCTTACTTGTCCTAGACTAAATTCTGCAAAAGAATACCTATCTTGTGTGTGTGTGTGTGTGTGATACAATTTCACAAAAATTAAGCCTTCGTTCGGCAGTTAATATTGTAACAATCTCAACGAGGTCGTACCTGTTAAAATGTATCACACTTGTTTATTTTGTGTATTAGTGTGAATGTAGTGTGTTTGCCTCACACCGGTCGTTACATAAATCGACGTCCATACTGAAGTTCATAGCGTCATGTTACCAGTACAACCTACCTGTTAATTCATAGGGGTTGCGAATCCCGGGTGGCGCCAAATTGTTTCTATGAAAACAATTAAAATAGTTAAATTCTAAATTGACACGTGTGATTAGCATGGACAGCTGGATCGTTCGAATGGTTCCCGCCGCTATATAAGTTGCCGTTTCGTCCACTCGTGATGAGCGCTAGTTGGCTGTTGAATAAAACTTGCTAACACACATATACTCTACAAAATCCTATGAAATAACAAGATAGTAATAATCGGTACTGTGTTTTTAATACAAATTTGGTCATCAATAAATATGACAAATGAATTATAAATAATTAGATAACAGTTGGCTCCGGCTTAGAGCTTGAAACACAAAAATATCTCAGAGTTGGCAAAATTGATTTTAAAACACTATCGTTTGCCGAGATGGCGTCAGTTACATTCAATAAATTACTATGTTTAAAATCTGGAGTTCTTTGGATCATGAAATAATACATAAACGTTGGTTACATTAAAAAAGTACACTACCATACCTTATACGTACTTAGAAATTATAATGTGTTTTTACAATTTGTTCGGTAGTGTCGTATTTCTGTTACAAAAATTGTGCTCTCAAATAAGGTTATATTTTGATTATTAAAATGTTTTTTAAGTAAATTATGCATTTACACCTTTGAAAGAAAATAATACTTGTTCAATAGTGAGAAATTGTATCATTTGAAAAATATTTTAAGTAATTTGGGTTTTTGGGATAAAGGAATTTATTCGATACTTATCAGTTCATATCACGTTGAAGTGTAGTCATCGGGTTATTGGATATTCTTCAATTTTGGGCTGGTTTTAAACTTCGAACATCTTTTTCAATCTGGTCTTGGGGTTTTTTCTAATTATTTTATTTAATTTGGTTCCTGGACATCGTTAATTCTTGTTAGGTCAACATCTATTCGTCTTTGGTCATCTTGGTTCACTTTTTAAACTTTTTGTAACTATTTAATTAAAATTTCAATCATTCCAATTTTGCGTGCCGCTTGCCCACGCGTCGTTTTTTAGAGTCTATATAGTTTAACGGAAAATAAGCCCTCAACGTCTCGTTGTCATAGTAACCGTAATTTTGTGATTGGTTAATTACTCCTTTAAATACATTGTTAAAATATTTGAATTTTTATTCAAATTTATTAAGTATTTTCCTAATGGTTTTATGCCTTTATAATTCCTTTGGGGTAATAAATGACATCACTATTATCTTTCTTTCCTTTCAAAGTTTACAACGATACCTCATAAGGTCATATTCTGTTGTACATCAATTTTAGTCTAATTATTTGACATTTAATAAATAACACATCTTTCTTAAATTAAACTATTACAATAACATTCCTGTTTTAAAATGATTGACACATAATTACTGGCCATTCACTGGTCTTAGATTAATAAGATTTCTTGTGAAATTGATACAATTTACATTTGAATGTCTTTGGCAGTTAGATGTTTTCATAGTCAAGATTAGCCATGATTGTTTTTTGGTGTATCTCTTTTTAAATTACATTTTGAATTCAGCCTGATGGGCTTCACTTATTTGGTTGTGTTTTAACTATTATTCAACCTACATTTTCATTACACTTCTTTTAAAATATAATAATTAGGTTTATGGACTGTAGGTTCCCTTCAGCCATATTCCCCTTTTAACATTGAACCAACTATTCTTTACAAGTCATTAGTTATTATTAGTTCTAATATTGATTTCTTTCTTTTGTTACAATCTAGAGTGATAAACATTGTCACTTCTCATAAAATTATGAAAGTTAATTCCCCTTTCAACCTGGGGTGTTTTATTCTTTGTAGTCTTAATTTTAACAACAAAACTTTAATTCTATTCTACCATACCATGTTAACACAAATTACTTTGTCTGGGCTTTCTCCCTGAATAACATCACAAGCTTCCTTTATATTAATTTGGAATACTATTGCTAATTATTTCTAGTTATATTAATGTTTACAATGTCACTCCAATCATTGACTGTTCATCAATGTTTTATAAAGTGTCTCCTTACCTATCATTATATTTTTAATGTTTCACATACACTTTCACTATTTTTAGGGTACTTACACTTCACTAAGGCACTTCACTTTGGTTCACTGTTTTGTTTATGTTGTTGGCTCAATCACTTGGGTTGGGTAATATCGTTGTACGTCGTGTCAAAATATTTATATTTTAATCATTTTTTAAACATTTTATTTTATATGAAGTATTTTTATATTAAGAATTATCTTTTTTATCACTGGTACGAGATTTGGCTTAATTGTATCGTAACATAATGCCTCTCCTCTAAAATTGATCATTTTAATAAAACACTAGCATAGTTTTTTATGAAATTATCAGTTATAGATAACCTTTTTCCTTTTCCTTCTTGTTTGTTTCTCCATTCTTCATTTCTCTTCTTACTTAATTCATTCCATTTTATTTGGATCTGTTTTTATTCATTTCCATTGGTGCATTTTCCCTCATACACAAATTTTTCCCTAACTTTTATACAGTAGCTGGTTTCTCCCATTACTACTCATTTTTCTGATACCAAAGGCACATCATCTCTGCTCAGTTTTTTTGGATTGCTGGACTTTTCAACAGTCAATCTTAAATACCTTCTTTGTCAACTTGTGACTTAATAATAATAATAATAATAATATGATATACTTTGGGATTGTCCACCTTGTGGTTTGTTTTTAGATCACTTTGTCATTACTACTCATTCTTCCTTCCGCTATACCTTAACTATACACTATCATCTACTTATACACTTGACTGTTTTTATCTTTATTCATATGTTAATTTCATCATATCATTATTTTTCATTTTCAATGCTCGTATCATTTTAATTGTCTTAGACATTTTTTATATTTTTTTTTTCTTAGTCATTCAGCAAGATTCTGCTTTAGCCATATTGTATATTTGTTTCATATACATAATTTCTCTCTCTCCTTGTACCAGTTAAATTTTATTTTTTTTTCTTAGAATATTTTTAATTCAGTATGATTTCAAGTATTTATCCCAGTAATTTGAGCTTGATTTTATTTTTTGGTTTATTTTATTTTGTATTAAATATCATTTTTGATAATTCTTTGGTAAGTTAATTGTCTTACCTTAAAGGAATGTTTGTAGCGTATTCCTTTTTAGTTATTTTTTGATTTAATTATAATTGTAAGTTTGTGATTCTTACATTTTTATTATATAGGAATGTGTGTAACTTATTCCTTATTATCTAACTTTTTACTTCATACTTCATATATCAATCTTTTATTAGACTGTGAGTTGCTTTAAATTGAAAGGAATTTGTGTAACTGTTTCCTTTGTTTTTTTTTTTCATTATTATCCACTTATATTAATTCTTTTTATTGTTCCGCATATATCATCTAAATAAGTTAGTAAGCTGCTCTTAAAATCTTTTTTGGAATTTTGAAATATGTTTCATTTCACAATGGTTTTATTCTTCTTCGTAAAACTTTTTTATCGAAGTTTGGTTATAAACTCCCTTGATTTTCCTTGTATTGATATTACTGATCTGGTAAGTATTATTACCATTATCTCTTGTGATGATATACGGATTATTATGATATACATAATTGTTCTATTCATATTACTATATACCGGTCCTTGTTGTGTATATTTTTTGTAAGTTGACTTCTCCTTTTCTTTCCTTTATTATTGCCTTCTTCTTTTGTTCGACACTTCGTTATTCTGCACCTCTTCTCCTTCAAGTGTTTGATAGTCACACTTATTCTGGATGATATTATTAAATTTATTTATTAATTATAGTTTAATTTTCTCATTTAATTCGTCTTGGTCATTTCTTGTACCCTCTTGTTTTGGTGATCGTCTAGTAGCTTTATTTAATTTTAATATCTCCTTCTATTCCATTGGGTTGCTTGGTCAGTAATTCGAAGATCAGTCCCTTTTCTTGGTGTTTGGTATCTTCACTTAGTTTACCCATGGTCCATCAGTTCCTCTGCCTTTATGGTTCGGATAACTCTGGCGTGTAGAACTGTTTTCTTACTGGTGAAATAGGTCTCCTCCGTCTTGTACCATAATTCCTTTAATACCATATGTTCCGTGGTATTTATTTCTACCTCCATCATTTAATTAGTTTGTCGATTAATCAGAGAAGTTATTTGTGCCTCTCTCATTAATATTATTTTTGCCTTTTTATTTGGTATTTCCATTTCTGGTGTGTTCCAGTGTTTTATCGACCTTCTTGATTTGCTATACTGTTTTGTTGTCAGTCATTTCTATTTCTGGCATCTTCCATCTAAGCATAGATTTGCTGAAATTTTCATCCACTGGTTGGTTGTGAATTTCTTTTATAACTTCCCTCAGAGTCCTCCTACAATCTTTATACTTTATTAATTTGCTTTGGTAGGTAATGGGCAAATTAAACACATCGATCAGTCCGTTCTTCATCATCTCCACTTCTTCTCGTGTTTTGATGAGTTTCCTTTTATATACCTTTCTTAATTCCTCTGTTTTCTTAATCTTCTTAATGATTCGATTCTTCTTCATACGACTGTTTACATCTATTTGTAGTTTTTGGTGCCTCTCCTCCAGTTCCTTGACCATCTCCTTCTGTGTTATTTTCTGATTCCCCGGTTCCATGTTCTCATTCAACGTTTCATTGATACTTTTAGAAGTGCTGTTTAGTGTTTCATTCCACTGTTTGAAATCACTAACTACTGTTTCTTGAAGTTGATTTACTGGGTAACTTGTTTCTTCCCATCTCTTATTCATCACCGTTTTTGTCCGTTTGTCTTCTTCACGAAACTCTACAAACATGAATCTCAATTCTTCTCTGTTCTTCTCACTTTCTTCCTCGATTTTCCTTTGGAGAATATCATGATTATTTTCCATCTTTTTATTTACTAATTCTACATCCTTTTTGATCTGTTTCTTCAGCTCTTCGCTCTTCTTTTCCAATGCCAGACTTTTCTTCAAGTCTTCATGGTTGCTCTCTATTTTGTCATTCAGGAATTATATACTCTCCTTCATTTGCTTCTTCAATTCTTCACTGTTTATGTCCAGTTTTTCCAATTTTTTATTCAACTCTTCCTTGTCTTCCTTTCTTCCCTCTTGCAATGATTCTAATTTTTTATTTAAGTCTTCCTTGTCTTATCTTCTATCTTTATTCATTTGTCTGAATTGTTCCATCATGAACTTCATCATGCTATCTAAATTCGTTTCTTCTGTTGGTTTGATTGGTTGGTCGCTTACCATGACTTCTGCTTCCAATTCTGGTTCAGGTGGGTTTGGATTTTCCACTTGGTCCTCCTGTGGATGTTCTTCCGACAATTCTCCAGTCGTTTCCTCAATTTCTACTTCCTCAACTTCTTCCATTTCTTCTGGGTTTCCTTCTTGGTTTAATGTTTCCTTCCCTTTGCGCCTCATAACCATACCGTGTCTATTCATGATCGCCGCTAGTTATTCTTTCTAGCTTCACGTTGCTGGTCGCCAATATGTAACAATCTCAACGAGGTCGTACCTGTTAAAATGTATCACACTTGTTTATTTTGTGTATTAGTGTGAATGTAGTGTGTTTGCCTCACACCGGTCATTACTGGATCGTTCGAATGGTTCCCGCCGCTATATAAGTTGCCGTTTCGTCCACTCGTGATGAGCGCTAGTTGGCTGTTGAATAAAACTTGCTAACACACATATACTCTACAAAATCCTATGAAATAACAAGATAGTAATAATCGGTACTGTGTTTTTAATACAAATTTGGTCATCAATAAATATGACAAATGAATTATAAATAATTAGATAACAGTTGGCTCCGGCTTAGAGCTTGAAACACAAAAATATCTCAGAGTTGGCAAAATTGATTTTAAAACACTATCGTTTGCCGAGATGGCGTCAGTTACATTCAATAAATTACTATGTTTAAAATCTGGAGTTCTTTGGATCATGAAATAAGACATAAACGTTGGTTACATTAAAAAAGTACACTACCATACCTTATACGTACTTAGAAATTATAATGTGTTTTTACAATTTGTTCGGTAGTGTCGTATTTCTGTTACAAAAATTGTGCTCTCAAATAAGGTTATATTTTGATTAATAAAATGTTTTTTAAGTAAGTAAATTATGCATTTACACCTTTGAAAGAAAATAATACTTGTTCAATAGTGAGAAATTTTATCATTTGAAAAATATTTTAAGTAATTTGGGTTTTTGGGATAAAGGAATTTATTCGATACTTATCAGTTCATATCACGTTGAAGTGTAGTCATCGGGTTATTGGATATTCTTCAATTTTGGGCTGGTTTTAAACTTCGAACATCTTTTTCAATCTGGTCTTGGGGTTTTTTCTAATTATTTTATTTAATTTGGTTCCTGGACATCGTTAATTCTTGTTAGGTCAACATCTATTCGGCTTTGGTCATCTTGGTTCACTTTTTAAACTTTTTGTAACTATTTAATTAAAATTTCAATCATTCCAATTTTGCGTGCCGCTTACCCACGCGTCGTTTTTTAGAGTCTATATAGTTTAACGGAAAATAAGCCCTCAACGTCTCGTTGTCATAGTAACCGTAATTTTGTGATTGGTTAATTACTCCTTCAAAGACATTGTTAAAATATTTGAATTTTTATTCAATTTTATTAAGTATTTTCCTAATGGTTTTATTCCTTTATAATTCCTTTGGGGTAATAAATGACATCACTATTATCTTTCTTTCCTTTCAAAGTTTACAACGATACCTCATAAGGTCATATTCTGTTATACATCAACTTTAGTCTAATTATTTGACATTTAATAAATAACATATCTTTCTTAAATTAAACTATTACAATAACATTCCTGTTTTAAAATGATTGACACATAATTACTGGCCATTCACTGGTCTTAGATTAATAAGATTTCTTGTGAAATTGATACAATTTACATTTGAATGTCTTTGGCAGTTAGATGTTTTCATAGTCAAGATTAGCCATGATTGTTTTTTGGTGTATCTCTTTTTAAATTACATTTTGAATTCAGCCTGATGGGCTTCACTTATTTGGTTGTGTTTTAACTATTATTCAACCTACATTTTCATTACACTTCTTTTAAAATATAATAATTAGGTTTATGGACTGTAGGTTCCCTTCAGCCATATTCCCCTTTTAACATTGAACCAACTATTCTTTACAAGTCATTAGTTATTATTAGTTCTAATATTGATTTCTTTCTTTTGTTACAATCTAGAGTGATAAACATTGTCACTTCTCATAAAATTATGAAAGTTAATTCCCCTTTCAACCTGGGGTGTTTTATTCTTTGTAGTCTTAATTTTAACAACAAAACTTTAATTCTATTCTACCATACCATGTTAACACAAATTACTTTGTCTGGGCTTTCTCCCTGAATAACATCACAAGCTTCCTTTATATTAATTTGGAATACTATTGCTAATTATTTCTAGTTATATTAATGTTTACAATGTCACTCCAATCATTGATTGTTCATCAATGTTTTATAAAGTGTCTCCTTACCTATCATTATATTTTTAATGTTTCACATACACTTTCACTATTTTTAGGGTACTTACACTTCACTAAGGCACTACACTTTGGTTCAGTTTTGTATTGAGTGTTATTTAATGGGTAATCCCTATACTTTCTCCTACCATTTCTCACTATTTCTTTCTAGCATGATATTTACTATTAATAATATGAGGTTAGTTGTTTTTTGTTAAATCTAACCTTTCTAACTGTGTTAGTGTACTTTTTCTATATTACATTACTTTACAATTGTATTGTCTTTAAAATGGGTACATAGGTTAATTTAATGATAACAATAATATTGGTTTCATCAATATATAATTATTCGAGGTTTATTGACCGTATTCTATCCTTGAGTATACTATCCTTCCCCTTTATATGTGTGTTAGTTTCCCCTTGGGTTTAACCTGTCTCCTCTTCATTCTTCATCTTCTCTGTCTTCTTCTTGGTTCGGTTCTCCTCTTCTTCTCTTCTGGTTTAAATTCTGTTTAATTGTAGGGATCTGTTCTCTTCCTCTGATTCTTCTCTTGTTAGTTCATAATTGTTTGGTCTATCATATTTTTTCTTGAGTATGTTATGTGGTTCCCTTCTTTATGTTTATGTTGTTGGCTCAATCACTTGGGTTGGGTAATATCGTTGTACGTCGTGTCAAAATATTTATATTTTAATCATTTTTTAAACATTTTATTTTATATGAAGTATTTTTATATTAAGAATTATCTTTTTTATCACTGGTATGAGATTTGGCTTAATTGTATCGTAACAATATTCATATTAAAAATTAGTTTTTACAGATTAATCGATAATTTCTATTAGTTACAACAAAAAGTTATATGTAACAGAGAAATAAATTATACACATAAAGTACATGACAAAATATGTTGTAATTACCTTCAGTTCTGGATCACTTATTGAAAAATCCGATTGATAGAGATCTGCCTCAAAAGGGAGGCCAGTTATTTTATGAGGTCCATTCGGCATTAGTAACACTGTAAACTTATACTGAACAACGTACTCATCTGGAATGAAAAATGGGTCAGTTACAGTTATAATTACTTACTGTTATACACATAGTCATACACAATGAAAACATCTGACACTAGTTTTAAGTTTGATCTGTACCTTCTCTCTGGAACACACACCCTGCAGAAATGCCAAAATGATATGTTCTGTTTAACATATTAACTACCAAACCAAATTACCTCAAGGTAAAGACTGGGACCAAACACTACTTACAAGTCAACTGATAAATGCTCATTATCTTAACAACTGGCTATGAGCAACCACATAGTTGCGGACTGTTGAAATATGTACAAAATGAATCAAGGAAATTAATTTTTAAGCTAAAAGAAGCCATTAATGGAAACATTATAAAAAAATTCTGTCATAATGCCTGAAATATTCTTCCACAAACAAAAAAATTCTCCTTAACATAAACCGAACAATAATGGTATGTTTCGTGGTGTTTATCTTGTGTATAGGCTGGTGTACACTCTAAATAACTAAAGCATACATTCTTGGGATCTACTTTGCAGTGTTAGGTATGTTATGTACCTCGATAATTTTTTTTTTCAGAATATAAATTTAAAACTTCCTTCATAGCAAAACTGAATATTTGTAATAGTGCAGTGCAATTAGACCAAAATATTGCCAAACCTGGACATTCAAAAAAACAAAGCGGAGATGGTCCTACCTTGTTCGTTATCCTCCCAGCAGTGAGTTGTAAAAGTCCCAGAGGTTAGAGTGTCGGGTTTGGGGGGGGGGGTAAGAAAGTTTGGAAAGGGGCATTTATTTTACTTTTTCTTGTATATCTCGGAAAGTATGAGGTTTAGAGTAACGATGACCCTATATAAAATTGTAAGCATTAAATTCTCTACAAAAAATGTCTTATTTACTTTTTTCATAAATCCAATGGTTTCTGAGATAACGGGAGGGGAACATTTGGTGAAATATCTATTTTTGCAAAATAGCTCTTTTTACAGTATTCCTTCAGGCGCATGAGAACTCTTTTCCTAACAAAGAGGAATTGAAGGCTATTTACATATCCCTCATTAATGGTACCACCCATCCTCGTGTATTGCTGAAATCGCAAACAGTGACAAAGTTCGTCAAAAATCTGGAAAAACATCTGAGTAATACATCCGAACGTGGGCGCACTCAAACATTATGGATTCACTTCCTTGAAATGGTTCAGTTGGTCCGCATGTTTGTGCGGGCTGAGAGAAGTGGGGACTTTTTCCTGCATTTGCATTGTGTTGCCCAAATGCTTCCATATTTTCACTCATGTGGTCACTTTAATTATGCCAAATCTGCTCAGTTATACCTTCAGTCATCCCTACAGCTGCTGGGTACCTTGAATGATGAAGAATTTGAGACGTTTGTAATGCAAGGTCAGTTTACCATCCGTAGAAGGGAAAAATTTTGGTGTGGGATTTGGAGTGACCTGGCTATTGAGCAAGTGTTAATGAGATCATTGAAAACTAGTGGTGGCTTGACGCAGGGCAGAGGGGTTATGCCCTCTACAGTAGCTACATGGATTAAATCTATGCCTGCAACTTCAAGAATCATTGAAGCAATGGAGGAATTTGCTGGTGTTGAGGCCACATCATCTGAACAACATGTTGACTTGAGGGAGGCTCATCAACTACGAGATGCCAACGATATACAGACTGTTGTAGCCTGGTTTCAAGAACATAACCCTTTCAAAAAAAGTCCAGAACTTTCCTCTCTTTCCACGGGTGTATTGGCTTCTCACAGTGTTGATTGTGACGGAGCTTTTGAAAAAGGTGTTGCAGCTATATGTGAGATAGAGGGGAAAAGATTCAACGACGTTCATTTGAAGCGAAAGTCATGTGTTAAGTCTCTGGCTACCGTAACCAAATCTGTGTCTGTGCGCAACGATCTAATTTCTGTAAATCCCAATCAACTCTTGCATCGTATGGTATGCACATTGAATACAGATGCTCAGCTTAAAGAGTTATTCAAATATGAGCTGTGTGCTTTCCCTCCCTCCCTTTTTAATGAAAGTGGCATGATGAGAAAGGGTACAAAGTCTTCTGTTGTTGATGTGCTGGTAGGAAAAGTAACTGAGCCAACAACTGAAGTCTCTGCTCCACAAATTGGTGTGAGGTACATCATAGACGGAGGGCATCTTCTCCATCCTGTCGTATGGCAACGCCCTGCTACCTTTCAGTCCATATGCCAACAACACGTAGCATACGTACTGGCTCATTATGGAAAACAAACAGTGGTGTTTGATGGTTACAGTACACTGAACACAAAAGATGAACACCTTCGTCGCTCAGGTAAAACATCCCATATAAATGTAGTAGTGGAAGACCACATTACAATAACCTTACAACAAGATGAATTCCTAACCAATGCCACCAACAAAATGAGGTTCATTTCACTTTTAAAGACTCATTTGCAAGCAGCAGGATGCACAGTACTTCAAGCTGAGGGAGATGCAGACATCCTAATAGTTTCAACGGCTATTGCTGAGGCACAAAGAGGTGGTGAAACAATTGTGATTGGAGAAGATACGGATTTGTTGGTGTTGTTGCTTACACTTGCCCCAGACGATTCTCACTTGAAAATGATCTTGCCAGGCAAAAAGAACCAGCCACATAAAATTCATTTGAAAAATTGCCATTCAACATCAGTTGGTAGAATTGAAGAATATTTTACTTACTGTATACGCCTTCACGGGATGCGATACTACATCATTCATCTATCGAAAAGGTAAAATCCTTGCATTTACGAAAATCAAACGTGATAGAAACCTTAGAGGGAAACTAGAGGTTTTCAACAACGCAGGTGCCTCGCAAGATTCAATAGCTGAAGCAGGTGAAGCTTTGTTCTGTGCACTATATGGTTCAACGAGTGAAGAAAGCTTAGATTCATTGCGTCACAAGCTGTACATGATAACCATTGCAAAGCAGCCAGTGCATGCACAATTTAATTTGGCTGCCCTTCCACCTACGTCTGGAGCAGCTCGTCAGCACTCTCTCCGAGTGTTTCACCAACTACAACAATGGCATGGCGTGGAATTAACATGGACCCAATGGAATGGGGTTGGAAAATCGTCAATGGCCATCTGCGTCCAGTCACAACTCTCAAGGCAGCTGCACCTGATGACCTGCTACACCTAATCTGCTGCTGCTGCAAAGATGACTGCACAACTAAGTGTGAGTGCTTTAAAAGTGGACTGAAGTTCTCAACTATGTGTGCGAATTGTGCAGGCCATGGTTGTAGCAACAGAGACATTGCAGATGAAATAGAACCTGAAGAAGACTTCCTTGTAATGGACGAGGAAATCGATCTTGAGCAGGATACTGACCGGGAAGTTGTTTAGGATCAAGAGGAAGAGGATTATTACACAGGAATGGATTTCTAAAGACTGTGCCAAAATAATAATACTGTGTTTACTGTTAAACTCCTTTTTTTTTACCAATAATCTATAATATGTATTAAGTTGTATGTTATTTTGGAATAAAACCTACTACTTACCTATTTCAGGATTACTAATAAAATTGAATCATCTTTTATATAATATTTACGTGCCTTTTATTCATTTCTCTTTCATTGTTAAACATTGCTAGTAACTGTTTAAAATTACACAATAGTCAATCGATTTTAAAGTGATTAAGGAACGATTTTTGCAAAAATGGATATTTTATCAAGTATTCCCCTCCCGTTATCTCAGAAACCATTGGATGTATGAAAAAAGTAAAAAGGACCTTTTGTGTAGAGAATTTAATTCTCTACAATTTTGTATAGGGTCATCGTTACTCTAAATCTCATACTTTCCAAGATATTCAAGAATAAGTTGAAAAAATGCCCCTTTCCAACCCTTCTTACCACCTCCCTCCAACCCGACGCTCTAACCTCTGGGACGTTTTATGACACACTGCTGGGAGGGTAACGAACCAGGTAAGACCATCCCCGCTTTGTTTTTTTGAATGTCCAGGTCAAAGTCTAATTGCACTGTAAGAGTTTACATGACATATTCATGTTAATTTTGTTATTTTGCAACATAAGACAGCTAATCTTATGTGTTAACTCTTGGATGGTATTCAAGATCATTTCAACAAATTATGTTTGGCAACATGGTAATAACAAGATAGTAAACTAAGTTGAAAAACAAATCATTACACTCACTGCATTTTGTCAAAGGTAACAATCACTTACTTGGTTTTTCATAAAGTACTTGGAACGGTTCGATAAGTTTATGATTAACACACTCAGTCACACCCAACTTAGCTTTCTTTTCATCTTCAAAGTTTCGTAAATTAAATGGCATTGACCCATACTTGTGCGTCACTTCTGAGTAAAACATTCGAGACGCTTTTAGCTTCAATTGGTACGTTTCATCTGTCTTCTTGTATACAGATACACGTGTATCCATTTCACGCCCCTATAAAAAATCAAACAATGGGAAAAGTTAATATTACATCAGTTATTAATTGAACATTACTGAATAGTATAATAATTCAAGTAATAATTTTCCTTAATTGTCAATACACAGCTACTGACTGTACAGTATATGTCATATGTTTACACTGAGTAACACACACAACATACATACACTAGATACAGTAGAGCATTGATTATCCGAACCTCTCGGAACGAGGGCCAGTTTGGATAATCGATATTTCGGATAATAAATTGTAAATTGAAAACGTTAATTCTCTTTACAAAAACAAAGATTTTTAATACAACATCATTTCTACCATACTGTTATATAATTACAGCAACCTGTATACTGTACTGTAATGTATTACTAAGGCTAGAAATCAGTGAATTAAAACTGAGCGTAATTAATAAACACCAAAAGTTAATTTAAACAATGACAAACAATAAACTCTAAACAATAATTTAAAGTTAGATTTTAATGACAAACACTGTACTATAAAAGTAACTAAAAATTAAAAACCAAAACAAAACGTACAGTACCATGGATTTTGTTTCATCAGACGTTGTTCTAGTGCTCTTGAATATATGTCAATTGAAAGTAGAGTTTTTGTGTTGTTTTCGGAGAAAGGTGTGGTGAAAACACGAGAATAGGGCTTGGGAACCAGTGTGTGTGTGTGGGGTTGGTTAATTAGTGACCTATTATAGGTAAAATAATGATTATTTGGTGGCCCTAAGGTAGGACTAGGGTATAATATTGTGAACTAGTTAGTAGTTAAATTGTCATATTTAAACTAAGTGTAGAACTGCGCATGACTCCTCAAAATCTTTGAACACATTCATACTACATTTTTAGAATAGTGTAGGATAGGAAGGTAATATTTAAAGACAGAAATCAGCAAATTAATAGTATAGTATTTTGGTACAGAAAACAGCTGATTGAAAGTCGTCATATCGGTTGGCTTTCAGTACCGTAATTGACCTTTGGTAGTAAGTTTGCACAGATACAGAGCAGACAGCTGTTGAGGTTAGAGTACCGTAGTTTGGTGCCTTTCCCACAAATAAGGGAAATTTACCTTTCAGCAGGGAAATTGGACTTAGAATATTTGTCATCGGTGCATCAGTACTGTATAGGACTTAGTTACTTTTTCTGTAGAGAACTTTGGAAATTTTTGGTTTGTTAATATAATAAGGTGTAAATAGGATTTAGTCATTTTTCATAGTTATGCATAAAGTGTAGTACTTCAGATGTAATCCGAATCGGATTAATTGTGAATTTTTGGTGAATTTTATTTTTGGACTTTAGATCGTTGAGAGCTTGGAGAGATTTTCTTTGGATTTTTGTGTGTGTATACAAGTACAAATTAAATAGGAATACTTGTTGTAAGACAATTTATTAAATCTTTGAGCTCTACACAGAGCTTTAAATTTTGTGTGTCTCGGATTGTGACTTTATTATAAAGTTGAATTAGTCTAAATAAGCTTAAGCATGTTTCTGTAATGGTACAGAATTGTATGTTCAAAGTAATATTTTAAAGATTGTAACCCCTATGTAGCCAGCGTTCACCTTTTTGGAACCTCGATTTCATCAATCACATGCAGTGTTTATTACAAAACAATATGTCTGTGTTTTGTCTGTGGACACAGGCGGGCCGGACACCTTACGCAACGACATACCGTTTTGTGGCAGCAGTGAATCACGGAACAAATGACGCCAAGTCATAGAGTTCGCCAGGCGGTAATCCAGATTATAATCACCAGATTATAGCGCCTTTTAAAAGCACCAATGGGAGCGCGGACTGGTGATCACGTGACCAGATCCACCGCAACCGAATTACTGACTTAACGAGTGTAAGAGTTAGTTCTACTGCAACTCATGGCCGCGCGGCTAGCCAATTAACCATCTAAGTGCTCGAGCAAATTTTAAAAGACGCCCGGCTATATAAATATATATATTACAGTGCATAAAGAGTTTTAAAGTAATGAGGTGAAGTAATTAACGACATAATAAGTTCAACGAAAACAGTTACGTGAGTGCGGTAGACGGAAGCAAGCGGCAAACACGAGTGTCTGACCAGCCATATGAACACGCAGCTGAGGGGTAACAGTACTGAACATAATTTACTAACAAAAAATAGAAAAATTCTAATCATAGCATAAGTACCGTTTAATAGCCACAATTTAAAAGATTTTGTTAACGAGATCTCAGTAAGGGAATGTAAAGAGTATGAGTGAGAGAGTGTAGCAAAGTGTTGGTTAAAATAATACCGTTATTGTCAATTCATTTTCATATTAGTAGTTTATATTGAAAGATTAAATACCCATGTATTCTTGTCTTATGATTGAAATTGCAGTATAGAGTTAAAGCAAAATGAAATAGTTCAGGTTAATAAATAAAAGTTAATTTGGTAAAATCCATAAAATATGTTAAGTGTAATTATTTCGCACTTAAACCCAGATAACCTTTTTCTGCAGCTGATTTTCGTCTGTGCGACCCTGGAGAAGTAACCCTAAGGTAAGATAAGAGTTTATATAATTTGAAGTAAATTAGATTGTTTCATTGACGCCCGAGAACAGGGACTCGAATATATTTATTAATAATTGATAGAAATTAAATTGTTCATTGGCCCCCGAACAGTGACGGTGAGTGTAATTTTATTACATTCACCAGACCTAATTAAGCTGCAGAACGGGTTATTTGAGAGTGAAGGCGTTTTTGTAAACTACATAAACGTAATGAAAAATCACGAAAAGTAAATTGTAAGAGATTTATAATAGTGTAGGTAGTTTATTGTTTAAAAATTATTTACTTAAATTAGTTACGTTGATAAAGATGGAAGACGTTAACGAAATAAATCTGACCGGCTCGGCAGTTACGAGTGAGTCAGGAGGTGGCTTAATGCCAATTATGGTTAAAGAAAATGCTTTAACTGAATCCGCTGTAGTGAATGATTCGGGGTTGGAGACAACTCCAAGCCGAATAGATGAAATTAATTTAGATGAAAATAATTGGACACAATCTGTAATAATAAATAATGCAGAAGCAAAATCTACTCTAGTGATAACTAAAACAAAAGAGAAAGAGTACTCGATGAATGATATATTCAATTTTATGAGAGCAATGTCCGATGATATCAAGCAGAGTGTGAATATTAAGTTGGACAGTAACTTTGATGTAGTAAATAGTTGTTTTGATAGTAATGACAAAAAATTTAATGAAATAAAGGAGGACATTGATGCAAAATTTGAGGTACAGAATAGTAATTTTAATGATAAATTAGATGAACAGAATGTTAAATTTAACGAAATCAAGGGGGAAATAAATGTTAAGCTAATACAACAGTTAGATAAGCTTGGGAGAAATATTGAAAATAATGAGGTAAGTAGGGGTGAAAATGATATAGTTGAAACGGTGGTGCTAGAGAGTAAGGTAGTTAATACTGAGAGTAATAAGGAAGATTTTGTTGAAGTAGAATTTCGTAACGAAGTGTTGTTAGCTAGTGTTAATGAAAGTGAGAGAGAGTGTGCTGAAATGTTAGGTGGGCAAAGGGCAGATTTTCCCCAAGTATATTGTGAAATGGAAGGTTCACAAGTGTTTTATGAGGACAGTTTCCTCCAAAAGTTATGTGGAAGACGAGGTGTCTTCGTATGGTCCTTTAGTTTTTTGTGATTTACCTGGTAAAGCCAGGAGAGGTAATAAGTGTTTTGTGGTGCCCTTTGCATGGAATGAGTTGGTTCAGGGGGGTAATGACAGGTGTTATGATGATGAGAGATGTTTTGAGAGAGAGTTGTGTGCAGGTAGGGAGACAGAATTATTTCAGTTAAAGAGAAATTATGCAGAGTTGATAGAGAGGTTAGAAGTGGAGAAGATAAACAATACGAAATGCTTACCTTATGAAATGAAGATTGATGATTATTTTGATAATACTGTTGTAAATGATAATAACTTACCTGATGTTGTGATTGATATAGTAACTGAATATGATGATATAAATGACATGGGAATGACCAAAAATACTAACGGAGACCGGACAAAATTAACTAATGTTGACAAGGTTTATGAAACAATAAAAAGGTACAATCCTATAAATTATAATGGTATAATGAATGACATAGATTTAATGGGTTATTATATTAATAATAAGACTGTGATGTATGTCGATAAAAACGATTTGTGTTATAAATATATCAGATATTTATATGACGACGGTGGTTAAATAAAATAATCAGTGAATGGACATTTTAAATATTTTAGTTTATGGTAATGACCTGGCTAGATTATGAAATGAGGTGTGGTAAACAGAAAAATAATGACAAAGAATTGTAAATAAATTTATAGTGAAAACGATGGTGTTTGTGTTGCAAAATGTAATTTATGTAAACAATGTGCCTATGTGATAGAAATTGATTTAATAATAACAATAATATTTTGTCAGATTAAATAAATACTTATGAAGGTGATAATAAATGAATTGTAATTGTTTTGGAAGAAGGTAACTTGTGTTTTCAATAATTGATTGAGTTAAAGAATTTGAGATTAATTAATGTTGTATAACTTAATTGAATTTTGCTAATGAATTTAAATGATTTTTCTGAGATTTGAACTTGGTAATAAACAGTAATTGAATAAATGTAAAATGTGTGTAGTTATGGAATTATATGATTGTTATATGTTTCAGAAGGTACATATGGTTGTACATGAATTTGTGGTGATGAATTGTTTATAATTTTGTGTCAATAACAGGAATCATGTGTTTTGAGTGATGTACTGTAAGTATGAAATTTATAATGCAATTTAAATAAAGCAAAATGTTTTAAATGGTTGAATAATAAATTTTAAATGAGTTTAAAAGGTTTAAATTAAATGATTAAATATAAATTTGAATCTATGTCAGTAGCTGTGTTTTTCTGTAATTAAATGAGTGACCATACATAATTATGAAGGTTGTAGTAAGAGTTAAGTAGAGTGAAATGTTTGATGTTTAAAAGTGAAGGTAGTAAAGAAGTTTTGTGGCTGAGTAAACAAACTAAGATAACAAATTTTCTGTGTAGACCATAATTCTGTACATATAAGATATAACCTATTCACCGGTAATTAAAGAAAAATAATTTGTGAAGATATTGTAAATAAAAGTTATATAACCTAAAGGTTAAATTATTATTTTGTGGTACCTGCTATGTTAGGTTATGAGTAGAGATAAATGGTATTTAGAATGTGATTATGGAGGAATTTAAGGAGAAATTTGAAACAAATAATGTAAGGCTTGTAAAATTCATTGAAATACATGAGAAACTAAATCTTAAACCAACTAGAATCATTTTGAAAAATGTAATTAAAGTAATTGAAATTGTTCTGAAACATATGAAGAGACTAAATTAAATTCGAGTTGGCCTTGGATTAACTTAATAATGTGAATTTTAGTGATGCGTTTAAATTTATTTTGATTTGAATTTTAACTGTAAGGATAAATTAAATAATAATTGAGGAAAGTGATGTTAAAGATATTCATTTAAAATTGAAAAAACTGAAGAAATTTTTTGGGTAAAAATAATCAAAAACGTTGGGGCTAAGATAGTGTTTGTAAAATAAGATGTGCATACAACTGTTAATGTAAACCTTTATAAATGTCCATCTCTGTTTTATGTTTAACTGTAGATTCCCCACCTAAGTGCGATCATGACCTCACCTGATCATGACCGTGAAAGTAGTTAATTGTGACAAATCATAAATTTTACTCGTTATAACCGGCTTGTGGTTTTTTGTTTTGTTTTGTTAACCCGGTGGTTTGTTAGATTTAGTAGGGGGGTTATTTTTGGGGGAATCTACCAATTTTTGGAACAGGGCTATTTTCACCCATATAGGGGTGGTAGTCCATTAGGGGCGTATCAATCATTGTTAGTAAGTATGTTACTGAAGTTTTATTGTAACGCCGAAGCAAGGATGGGGGTGGAATAAAAGAAAAAAATGTCCACCCCTTCCACATCAGTCCTTGTGGAAGCAACTGGGCGCTACAGTCCAGGGGGAGAAATAGTGAGTGTGGATGGGGGGGTGAACCAGTTACAGGTCACGAGGGAGATGTGGTTTACGGCTAGGATGAGGCCGGTGATGGTCAAGAAGCCTAATGCTGAACACAGTAAAATGTAACGGGTATCAGGGGTTAAGGGATTGGGGGGGGGTAAAAAAAAATATATATTGTAATCTAAAAGATTACTTTCCTTTGTAATATGTTATGTCCCACTGTTGGGTTCGTCAATTTGTAAAGAAACTGTAAATGAGTAATAGTGTTGCGGTTTTATAGTTAATTCAGCCCACGTTAGATGCGGCAATTTTGTATAGCTACTGTTTTATTTTACTAATTGGATTAAAGAATGTTTATAAGCCCCAACGTTGAATTCACCAATTTGTTACCAATTCAATCTATTTATAAGGAAAAATATTTATTATGTGGTTGATATTATTCGGTTATTGATCATGGACCTGTGTTAAGTAGTTATCAAGTGTTATACCAGAGAAAAACGCTATATTACAGTTATTATAGTGAATAATTCAGTATTTTTCTCCAACCCTAGTCGGCATGTATTATTTCAATTGGAAAGAGTGGAGAGCTGAGAGAGTAAGTTAGTTCTCTATTCTCCCGTATTCACCAGCTGTCTGCAGACGAGCGCTGTTATTGGCGATTGACCCGTTATTATAGGTTGTCGTTCTACTTGGTGCGTTTCTCACTTTCCTTTCTCTGTAAAATACACCCTGTTCGAAATACAATAATTATTCTACAAATAACACAAAATCGTCAAATTCAAGAAGGGTTCTTTATTTTATATGTTTTTAAATTCCAACAGCTACTTTCTCCCGCTACTAATACATCATATCGATCACACAATACAGAATCGATTTGTTATTGAACTCGTGTTTTAGATATTACAATTTAATTATAATTTTTCAGTTTGTCTTTTATCTCAGGGTACATGTAGTTCTTTTAACTATTAGTAAGGTCAGGTAATGCAAATTCAGGTTACTAGGTATTACAATTTATTTTAAAATCTTATTATATAAAGTATTAACATAAGCAGGGTTTTTACCAAACGTTTAAAAGATACTCGTTAAGGCCGTGTTCCACTAACGATGACAGATAGCCGAGTGGTGAGGAATGACTTGAATATATCAACCTCCAGCTTCACAATAAAAGTTGGTGTTAGTGTCCCAGGATGTAATGGAAAGTTCAGTTCTTGATCTTCGCTGATTTTTCGTTCTGGTGGTCTCAGGTCCCGACGGAATTAGTGTAGTATTAAGTTCTTGCTCCGTTGTTAAAAGTGAGGTTCCGTATGTAAATTTAATTCTCTTTAATTTTTGTTGTATGGTATTTATTCACTTCGACTTCTCCAGGTCTGGTTTATCTTCATTTATTTATTGTTTTCCATTATTACTCATTTGACGGTAGGTTTGGTAAATTTATTCTTTAGATTTTTGATTTGAATTTTATTGATAGGTAATTTTAATTTCTCGGAGTTAAGAGTCTTGAAAGTCGTCCAACCGTCCTTTAGATCAGTTACTATGTTTAATTTGAATTACTTGTAATTTTATTTATTAGGTTTATTCGTTTTTTTCTAGATTTATCATCACTGAACTGTCCTCGTTCATTTATAACAATTGAATGTTGAAATCAACAAGATATCTTGCATTTTGTTGCTCTAACAACCATCTTCCTCTTATGTTATTGGATAATATTTGTTATCCTAGAGCCGTAATTAGGAAATATTCTTGCACTTATTTAATAAAATACTCCCTTCTTGGAATTACATTAAATCACATAAAACTTTCACTTAATCTGCCTTATTAAACCGTATACATTTTACTACATTTTCTTCTTAATCAACTTATTTTAAAAGGTATTATTTTCCTTTTACAAAATACTAAATTTAGGCCTATTGGTTTTATTACATGTGTTATAATTTTTTGTTTTTAATTTAATTTTTCTGACCTGACCTACTATACAAAGAGTCACTGGCTTATGGCCAATTATTCTAATTTTAATTTCCTGATTTCAATTTATTATTATTATTGAGTTTATCATTGAACCCTTCATTGGTTTTTAACATAATTATAATGACCACTTGACAATTCATTAACAATTATTGTCTTCCTGGCCAAGTTTACAAATATTATTTTAAGACATCTTCATTAATTATTCAAAGTAAATACACTTAACATGATACCATACATAAAAAATACACTTGTATTTAATTACTTAAATACAAGTTTAACATGAATGAAATTAGTATCCATTACTTAATACTTCCTTAAAGCAATGGCTTCACACCTGCTACATACAAAACACAAAACAAATATCATGTAAACACAATATCATGATAAAGCACAGCAACAGGTACAACTTTATAAAACATTAAATCTTAATTAAACAGTCTATTATATTCAAACTCATCCACAGTAAATTCATCTCATTAGATACAGTGTTTATAGTTTACATCTTTCACTGGTCACTCCATATTTTATATTTAGATACATTTTTACTATTTTATTACCTAGTAACCTTACTAGGTATCATCAATACATTTTGTATATTTGAGGTTTGCCCTCCTGACCTTAATTATGGCATACCTTGGGCATTGTTTGAAATTCTATGGACAAAGTGTTTATGTAACGTTTGTGACCTGAACTTTGTTACGTTACATATACTCCCCCTCCGGAAGAAGTTTATTTTAGCTGAATATCGTTTAGGTGAAATAAACTTATAGTTTCTTCATGCCTTGGAATATTTATATGATAAAGTTATCAATTTATAACGGTTTCAGTTTTTTATTGTTTCTGCTTTTGTACGTAATTCAATGGGTTCTTTGGTGTTTATTTTCTATTTCTATTCCTTAAACTTTTAATTGCACCGGAAAACTGTGTTGATACTCATTGTGTATCTGGTCATTAATTCTCTACTGGTACCTCACTCAGTTGTAGACCTGTCCTTTTCTCTGGAACTCATAACTTCTTCTAGCTTATTACGCCATCATTTCTTATTATCATATTTATATTTAATTACCTCGCTTGGTGTATAATCCCTAAAATACTATATTTCCCTAACATTTTTCTCTAATATCATAGCTGGTACGGAATCAGAGGGGCACTATTGGCTTCCATTACTCTGCCGTTTCCCTAACTATATCTTCTGAGATCAGAGGAACTTCATCTCTGTCCAGAAAAAAATAAACATTGCACTATCACAACACAGTACATATAATTATTACCTATAAGGTAGCTCCTTCGCTACAAACTTATATTCAAGGGATGATTACTATTATTTCTGAGGTATTCTAATACTTTTCTTAACTTATTTATCTCGTTGTTCTGTAGTTCCATTTATCATATTATTCACCAGTATAGTAGTTAAAGCTGTTCAATATTCATTTTAAATTCTTCTTAGTTCCGTGCTGTCAATTAATTATTCTTTAGCATAACGTATTTTACTATTTTTAATTCACTCCCATTTACTTCTGCAATTAAACACTGAATCTCCTCCTTATCACAAATTGTATGGCATATTCTTCCTTCATCTAACTCATTTCTATCCCTTCTTTCTCTTCTTTTATATTCATTAGTTTAAAATAATTTCTTCTGAATTATATAGTAAGGTGTTCTTACTTATTTTTGAATTTTGTGGTTTTCTAAATTGATTCCACATAATTTCTCTGAAGTATCGTGTAATTAGTTTATTTCATTTAATAGTTAGTTTAATATATTTTAATTAGTTTCTCATTATTTTCCTTTGATTTGCTTGATTCTGTATCCATAAAATCCGTCCCTTTTCTCTATATTCTGTTTGGAATCTGTTTAACTGTGGTCCATTATTTCCTCTGTACTGATTGTTCAGATTTCTCTAGTGTGTAGAATTATTTCCGTCCTTGTGACGTATCTCACTATCATCTGGTTCTTCCATCTTGTCGCTATAAAATTTTCATTTATGCTAAAGTTTACCATCGTCTTTCGAACTGATTCTTCCGTACTGTTTCTTAATCGTTCGAATGGTTCATACATAATCTTCATAAGTCCTCCATGCTCCTCGGTTAGTTTTGGCTTTTTTGGTCCTTCTAATCTATCTGGGAACTCAATTGTGGTTCTTTTAGAGTTTCCTAATTGCCTTATTTCTCTTGGTCCCGTAATTGGTATATTATGCAGCTTAACTAATCCCCCTTTAATCATCTCCAATCCTTCCCGTATATTTATTAATTTCTTTTGATGTGTTTGTCTCCTTTTCGTGTACTCAATATTTTCTTGATTTCTGCTAGGTTTCTTTTCAGATAACAGTACACTCTTGTCTTTTTTATTCTCATTAGTTTCCTCTTTAATCTTGTGAAACTTCTCGTTCATTAGTTTAAGTTCTCATTCAAAACTTCGGTTTGTTTCTTTAAATTTTTGTTTATACTGTCTATTTTATTTTCTAGCTTTCCTAAGTTTTCGTCAAATTTTTTAATTAATTCTTCCTTCTGTTTCTTGGAATCTTCTCTAATACTGTCTAATTTCTCTATTTTGTTCTTTAATTAATTCCCATAATTTTTGTAAATCTAGGCCTCCTCTGGCTTCCTCCTTGTCACCCGCCTGTTGTTCCTTTTCGATGTCTGTAACTATCTCTGCTTCTTCCTCCCGTCTATCTTCTTCCGTTTCTTGGTCTTTCGCCATCCCTTTAGAAACACCTCTCGTATGCATTCCTGAGCCTCTAATAGTTGCCTGCTCGAGTTAAGTAATAGCGATACAGTCGATTTTTTACTTAACTAAAGCCCACTCGTTGAGCGCCAATTTGTAATCTAAAAGATTACTTTCCTTTGTAATATGTTATGTCCCACTGTTGGGTTCGTCAATTTGTAAAGAAACTGTAAATGAGTAATAGTGTTGTGGTTTTATAGTTAATTCAGCCCACGTTAGATGCGGCAATTTTGTATACATACCGTTTTATTTTACTAATTGGATTAAAGGATGTTTATAAGCCCCAACGTTGAATTCACCAATTTGTTACCAATTCAATCTATTTATAAGGAAAAATATTTAATATGTGGTTGATATTATTCGGTTATTGATCATGGACCTGTGTTAAGTAGTTATCAAGTGTTATACCAGAGAAAAACGCTATATTACAGTTATTATAGTGAATAATTCAGTATTTTTCTCCAACCCTAGTCGGCATGTATTATTTCAATTGGAAAGAGTGGAGAGCTGAGAGAGTAAGTTAGTTCTCTATTCTCCCGTATTCACCAGCTGTCTGCAGACGAGCGCTGTTATTGGCGATTGACCCGTTATTATAGGTTGTCGTTCTACTTGGTGCGTTTCTCACTTTCCTTTCTCTGTAAAATACACCCTATTCGAAATACAATAATTATTCTACAAATAACACAAAATCGTCAAATTCAAGAAGGGTTCTTTATTTTATATGTTTTTAAATTCCAACAGCTGCTTTCTCCCGCTACTAATATATCATATCGATCACACAATACAGAATCGATTTGTTATTGAACTCGTGTTTTAGATATTACAATTTAATTATAATTTTTCAGTTTGTCTTTTATCTCAGGGTACATGTAGTTCTTTTAACTATTAGTAAGGTCAAGTAATGCAAATTCAGGTTACTAGGTATTACAATTTATTTTAAAATCTTATTATATAAAGTATTAACATAAGCAGTTTTTTTACCAAACGTTTACAAGATACTCGTTAAGGCCGTGTTCCACTAACGATGACAGATAGCCGAGTGGTGAGGAATGACTTGAATATATCAACCTCCAGCTTCACAATAAAAGTTGGTGTTAGTGTCCCAGGATGTAATGGAAAGTTCAGTTCTTGATCTTCGCTGATTTTTCGTTCTGGTGGTCTCAGGTTCCGACGGAATTAGTGTAGTATTAAGTTCTTGCTCTGTTGTTAAAAGTGAGGTTCCGTATGTAAATTTAATTCTCTTTAATTTTTGTTGTATGGTATTTATTCACTTCGACTTCTCCAGGTCTGGTTTATCTTCATTTATTTATTGTTTTCCATTATTACTCATTTGACGGTAGGTTTGGTAAATTTATTCTTTAGATTTTTGATTTGAATTTTATTGATAGGTAATTTTAATTTCTCGGAGTTAGAGTCTTGAAAGTCGTCCAACCGTCCTTTAGATCAGTTACTATGTTTAATTTGAATTACTTGTAATTTTATTTATTAGGTTTATTCGTTTTTTTCTAGATTTATCATCACTGAACTGTCCTCGTTCATTTATAACAATTGAATGTTGAAATCAACAAGATATCTTGCATTTTGTTGCTCTAACAACCATCTTCCTCTTATGCTATTGGATAATATTTGTTATCCTAGAGCCGTAATTAGGAAATATTCTTGCACTTATTTAATAAAATACTCCCTTCTTGGAATTACATTAAATCACATAAAACTTTCACTTAATCTGCCTTATTAAACCGTACACATTTTACTACATTTTCTTCTTAATCAACTTATTTTAAAAGGTATTATTTTCCTTTTACAAAATACTAAATTTAGGCCTATTGGTTTTATTATATGTGTTATAATTTTTTGTTTTTAATTTAATTTTTCTGACCTGACCTACTATACAAAGAGTCACTGGCTTATGGCCAATTATTCTAATTTTAATTTCCTGATTTCAATTTATTATTATTATTGTTGAGTTTATCATTGAACCCTTCATTGGTTTTTAACATAATTATAATGACCACTTGACAATTCATTAACAATTATTGTCTTCCTGGCCAAGTTTACAAATATTATTTTAAGACATCTTCATTAATTATTCAAAGTAAATACACTTAACATGATACCATACATAATAAATACACTTCACTTAAATACAAGTTTAACATGAATGAAATTAGTATCCATTACTTAATACTTCCTTAAAACAATGCTACATACAAAACACAAAACAAATATCATGTAACATCAGGTATCAAACAACAGGTACATCTTTATAAAACATTAAATCTTAATTAAACAGTCTATTATATTCAAACTCATCCACAGTAAATTCATCTCATTAGATACAGTGTTTATAGTTTACATCTTCCACTGATCACTCCATATTTTATATTTAGATACATTTTTACTATTTTATTACCTAGTAACCTTACTAGGTATCATCAATACATTTTTTATAGGTGAGGTTTGCCCTCCTGACCTTAATTATGGCATACCTTGGGCATTGTTTGAGTTTCTATGGACAAAGTGTTTATGTAACGTTTGTGACGTGAACTTTGTTACGTTACAATATATATATATATATATATATATATTATATAACATCGCCAAATTCAGATCAATTTGGATAACAATAAGTATGTATAAAAAATGCTAAATAATACTATATTTTAATAAATAAATAATGTGGAGAGTAAAAAATATATAAAAGGTATTAAGAAGGAAGGAGAAAGAGTAATAAACCAAAAGTGATTAATGAAGAAACTCAACTACTAGACTGACAGACAAATGACATTGACCCAACCCCAGAGATTGGCCAGTTAAGGAACGTAAATAAAGAAAACAAGACGAGTGAAGGAGAAGAAAAATGAAAACCAAAAGAGAACAAACCCACGATGAAGAAAACAAAATGAAACACGTCAAGAAAACCAGACAAGGAATAAAAAATAGAGAAGGGAGAAATAATGTAATCCAAAATAATAAAGAAAATGAAACCGGTTAAGAACCAAAATAATTAATGAATGTTAGTATTGACTGAATGACAATTGTAAATAGTTAGTAATAAAAAACGATAGATAAAAGTACACTAACCAAAGAGTTAGGAATGCATGTAAGTTGTTAATAAAGAAAGACATAATATTAATAATTATATATATAATGCGGGTAGAGAAAGAGAATGAAATAATGAGAAATAAACGGAAGTTAAACTAGTGAAAGTGAATTATCCTAAAGAGATATAATATAAAAAGGAACACTAAGTAAATTATAATGAACACAAAATAATTTTAAAAAGTGCAAGTGATAAATAAATAAAAATATTGTCTGTAATAAAAATAGTAAGAGTAGAAAAGGCTAAGATAAAGACTTAGTAAAATAACCAATGTTTAAGATTTAAGAGTGAACAATAACATTTAATAAAGTTATTATGAATAATATTTAAAACAGAACATTGATTCAGAAATAATGAACACTAAGGAGTGATATTAACTGTGATGATTATGAAATAATATTGTTATAGAACTTAAGAATGTATTGTAAAGTTTAAAGGTGTGAATCACAAGAAAAAGTAATAAGATGATGTTAACATGGAAGGGAAAGCAAAGAGCCTTAGAAAATAAGTATGCATTAACCTTAAGTAAATACCCATGTTATAAGGGAAGAGTAATGAAACAAGTTCAATAGAGGTGAGATTGTTTAACACCCAAACAATAAATAAGAAATAATGAATTGCACACACATATTAAATAATAAGTGTTGATTAATTGTATAAACTATTGTTTATGAATAGGAGATGGATGGGGTAAATGTCCCAAACATAAACCTAAATGTTATGTTATATTAGAAATAAATAGTAATTAATAGCCATGTTATTGACAGTGGCAGAGTACTTAAAATAAGGAAAGAAAACAATGTTTGAGTTATAAAGGAGAAAACTGTTAGTAAATAATTAGCAAGAAATATTGAATAACACAGTTGTTACATACAAAGACCACAAAAAGACTAAATTAAAACACCTCCAGAGATATTAAACCTAATTATAAAAACAAAATAACGATCTAGGACTAAATGAAATATAATGTGTATGAAACCATCAAAAACCAGTAATGGCTACTTATATGTGAAACAGGCCTAACGGTCAAACATAAACAATTACTGATTTTATAAAAATAACCATGTAATTGACAAATCCAAGGTGACTAATTAACCAAGGATGAATGGTAAATATTATTAAAAACAAAATATTAAATTAAGGAATTATATAAACAGAGAAATGTAATTAGTAAGTATGAAATTAATTGTAAACTTAGAAAACATGAAAAAACCCAATATTGTGGGATACCAAAATAATCTTTGTGAGAAAATACAAATGACAGTGCTAATAGATAATAACTAAGAAGGAAGATAAGAGAAGGAAGGAAGTCAGAAGATATAGGAAGATTTGAAAGGAATTCAAATTTTGATAACAATGTGTTTATATCAAGCTCGCCCAATCAGAATAATGGTGTAACCATGGAAACGACGGTTTGAAGAGGTAATTACCGTTGAATACAATTACTCAGAAAGTGACGCTCACGGAAATCAGAAGCCAGAATTCAGAACAACACATTTTCATATTTAAAATGTTTTAAAAGTAAAATAACTTATAGAAATTGAACGAGAAGGAGTCCGACTATTACTGAACACAATTACCTGATGGAGAAGACGTTTATTTCAAGACGAAGTGAATAAATAAATCCAAAAAACTTTGAAAAAGATGCCCGAATAAATGAAAAATGAATTATATTGCAGCCACAGTCCTTCCTTCCCGACCAACAGAGTAATTACATGCTACAATGCTGTTAAGTATCCATTAAATTATCTCAACTTCCAAAATAACGCACTTTGAATATTTCTCACTATATTTTGAAATACCACTGAAAATTTGTTAAGTTATAAAACTAACCTAGTATTAGTGTACAACTTTTAAACCACTTGTACGACACTTCAACAAACCATTTATCATTACACATTACAATACTTAAGTAAAAACATTGTAAGGTTGTGTATTTTTATTATTGTAATTGCATCTGAGCCTATTAACGTGATCAAAAGATCCCACAAAAGTTGAAAGTAAATATCGTTTGACCTGTGTGACAGAACGCCATACTGTATGTTTACATGCGTTCAAAATCGATTGATTAAACCCAGAGAAAAGTCTCATAAAGAATTAACCGGTGCAAAATTATATAAAAAAAATCAATTATAACTTGTGTCTATGAAACAATAATATCAAATCGATAATAAATCAATACTGTGTATGTTAAAATGTGTTTTATTTTCATTAGGAAAGTGTATTCGTAAAAATATAATTTACAGCGAATGTCTCTGATATGACACCTAGCGCGCAAGCAGCAAATATTGTAACTGCCAACTCGATTATACAAAACGAGAAAAGGCGGGACGAATTGAATCCTTCACACCGTTTGAATAAATCACTGATGAGACAATTTTAATTGTTTTAAATAAACAATTTGGCGCCACCCGGGAATTGTACACTACTATTGAACCTCAGATCGGGAACTACGATACCTGGTTATCCGTACGTTCGCTACGGACTCAAGCATCGTGAGTTACATTACCGTGCGAGGACGAAGTGGTAAGAAACACATACACAAGTTACACTCAGACACACTGTTACATTTTACAGAGATAGATTAACGACGACGGCACACGAGTTTGGTTATAATATATATAAGTTAAGGATAAGGCATTCTTGAGGATATAACTTGTATTTCTTAGTTATGATTATTATGATTTACTGGTATTTTGTATAATCAATGTGTTATTTTGGAGGGGTAATATTGTATTGGGAACATGAGTTAATTTGTATGGTATTCATATTAGTCAAAAAATAAGTGTACTGTAAGTTTATATGGCCCTGTGGACATTGTATGAAGGCCAGTTATAGAATTGATGGAAATCAATGTGAATGTTGATGACAAATTTACATCTTTGTGATAATTTAATGAAAGTTGAATTAAGTAATTCCATAGAGGGATTATCTAAAAGGTTGGAGTAATTTATTTTTGACTTGCAACAAATAAGTTAGTAATGTTTTGTTCATAACTCGAGGAAGAAATGGTGATGCCCATTTGGAATGTCTATTATGTCGTATCCTGTTCATGTAATTGTGTCTGAATATAGAACAGTTGCCATTGTAGGGCAACCAAACTAAATGAATAACCAGCACTTTGTATAAAAAGGAACCAGTACTTTGCTAATAATGAGCCGGTATGACTAAGAGGAAACAAATCAGTTGGGGATATGGAATAATGGAAGGCCATTTATTGATATTTTAATTGAATGTTTCAGAGTCAGGTGATACTGTGGTGGGTGCCTATCTGATTTTATGGTGTTGGGATCTCGAGCAGAGAAGTCCAGTAAGGTCGGATGGGTGCGGCCACAGCCACCGGACTAGGGGGGTAAGTACCCATAATTGTAGTAAGGATTTAAGGGGGGTTGTCGGCGCCATATCTTCACTGGTCCTCTTAGGTTTTAGGCAATGAGAGTTTTTATGCTTCGGCGTAAAACCTCTCATTGGGGGGGGGGGTATTGTAACGGTACAGAATTGTATGTTCAAAGTAATATTTTAAAGATTGTAACCCCTATGTAGCCAGCGTTCACCTTTTTGGATCCTTGATTTCATCAACCACATGCAGTGTTTATTACAAAACAATGTGTCTGTGTTTTGTCTGTGGACACAAGACAGCAAAGCAAAGTTTGATAAGATAAATAATCGTTTTGATACAAACGAAAGAAATTTTGATGAGATTAGAAATGAAATAAAACAAATTAATAAACGTTTTGAAATAACCAATGAGATATTTGAAACTAAATGTAACGATTTAGTACAAAGTATAGAGGGTATGGGAGTGTGGAGAATAAATACAGGTAAGTGCAGTATAAACGAAGAAATAAACGACAAGGTAAGAAGTGTGGTTAATACAAGCGAAAATATGGAGATACAAGTGATAATAGTAATGGTGTTAGTTTAAATGCAAAACAGGTGGCAGTAGACAAGGTGAGTAATAATGATAATTCTAATAATGAGTTAACAAATAATAGCAAAATAAAAAGTGATAACAGCGATATGATTAAAAATGTGGTGAATAATAATGGTGTAGATGAAGTTTTAGCGGAAATAGAGAGTAGTAATAAGATAGTGGCTGAAGAGAGGTTAGGTTTACAAAGGGCAAATTTTCCCCTTGATGTAAATGGAGTAAGGACTCCATTAATGATTTATGAGGACAGAGTTTCCTCCCGTGATTATAGAGATGAGGTGTCTCTTAGTATGTCCCCTAGTTCTCATGAGTTCCCTGTAAGAAGCAGGATGTGTCATGATAACGTTATGTTGCCTTTTGTGTGGATTGAGAGAGAAAAAGAGAAATTGTGTTATGATGAGAAGTATTTTGAGAGAGAGAATGATAGAGATGTTTACGTTAAGTAGAAGCTATAAGGAGTAAAAGAGAAGTTAAAATTTGAAAAAATAGATGATATGAAAAACTTACCGTGTTGTGACAATAGTACAGAAATAGATGATGATAACGTTGATAATTATATTGGAAGCTTACCTGTGCTTAGACGTAGAGTATTAATAGTAGATGATTCTGAAATTGAGAGGTTAAAATGCTTAAGGGTGATAGATAATGATACAGACGGTGACAAGACCAAAAATAATGATGTAGACAGGTTATATGATTCAATAATAATGTGGGATAATCCAGTATGTAATGGGACAATTCTGAAGGGTATAGATATTTTATTTCATTTAATAATCATTTGAGGCCAGTCTATTTGGGCACCCTTTATGGCCACTATGACCTGAGTTGTGTAACACCCGGTATTCACATCGTGCCAGGCGGAGGCTGATACGCAAAATGATAACATTGGAATGCGGCTGTAAGTGTGCGCCCATGTGCCGTTGTCAATAATCTTGAACCCAAAGTGTTGGCGGAAATTACCACTATAACTATGACTCAATGATTAGTGATGTACTTCACGCATGAGAGCAAACAATTTTAAGTGATAGAGTCAATTATAATGTTTTATTTTGATTCCAGAAATACTATTGTAATAGACAGGCTGTTTAGAAGTAGGTGTTTTAAATGTGTTATGCTCTGTGTAATAATTTTATAAAGGACTTTACTGATTCCGGACAGACTATATCAAGTGTAGAAGATGTGTATCAGATTTTGTTTATTATGTTTTATTGTGTCATCATTGTTATTATGTTAGATGGTAAGAATTATGAACCAATGTTGTTTTTTTTTTATGGTATAGTTCTGTATGGTATATATAGGGTAAGGTCATTCACCTGACCCAGAGAGATCAGCTGATGGTTGATGTTAAAGACAGGATAGGTTTCTAGTAAATGATTTATGAAATTTTTGTTATTTAAGTAAATTAAATAATTTTATTTTTTCTTGATATGGATAAAAGGAATATTTTGGAAAATTAAAATTTGTTTAAAAAAAATTTTTAATTTGCTATTTTTTGTATGAAAGAACGTTATGGTAAATTATAATGTTCCTTATAAGTAGGGAAGGTGGTAGCTGATTTCGGATAGGTTTTTTATGTTCTCTTTTATATTTAAGTGCATTTATTTTGAATTCTGAATTAATAGTAGAATTAAGTTGGGTATTTTTATGTGGTTATTACGATTGTTAGTAAATAAATAAGAAGAGTTATGAATCCAATTAAAGGATTTAAAAATTTTTGAAAGTAAATGTAATGAAAGGATCAGATTAATGGATCTTTGATAATGAACTTAGCTAAATTCCTCTAGGTAAACAATGGATTTGAACTTGATTGGATTTAAGTAAATTGAGAGAAGAAATGAAATGTGAAAGATACCTTTTATGAATTTTAAATAAGGAGTTTGTTTTTAATACAATAATGAGTATGTGTACGCACCCAGTACTTGCTAAAGGCAACCCAGTATGCATGTAAGGGGGAACATATCGGTTGAGGATCTGGTATGGTATAAGTCCAGGGTTTTGATTTTGGGTTGGAATGTTAGAAGGTTAGGTGTACTATGGTGAGTATCGGTCCGACTTTATGGTGTTGGGATCTCGAACAGAGAAGTCCAGTAATCTCATTCAGGTGCAGCCATGGTCGCCGAGCTAAGGGGTAGTTTACCCATGAAGTGTTTTAAAGAATTAACGGGGGGGGGGTTGGCGCCATATCCTCACCGATCCTCTTAGGGGTTTAGCAATGAGAGTTCTTCTGTTTCGGCAGAAGACCTCTCATTGGGGGGGGGGTCTTGTAATGGGACAATTCTGAAAGGTATAGATATTTTAGTTCATTTAATAATTATCTGAGGCCAGTCTATTTGGGCATCCTTTATGGCCACTAAGACCTGAGTTGTGTAACACCCGGTATTCACATCGTGCCAGGCGGAGGCTGATACGCAAAATGATAACATTGGAATGCGGCTGTAAGTGTGCGCCCATGTGCCGTTGTCGATAATCTTGAACCCAAAGTGTTGGCGGAAATTACCACCACGTGGCTCATTAAACCGGCCAGTGAGCGCATCAACCAATCGAGAGCGAGCTGGCAGAAATGAACATTACCGACGCTTAGGCAGCAACACACAGTCGCCATAGAACTCTAGACCACGCGTGGTTACTAACAACATCGCTCGAGCAAATTTTGGGTCGGCCGACCAGAAAACTGTGTATCTAAATGTAGAAATAATGTGAATCAGTGAAATCAACAGTTATATAAAATTTAGTAACGACTTTCGGAACATTTACGTAAACTGTGGTGGACGATGTGCGACGGAACCACCAAACACGTGCCGTAAGAATACAACATAAATTAACATTTGGCCTACATATAGAATCAAATTTTATTTTACTGGAAAATTTTAATCAATTATAATGGGAGTGGGAAGATGAAATGTAATAAGCGGACAAGTATGAGTGTTGCGTGTGAGCAAACTGGGTCGTCTTAAAAAATAGAATTAAGTTAGTTGAAGTTTTTTTTTGTTTTTTCAATTTATGTTTTGGTACTAGAAGGAGGTAATACACCATATTATTATTTTGCATTTTTCATGATTAAGAAAGAATAGAAAAAGAAATGTAATCAATGTAGTTTTCACAGAATGTTTTAAAGTACAACATTAAGTAAAGAATTTGATAAAAGTTACAAACAGAGAAGAAAGTAATTTTACAATATGAATTTTAATAAAATGAATCAGTAGCGTAACCATGTGTTAAGTTAATTATTACGCCACATTAACATCACCTATCCCGTATAGAAAATTTCGCCTAACGAACCTGGCAAATAAGTAAAAGTGTTTCAAGGTTTTGATATTAAACCACAAAATATCGTGGCGACCTATAAATAATTTGGAATCTTCTGTGTTGGGTAAGTCAGGGTGGCGTGTAAGTGTGAGGTAAGTAGAAGTAACGTGGTGAAAATTGGTAAGTAAAAGAATAGAACGTAACAAATGGCGATCCCTGCCAGTATAACTCAAATGAATTAATTCATATGGGTTTAGGCCTGATTTGAAGTACGAAATAGGTGGTGATAGTAGGCGGGTTTTGTAATAGAAAAAATTTTAAAATTACGAGACGTGTGAGTAGAGGTTAAGACATAAAAAACTGTTAAAGAGTTAAGTTATGAGATTTTGTTTAGATAATAACTGAGTTATATAATAACTAATAACTAAGTTATATATAATAAAGAATAATTAAATTTATAAAAAATGGAAAATGCAGAGAATGAAGTCAGTTTGTCTAACTCAACTGTTATAAGTGAATCAGAAATTCAGTCAGAAACTCCTATAGTAAATCAAGAAAGCTGGAGAGAATCAGCTGTTATGGACGAGGCGAGAGTTCATTCAACTCCCGTCTCGGCTAGAGAAAGTAAAAAACTGAGGATTTGTTGCATGAGATAATGGGGGAAATTAAACTGATGTCTAGTGATAACAATAAGAAATTTGATGCATTAAATGATCGTTTTGACACTAAATTTAATGAAATGAGTAGCGACATAAATAATCGTTTTGACATTAACGATAGTAAATTCAATGAACAGAATAACAAATTCAATGAATTAAATCAACGTCTTGATAATAATGACAAAAAATTTGATAAGTTTAGTAGTGAAATACATGAACAGAAAGTAAAATGTGAAAACAATTTTAGTGAATTAAAAAACCACATTAATGAAATTAATAAGCATTTAGAAAATACCACTGAAATATTTGAAACTAACTTTAACAAATTGGAGCAAAGTGTTGAGAGGGTGGTAGAGTCAATAGAGAAACAGATTAAAAATAAGGTAAATCAGATAATTAATAACAAGGTGAGTAATAACGATAGTTATAATAAAAAGTCAAGTGATAATGATGTTGAAAATGATAATGTAATTGAAAATGTGGTATCAGAGAGTGATGATATAGAAATAGTTAATGAGATAGTTAGTGAGAGTGAGAGTGAGAGAGTAATGGGTTGTAAAGGGGTAGAAACAAAGGTGAGTCAGTTAGAGAGAGAGTGTGATGAAAGGTTAGATGGGCAAAGGACAAGTTTTCCCCAAGTTTATGGTGAAACAGAGGTTTCACAAGTGTTGTATGAGGACAGAGTTTCCTCTGGTAGTTGTGTGGAAGACGAGGTGTCTTCAAATGGTCCCTTTATTTTTTGTGATGGTCTTGGAAGTGCCAAGACATATAGTAAGTTTGTTGTGCCCTTTGCATGGAATGAGTTGGTTCAGGGGGGTAGTGACAGGTGTTGTGATGATGAGAGATAGAATTATATCAGTTAAAGAGAAATTATAAAGAGTTGATAGAGAGTTTAGGATGGGAGAAAATAAATATGAAATACTTACCTTGTAAAATCGATATTGATGATTATTTTGATGATGCTGTTGTAGACGATATACACTTACCTGATGATGTAATTTATTGATATAGTGAAGGAGTATAATGATAAAATAACTTACCTTATGTTGAACAAAAATACTGAAGGAGACAGAACTAAAATCACCAATGTAGACGGGTTTTATGAATTAATAGGTAATAATGGTGTCAAATACTATATTGATAATGGTCATTACAGTAATAATAATAGTGTAACGAGTGTAAGGACGATAATTATTATATGACTCATATATGATGATGGTGGTTAAAATAAAAATAAGAGAATGGACATTTTAAATATTTTAGTTTATGGTTATGACATTGCTAACTTAGGAAATGAGGTGTGGTAAACAGAAAAAATAATGACAAGAAATTGTAAATAAATTAATAGTGAAATTAAATGTTTGTGTTGTAAAATGTATGGTATGTAAACAATGTGTGTATGTAGTAGAAATTAATTTAATAATAATAATATTTTGGCAGACTAAATAAATAACAAGAATAATTATGAAGATAATAAATGAATTGTACTTGTTTTGGAGTAAGGTAATTAAAATATGTTATGTTTTTAATAATTGATGGAATTAAAATAATTTGAGATGTCTAAATATTCTGACTGATTTAAAATGTTATACAAAGAGATTTGGACAATGAGTTTAAATGATTTTAGGAGATTGAAATTTGATAATAAATAAATAAATGTGAAATGTATTTAGTTTGTGGAGTAACATGGTTGTTAAAATGTTTCAGAAGATACATGGAGCTATGTACATTATTTGGTGTTTATATGTTTGTGTCTCTGACAGTATATGAGTGATGTACTGTAAGTATGGAATTTATAATGCGATTTATATAAAGCAAAATGTTTAATGTTTCAATGTAAAGTATATATGAATCTCAGAGATGTTGAATAAATATAAAATTGAATTAATAAAATAACCAAACATATAAGAGTTGACCATTAGTGAATTGTAGTAACGGTGTCAGTGTGAGCCTTATGTCTTTCGGTAGTTTCCCCACATTTCGGGCGGTCACGGTTTCACCGAACCCTGACCATGGAATTATGTAAGTAGATTCTAAATTGGTGAACACAGAAATTGACTGGGGGGTAACACAGGGGAAACTACATAACTATGGAACAGCGGCTATCGTCGAAGGTGGCGATAGTGCCGTTTTAAGGGTGTGTGAATCATTTTAGTAGGATTACTGGTGTCCTCGGACATCAGTAATGCCGAATTTTATATAACGCTGAACCAAGAACGGTATAGGCAGCGTCTATACCTTATATATGTAAACTTCAGTTCTTGGTGAGGCAAATGGGTGCCACAGTCCAACACCAGGAACAATAGTGTGTGTGGAAAATGAGCTGGCCGTTACAAGCCAGGGGCACAGATAACACATCTGTGCATAAGGCAAATGCTCGATCCGGTTTACCTGGCAGGTGGTTACCTAATTGTAACTGGGTATATAGGGGGACTTTAAGAAATTGATGAAGTAGGAGGGTAGCTGAAAATTCAGTGAGAGGGTGACGACATCTGTAAACAGCGGGCGGTCAATTTATACGGCTCTATAGAGAGAGTTGGGGGTTGACAACCCAGAGGGCTGTTCAGCAACTGTTGCTACAACTGTGACTCAATGATTAGTGATGTACTTCACGCACGAGAGCAAACAATTTTAAGTGATAGAGTCAATTATAATGTTTTATTTTGATTCCAGAAATACTATTGTAATAGACAGGCTGTTTAGAAGTAGGTGTTTTAAATGTGTTATGCTCTGTGTAATAATTTTATAAAGGACTTTACTGATTCCGGACAGACTATATCAAGTGTAGAAGATGTGCATCAGATTTTGTTTATTATGTTTTATTGTGTCATCATTGTTATTATGTTAGATGGTAAGAATTATGAACCAATGTTGTTTTTTTTTTATGGTATAGTTCTGTATGGTATATATAGGGTAAGGTCATTCACCTGACCCAGAGAGATCAGCTGATGGTTGATGTTAAAGACAGGATAGGTTTCTAGTAAATGATTTATGAAATTTTTGTTATTTAAGTAAATTAAATAATTTTATTTTTTCTTGATATGGATAAAAGGAATATTTTGGAAAATTAAAATTTGTTTAAAAAAAAATTTTAATTTTCTATTTTTTGTATGAAAGAACGTTATGGTAAATTATAATGTTCCTTATAAGTAGGGAAGGTGGTAGCTGATTTCGGATAGGTTTTTTATGTTCTCTTTTATATTTAAGTGCATTTATTTTGAATTCTGAATTAATAGTAGAATTAAGTTGGGTATTTTTATGTGGTTATTACGATTGTTAGTAAATAAATAAGAAGAGTTATGAATCCAATTAAAGGATTTAAAAATTTTTGAAAGTAAATGTAATGAAAGGATCATATTAATGGATCTTTGATAATGAACTTAGCTAAATTCCTCTAGGTAAACAATGGATTTGAACTTGATTGGATTTAAGTAAATTGAGAGAAGAAATGAAATGTGAAAGATACCTTTTATGAATTTTAAATAAGGAGTTTGTTTTTAATACAATAATGAGTATGTGTACGCACCCAGTACTTGCTAAAGGCAACCCAGTATGCATGTAAGGGGGAACATATCGGTTGAGGATCTGGTATGGTATAAGTCCAGGGTTTTGATTTTGGGTTGGAATGTTAGAAGGTTAGGTGTACTATGGTGAGTATCGGTCCGATTTTATGGTGTTGGGATCTCGAACAGAGAAGTCCAGTAATCTCATTCAGGTGCAGCCATGGTCGCCGAGCTAAGGGGTAGTTTACCCATGAAGTGTTTTAAAGAATTAACGGGGGGGGGGGGTTGGCGCCATATCCTCACCGATCCTCTTAGGGGTTTAGCAATGAGAGTTCTTCTGTTTCGGCAGAAGACCTCTCATTGGGGGAGGGGGTCTTGTAATGGGACAATTCTGAAGGGTATAGATATTTTAGTTCATTTAATAATTATCTGAGGCCAGTCTATTTGGGCATCCTTTATGGCCACTAAGACCTGAGTTGTGTAACACCCGGTATTCACATCGTGCCAGGCGGAGGCTGATACGCAAAATGATAACATTGGAATGCGGCTGTAAGTGTGCGCCCATGTGCCGTTGTCGATAATCTTGAACCCAAAGTGTTGGCGGAAATTACCACCACGTGGCTCATTAAACCGGCCAGTGAGCGCATCAACCAATCGAGAGCGAGCTGGCGGAAATGAACATTACCGACGCTTAGGCAGCAACACACAGTCGCCATAGAACTCTAGACCACGCGTGGTTACTAACAACATCGCTCGAGAAAATTTTGGGTCAGCCGACCAGAAAACTGTGTATCTAAATGTAGAAATAATGTGAATCAGTGAAATCAACAGTTATATAAAATTTAGTAACGACTTGCGGAACATTTACGTAAACTGTGGTGGACGATGTGCGATGGAACCACCAAACACGTGCCGTAAGAATACAACATAAATTAACATTTGGCCTACATATAGAATCAAATTTTATTTTACTGGAAAATTTTAATCAATTATAATGGGAGTGGGAAGATGAAATGTAATAAGCGGACAAGTATGAGTGTTGCGTGTGAGCAAACTGGGTCGTCTTAAAAAATAGAATTAAGTTAGTTGAAGTTTTTTTTTGTTTTTTCAATTTATGTTTTGGTACTAGAATGAGGTAATACACCATATTATTATTTTGCATTTTTCATGATTAAGAAAGAATAGAAAAAGAAATGTAATCAATGTAGTTTTCACAGAATGTTTTAAAGTACAACATTAAGTAAAGAATTTGATAAAAGTTACAAACAGAGAAGAAAGTAATTTTACAATATGAATTTTAATAAAATGAATCAGTAGCGTAACCATGTGTTAAGTTAATTATTACGCCACATTAACATCACCTATCCCGTATAGAAAATTTCGCCTAACGAACCTGGCAAATAAGTAAAAGTGTTTCAAGGTTTTGATATTAAACCACAAAATATCGTGGCGACCTATAAATAATTTGGAATCTTCTGTGTTGGGTAAGTCAGGGTGGCGTGTAAGTGTGAGGTAAGTAGAAGTAACGTGGTGAAAATTGGTAAGTAAAAGAATAGAACGTAACAAGTAGATTATGTGGGTTTTACGAAACAATTTGAAATATTAACGGGTTATTATATAAATAATAATGATGTAATAAGAGTAAGTAAAGATGAAAATTGTTATGTGAAAGCAAGACTAATTAACGATGATGGTGGTTAGAGATAAACAGTGAATGAACATTTAATTATTTTAGTTTATGGTAACTACTTGGCTAACTTATGTAATGAGGTGTGGTAAAGAATAAAATAATATGACAAAAAAATTGTAAATAAATTTATAGTGAGATTAATTGTGTTTGTATAATAGGTTATGTGGTACTTTGTAGTTCATATAAACAATGTATGTATGCAAGGTGAATTGGTTAGATAATAATGATAATATTTTATTAGACTAAATAAAGAATGAGAATAATTATGAAGTTTATAATGCAAATGAATTGTAATTGTTTTGACGTAAGGTGATTAAAGTAACTTTGTGTTTTTTAGAACTGATGGAATTAAGTAATTTGAGATGAGTTAATTAATTAATTAATGTTGTATAAATGTACTTTGGTAATCAATTTAAATGGTTTTTCTGAGATTTGAACTGTATAATAAATAGTAAATGAGTAAACGTAAAATGTATGTAGTTGTTGAGTCATATGACAAGTGATCATGTTTTATTTGATTAAATATCTGACCATATGTAAGTATGAATTTGATAATGACTTTGAAGAAAGGTAAAATGTTTGAATAATAAATATTAAATGAGTTTAAAAGGTTCTAAATTAGGTGATTAAATTAATTTGAGGTAGTTGTGAATTTTCTAGTGTAATTTTCAGTTATCATATTAATGTAAAATGTTGTAAAAGATGAGTTTGGGGGATAATTATTTCAATCAGGCATCTGAGTCAGTCAAAGTTAATTTTAAATGGGTGTTAGACAAAATAAGAATTTTGGAATAAAAGTAATACAGAAACGGAGTATTAGTAGGGACACAGTAGCGAGAGTGATTGTATCTAGAGAAAGAGAGAGTGATGAAAGTGGATAGTAAATAGGCTAGCAGGGTACATATATTTTGTAGTGAGGGTGGAGTCCTCAACGCAAAGCGTTGTGGCGGGTAGTAGAGTGTTTTAGAGGAGTGTCTGCAGATATATCCGGGAGGGGCAAGAAATTATGAATGTGAATTAAGGGTGAGGGAACACACATCCTAGGTACAAAGAGGGTATCAGATATTTTGTAATAAGAGGAGAATGATCTAAGGTGAGTTAGAGAATTTAATGGAGGTAAATATTTTTGAGAGATTGGTGTCACCCTATATAAATCCGTTAGTGGTTGTTAGAAGGAAGAAGGTGGGTAAGGTTATATCTAAATGCCCATTCAATAAATCAAATCGTTGGGAATGACTAAGAATCACCCGAACAAATTAAAAAAAAAAAAAAAACCAGTTAATAGAAATTCATGATTGAAATGTAATAGGTAAAGGTAACAAGTTAAAGAGTTAATAGAATTTGAAACTAAACTTAAAGTTTAAGTGTTTGTAAATTGTATTCAGATGTAAATGAGATGTTTATTTTAACGAAATGAGTTTTATGTTCTTTATGAATGTTGATATTGTAATATGTTTATTTGTATTCAGTGTGCCTAGGGTAAGGTCATTCACCTGGGAATAAGACATCAGCTGATTACTGGTGAAATGTATAGTATGTTTCATGTAATTAATTCAGAGGTTCTTTTGTTAATTAATTTAATCTAATAATTTGTTTCTTTTTATTAATTGTCAGAATATATGGTTCTGGAATTTAAATTCATTTAATTATTGAAAAAAAAAATTTTTTATTTTTTTGAAGTACAGGTTGTGTTATGTTTTCATGTTCACTATATAAAGTGAGGTGGTGTTGATAATGTATCAGCTGATTAATAGTGTTTATGATATGTTTTGTAACCAAATGTAGTGGTGATGGAATTTATTATAGAGATAAGTTGTTTATTTATTTATTTTTTTTTTTATTATGATTGTTAGCTTTTAGTTATGAGGAGTTATAAAGAAAAGTAAATTCATTAAAAGATTTTGGAATTTTGAAAATTGCGATTAAAATAATTAATTGAAAGAGATGATGTAAATTGACTGGAACGGGAATCTTTGATAATGGACTTAGATTTATTTCACTACCTGAGTGAATTTTAAATAATTTAATTTGATTTGAAATAATAACGTCAAGCAAAAAATTAAAGGTTGAGAAATGGGAGTGAATTGTGTTTAAAAGCAAATATAAAATGTTTATGTGAATTTTATATTAATGATGAATATTTGGAGGTAGTATGTTTAATTTAGTAATGAATATGTGTACGCACCCAGTACTTTGCTAAAGGCAATCCAGTATATATGTAAGGGGAGATATATCGGTTGAGGATCTGGTATGGTATGAGGCTAGTTATTGATTTTGTTGAAATGTTACATGGTTAGGTGAGACTGTGGTGAGTGCCTGTCCGACTTTACGGTGTTGGGATCTCGAACAGAGAAGTCCAGTAATGTCGTTCAGTTGCAGCCATAGTCGCCAAGCTAGGGGGTAGTTTACCCATGATGTACTAAGGAATAAAGGGGGGTTGATGGCACCATATCCTCGCTGATCCTCTTAGGGGTTAGCAATGAGAGTTTTTCTGTTTCGGCAGAAAACCTCTAATTGGGGGGGGGTATTGTAACGGGACAGAATTGGGGGATTGGTTTTAGTTCAATTGTAAATGCGACGCACAGGAGTTACCCACACAGGGCCTCAATTTTAACAATAGACATTCCTTGTCGGGGCACCCAGTTGCACGTTTGGTCTGTCCGCCCCGCAATATGCTACATTTCCAGGTGCTAAGGTATGTGCACAAGTGCGTGTATGCCCGCACAGATGAATTGGCACGTACAAGGCTCGCCAGTCAGCCAGAGGGAATATACAGAACCTCGTTGTCACTAATTACTGTGTCACGTGATGCCAGCTCGACCTATCACAAGGCAAGTTGGTCAGCAGGAGAACGCTTTGGGCCATCTTGAAAAAGTTACTCTTCGCCAGCTGCGGCTTCGGCCGGTTCAACATAAAAGGCTCGCGAGCCGAAAATCATTCAAAAAGTATAATATGTGAGTTAAACAAAGAATCTAAAGCTATGAAAACAGTGTACCATTAACTAAACTCAGTTTTATCGAAATTAAATCAGTGCAACATCTTTCGGGCAAATAGTGATAAAAAATGCGGAGTGCACCACATGGTTAGCAGGGACGCCGCTAAAGACGTAACTGTATAATACCTAATCAATTATGAAAATTTAAATATAAAGCGCTTTAAACGTAAAGGATAAAAAATGCGAGTGTGAAAGAACAGAAGAATGAGCAAAACTGGGTTGCCTTATGTAGTATATTTAAGCTAATCAGAATGAGTAAAATATTTAAACTAATCAGAATAAGTAAATAACATGTTGTTATAACTATATAAGTTGTATTTCCAAATATGTTCAATTAACGTCCTTAGCCGGGCTGAAAAGTAAAGAAATAGAAGTATGTAGAGGAAAGAGTGGAGAGTAAATTATGTAATTGAGAGTATAACAAAGAGTGTTACACTACCGTATAATAAAATATTATTTTATTTCAACTTGCTATATGTGTGTTAGAATAATCATTTCAACCACTTAACTTCATTTTCTGTGCTGGTAAATTCGCTATACGAAAAAGGGTTTACACCACTAGATGATCTGGCCAAGCAAGCTAACAAATTAAAGGTAAGTGGGAGTTTGTGGTTACTTAATATAGATATAAATTATTAAAACGTTACAATATCCCTAAATTCCAGATACATTAGTTGTGCATAAAAACGATGGTATTGACAAAAGTTAATTCTACAACGGCAACATTACAGAATCTGGAAAAAAAAAATTTTAAAATGAATGAGCAACAAATGAGATGTATGATAAGAGAACATTAGAAAAACTTTTCTTGTTTTATTCGATAAACACTTGTAGTGTCCTTGCTTGTACGAGATCTTAACATTCCCTAGTATAACAAGTCATAACATACATAAAACAAAATGTCAACGGGTTGTACATTACGTTTTTTCCAAACTCCTGACCCCCTTTAGCTTCAACTAAAAATATATTTCAATTTACGCCTTTACAAAAATTCTTTAAAGTTAAATTAAAATGTAAGGTCAGGTGAAATCTATATTTTTGGTTGGTTTAGTACGGAATGGCTTGACAACCTAACCATTAGTGGGTTTGATAACAACTGTACTTGAGTGGTCTGAAACGATTATTCACATTCTTATAGAAATTTAGTAGCTTGCTGAAACACTGATATTGAACAATTTTCAATGGGAAGAGTGTCTGGTTTTGCATCTGTACTCCTCTACGATAGAAAAATAAATAGAAAAATTTAATACCTACTTTTCCATATGCAGGATAACTGCATGAGTTTTAAGATGTTTACCTAGTTTTTACTGATATTGACCACAAATACACCTTTGTGCTAACTAATGTCATAAATGAAATACATGTTATTTGTCAAAGTATTAAAAATTCAGTAAATAAAATGCCTTTAATATATAGTAGCCAAACACGGATCATCTTAAAATCAGTTAGTCTTTTGTGACAGTCACATTCTCTAAGCCCTATATCTGACAACTGCCCACAACAGAGTAAGCCAGCCTAAAGGTGAAATGTAGTGTTTATTCATATTCTTTCATTTCCTTTAGACATACAACAGTGGATTCCTCTCTAAAAGTACTGGAGGGTCTAGGAAATGCCACTATGGCCCTAGACCTGACAAAGGGAAAATCCTGATGTTCACCTCCCTGTGGTAGAGAGGGGACAACATTTGTATATCAAGCGGCTAATGAATACAGGGACTGAATATCACCCGGGATAAGGTGATCCTTCTATCAAGTGCCAATGGCATCCTTGGAGGGCAGATGAGCAGATAGAGGACAGGGCACCCTACTGTCCTAGGGGTGAGAAATCACTTCTAAAGGTGGAGGAACGTGTATACGTCAACGTCATAGGACGCAGAAGGCAAGGGGAAACCACAGCATTAAAGATCTGTTTAAAATATACCTAGTATCAGCAGCTCTATGATGGATGCTTCTCTTGTACAATATTCCGGATGTAAAACAGCCCCCTGTTCGGATCTCTGGGTGGGGACTACTTGAGAAGTTAGTCCAGTTAAACACAATACTGAAAAGAAGATTGGAACCTGGAATGTAAAGACCTTGTTATGCTGTAGTCAGAAGAAAGAAGATCCAGTCAGAATAACTCTTGGGAATAATGTTCTCAGACAGTTAAAGAATATAACTTACCTAGGAAGTCAAATCACAAGTGATGGACGTAGCAGTAAGGAAATTATAAGCAGAATTAACCAGGCTAAAATTTCTTTCAACAAACAGAAAAACCTATCAGCCTGAAAATAAGGAAGAATCTAGTAAAGACATGTTGAGTGTTGCCCTATACGGGAGTGAATCTTGGGACAACTGGAGAAAGTGACAAGAAAAGACTCCAAGCATTTGAGACCTGGGGCTAAGAAGAATATTCAAGATAAGCTGGAGGGAGAAGATAACGAATGAGGAAGTCTTTAGAAGTGCTCAGGAGGAGAAGAGCTTTCTATGAAATTTAAAAAGCAGAAGAGCTCAAGTTTATGGGGCATATACTACGACACAATTGGCTGGTTAAGAGAATAATAGAAGGAACAACTGAAGGGAAGAATCACAGAGGACGACCTCGTTTAGACTACATGAAACAGCTTATGGTCGATATAAACTGCACATCATATTGTGAGTTGAAAAGAAAAGCAGAGAAGCGTGAAGAATGGCAATCTGCTGCCAACCCACCTATGGGCTGCTAACCTAGAAGAGAGAGATATAACAGTGAGCAAGATATCATACTGTCTTGTACAAATTTCTTTAGCTCTGGAACAACACGTCTTCTTGAAATATCAATATACTTTTTACTGTACATCATACCATCCATTGTGGCAAGAAAGTTATGGGATACACAAATTTGATGTATGGCCCATTAAATTAGGCAATACCAAAACATTTGTTTAGTACTTTGGTATCAACCCTAGAATATACTCTGGTGACACTTCCAAATATATTGTACGTGTCTCAGAGAAACTGGAAATTTGGAATATAAATATTTTAAATAAAATAACGTATGGTATATGCACATGCCACCCATATGGTCAGAATTGATTGTCTAAAACATTGCTGGTATTGAGAAGACAAATCAAAGAGGAAAACAAAGGAAGCAGTGGTTACAGACAATAGAAGAAATTTGTAGAAAATGATGGGTGGATAAAGGAATCAAATTAGTGATATGACATCCTATATGGTGTCAGGCAATAAGAAAAATAATATTTGATAACAAATTTATTCATGGAATTTAATAGTATACTACAGTACAATGTCCACATTTATACTTGATAAACATAGTCCATATATATTTCTTGAAGATGACATTTTGCATGTCAGTTCCAAATATGTGCAGATATACCTGCAGTCCCTTAGTGATAATTTGCATTTGACATAACATTTCAACAGGAACATTGAGAATTTCCTCTTGTATCTTGGCTTTCAGTTTTTCCATCACAACTTAACTTCAGGACACCTTGCTTTTAAGGTAACCTCACAAGAAGAAATTGACTGGTCAGAGAATCTGGGAGGTCATGAAATGTTGTTTCTCAAAAGTAAACAACCGGCAAACAGCTGCTACCAATATTACACTGTGCATGTGACATTGCACCATCTTGTTGAAACCAGCCGTTTTCAATCATCTATGAAAATGTTTGTAGTATTTGGACAACAAAGATTACCAGTACGGTGAACATTATCAAGCCACCACAGCAATAATTGCAAGTGTTATTCTTACAAAGTAACACTGAGAATAAACAGTACATCAAACGCATCAAAAGTACATCATGTGGCCTATATGCCATATGATGATGTTACAACACACCACACGGTATCACTTTTTCCTGTGTAATGTACGATGGTGTAGCTGAGTTGGATTTTGCTGGGACAAATACTGAAAATTTTGTTTACTGACACAACCATTCATATGGAAATGGGCTTCGATGGACATCCACGGGTTGTTAATGAACTCTTACCGCCACTGTTTATCTTTGCAAGCATTTGTTCACAGAACTGTCATCATGAAACTATATTATTTACTTCAAATTAATTAACTCTTACCTTAGGGTTCTTCTCCAGGGTTTTACAGACGAACACAGCTGCAGAAAGGATTATTTGGGATGAACGGTACAAATATAATAACACAGTTTGTGTTAAAACAAATAGCTTCTGGTTTATTAAACAAATTAATTACTTCATCTTACTTTGATATCAATTAAAATTCATATTTCTTTTCTGGTATATTATGTTGCATTAGTAATACAGTACATTGAATTAGTTACAAATAACATAAAATCAAACAAATTAACAAAGGAAATCTTTCTTACTTAACTAACCTATGACAAATTATTTATTTTTAACTGAACCAGTACGTAATTTATATCTTTTTCCCTTGCTATTTTCTTTTATAAAAGCCCCTTTCCCTTAGAGATCTCGATTGTTTAGGTTTACATGTAAACTTTTTCTTTTAAAATAGACTATCAATATTCACTATGGCTGGGACACGTATTCCGTATGAATGTTACGAGGATGCCCAAAACTATATTAAGTGGAACGATACGGGGCAAAAGAAGAAGAGGAAGGCCTCGAAGAAGATGGCAGCAGGATGTGGAAGAAGATCTAAGAAAGATGGGCATTAGGAACTGGAGACTGAAGGCAGTGGACAGAGATGAGTGGAGACGGGTCGTAGCGGAGGCCAAGGCTCACCATGGGCTATAGTGCTGGAGAGTAGTAGTAGTACTGTAGTATCAATATTCACTTTAAACTGATTTTAATATGCATATTCAGGGTTGTTAGTTACCCGTCCGCCGTGTGTCCATGTGTTTTGTTGCACTGTCTCGTGTTGACCACTTTCTTGATTCGAGCGCACTCACGCAACTGTTTAGACTGAATTTACTGTTTTTAATTAAATTTTCACTGCTATGATTGAATATTTCTATCTATGGTAATGCATAGTCGGCCGACGTTAACTTGCTCGAGCACTTAGATGGTTACTTTTTCTGGCCGCGCGACCATGAGCTGCAGTAGAACTAACTCATTACTGCGCTAAGGTGGTAATGCACGGAGTTCAGTCTGGTCACGTGATCACCAGTCTGCGCTCCAATTGGTGCTTTTTAAAAGGCGCTATAAGACAGGCATACAGTTTGGCAATATTTTGCCGCCTGGCGAAATACATAACTTGACGTTATTTTCTTCCGTGATTCACGGCTGACACAAAACTGTATGTTGTTGCGTAATGTGTCCGGCCCGTCTGAATCCAAAGACAAAACACAGACGCATTGTTTTGTAATAACACTGCATGTGGTTGATGAAATCGAGGTTCCAAAAAGGTGAACGCTGGCTACATAGGGACTACAATTTTTTTTTTTTAAATATTACTTTGAACCTACAATTCTGTACCGTTACAATACCCCCCCCCCCAATGAGAGGGTTTGTGTCGAAGCATAAAAACTCTCAATGCCTAAAACCTAAGAGAATCAGTGAAGATATGGCGCCGCAACCCCCCTTGAATCCTTACTACAATTATGGGTACTTACACCCCTAGTCCGGCGACTGCGGCAGCACCCATCCGACATTACTGGACTTCTCTGTTCGAGATCCCAACACCATAAAATCATATAGGCGCCCGCCACAGTATCGCCTGACCCTGTAACATTCGATTAAAAGATTAACAAACGGCCTTCCATTACTCCATATCCCACACTGATTCGTTTCCTCTTAGCCGTACTGGTTCGTTATTGGCAAAGTACTGGTTCTTGTTTATACAAAGTACTGGGTTTTCCTTGAATTTGTAATATACGTATAGCAATACGAGCTTACTGTTTGCTTACATTTATATTGAGTACATAAAAACCATATACCAGTTATATATTGGTAATTTTACTCCCCTAACAAAACATTATTCCCCGCCAAAAGTACAAGTAGATTACATAGAATATAAATGAATCATCATCAACATTAACTCAAACTTCTGTTTACCTTTCATTATCTCTTTTACTTTGCTCTTCTGTTAAAACATAATCAGGATACAACATGAACCAAAATAGCACATGGATTATACAAGATAACAGTAAATCATAATAATCATAACTAAGAAATACAAGTTATATCCTCAAGAATGCCTTATCCTTAACTCCTATATACATTTTTTTCCTACCCCCCTTTAAATCCCTTAACCCCTGATACCCGTTACATTTTACTGTGTTCAGCACTAGGCTTCTTGACCATCGCCGGCCTCATCCTAGCCGTAAACCACATCTCTCTCGTGGCCTGTAACTTGGTCACCCCCCATCCACACTCACTATTACCCCCCCCTGGACTGTAGCGCCCAGTTGCTTCCTCAAGGACTGATGCGGAAGGGGTGGACATTTTTTTCTTTTATTCCACCCCATCCTTGCTTCGGCGTTACAATAAAAATTCAGTATAATATACTTACTAATAGTGATTGATACGCCCCTAATGGATTACCCCTATATGGGTGAAAATAGCCCTGTTCCAAAATTTGGTAGATTCCCCCAAAAATAACCCCCCAACTAAATCTAACAAACCACCAGGTTAACAAAACAAAAACAAACCACAAGCTGGTTATAACAAGTAAAATTTATGATTTGTCACAATTAACTACTTTCACGGTCATGATCTGGTGAGGTCATGCCCGCACTTAGGTGGGGAATCTACAGTTAACCATAAAACACAGACTGACATTTATAAAGATTTACATGAACAGTTGTATGCACATCTTATTTTACAAACACTATCTTGGCCCAAACAGATTATTTTTACCCAAATATCTCCTTCAATTTTCATCAGTTTTTATTTAATTTATCATTACAGTTAAAACTCAAATCAAAATAAAGTTAAACGCATCACTAACATTCACACTTTTAAGTTAATCCAGAACCACCTCAAATTTAATTTAGTCTCTTCATATGTTCAAAACAATTTTAATTACATTTTTCAAAATGATTCTACTTGGTTTAATGTTTAGTTTCTCCTTAGAATTTCAATAAATTTTACAAGCATTACATCATTTGTTTCAAATCTCTCCTTAAATTCCTCCATAATCACATTCTAAATACCATTTATCTCTACTCATAACCTAACATAGCAGGTACCACAAAATAATAATTTAACCTTTTGGTTACATGATTGTATGCTTCATTTTAGAATTTTTTCCACAAATATTTTTTCTCTAACTACCCGTGAATAGGTCATATTCTAATTGTACAGAATCATGGTCTACCGAGATGCAATTGAAGACGAACAGAAACCCCACTTCATGAAAGTGAACAGAAACCCTTCTGACTGCCCTGAATTCCTTGCCTACCTCCTTTTCCCAAAAAATAAGAAACAAACCACAACCACTAATCTACGACCCCATCTCAGTAGGCCATAATTCTATTAGCTTATACAGAAAATTTATTATTTCGATTTGTTACCTCAGCCACAAAACTTCTTTACTACCTACCTATTAAGGGATGAGTTTACAATCTGCAAATAACACCAGTTTTTTAATTTGAGGATTACCTTAATGTATTTTAATTTAGAATTAAAGCAATCAAAGGTCCAAAAGGGTGTGCCAATTTGTATGCCTATTTTTACTGTTTTTCTAAGGGGAGGGTTAGGAAAATCGGGAAGATGAAAAGGACAAGGATCATTGAAAGGTCAAGAGCTAGGACTAACGGTAAGGACAAGGCTCCCTCCGAAAATAAGGATAAATGGAGAAAACCAAGGCTCGCGTGGGCAGGGGTGTGTCCCTGAAGTAGACAAACCCCACTGGGACTGTAGGGAACATCTACCCGCTACCAGTTAGTGTTTTATATAAAATTCCTAGTTTTATAGTTATATAGTTTATATACAATTACATGATTTATTTTATTATTTTATTTTAACCAATACTTTTTTAAATTGGTGGCGTTATGGGTACCCACTATTTCCCCCGTCATTTGATTTCGTAAAACGTAGGCGTTATCCATTTTAATTTCGACTACTTCATACGGTCCTTCGTATAACAAAAAGAATTTCTTAATCTCTTTATCTTGTGCACTTGATAAATCGTGTCTTCTCATTAATACCAACTGACCTACCTCGTACTTAGTCCACTTACCTTTAGCATCATGGAGCCGTTTTCATCTTTCTCCCTTGGTTAATAAATTTTCATTGGCGAGTTTAAGTTTTACTTCCAGATCTCGGGTGTTGCTCTCCGGTGGGAAGTTGAACAGCTGTTCCAGAATCCTAGGTGGACGTGTTCCCTTGACTAACTCGTATGGTGTGAACCCAGTTGATTCATGGGTGGTACAATTTAACCATTCTTCAATTTTTCCCACATATGCTGGCCATTCACTGTGCTTAGCATGGCAATACGCCCGAAAAATTCTCCCTAATTCTTGCATGACCCTTTCAGCCTGGTTAGACTGAGGATGGTATACCGCCGTGTGTTTAGGTATGATGCCTTCCCAACCCAAAGTTTGTCGCCATATTCCACTAATAAATTGGGGTCCATGGTCAGATAGTATTATTTTGGGTTTTCCGGTTTTAATCATATAATCCTTTATTTTTTCACTTAATACTTTACTGGTTGCCCTTTTTACACTATATAATCTTACAAATTTAGTGACTGTATCTAATACCACAAAAATGTACATTACGCCTCCCCTTCCCTTTGGTAGAGGGCCAAACAAATCTACCGCAACTAAATCAAAAGGCTTTTCGACTTTAATGCACCTCATTTCTCCCTCTAATTGATAATTAACTACTTTTGACTTTTGGCATAAATCGCACCCCCGGAGTAAAGTTCTAACCCTCCGTTCCATATTTTTAATTAAACATGATTCTTTCAATACATTTACACATTTCCTCGCACCGAAATGCCCATACTGAAAATGACAGTCCCATATTATCTTATCTACCAACCCTTCCAGTATAACTAACCTCCAATCACGCTCTCCCCCCTCTACTTTCTTAAACAAACTACCTTGATAGATCTGAAAATATCGGCTATACCCTGACTCATCTGAATCGGACTCTAAACTAGTTATTATTTTACTCAATTTAATATCTGCCCGCTGCATGCTATTAATATCTTTCAATTCCTCCCCAAACAGTCTATCTTCCCTACTAAGTCTAAAGATTTCTATTTCTTTTAAGTCCCTCCCTGTTCTCATTCCCTCTTTATTTACCTTGGATAAAGTGACAGGTATCTTGTTTTCCACCCCTCTTATATACTCCCAAGTAAAATTATACTCTTGTAACGCTAGCACCCACCTGGTTATTCTGCTGTGTGTCAACTTACAGGTGTTTAAAAGATAATGCCTTGTGGTCAGTCCGGATGATTGTAGAATTTCCCAACAGATATGTTCGAAATTTCTTCACGGCAAAGACAATGCTTAATAATTCCTTCTCGGTTGTTGTGTAATTTCTTTCAGCAGCTAGCAACGTCCGGCTGGCGAAAGCGATCGTGTGGTGTTCCTTGTTGTCATCCTCCTGGTACAACTCAGCACCTAGAGCGATATTACTGGCATCCGTCTGTAAATAAAATGTGCGTTCAAAGTTAGGGTGATTCATCATGATCATGTTCATAAAATGGTCCTTTATCTCGTTAAATGCATCTCGTTCTTTTTCCCCCCATTTCCACAGTTTGTTCTTTTGTAACACTGCACTCAACTTTGAAGTTATATGGGCATAGTTTTTCTGAAATTTTCTATAGAAATTAAATAACCCTAAAAAACTTTGTAACTGCTTAATATTTCTAGGTTCAGGAAATTTTAAAATTGATTCTACCTTCTCTGGGTTGGCTTTTATCCCTTCTGGTGTTATTATGAAACCTAGAAAACGTATTTCTTTCTGTAAGAATTTAGATTTCTCCCAGTTGACAGTCAACCCCCCTTTATGTAATCTATCTAATATGTATTCTAAATGTTCCACATGTTATGAGAAAGTGCGTGAGGCTATCAGTATATCATCTACATAAATGGTTAAAAAATCTAAATTTTGTGGCTGGAGAATTTTATCTAGACATTTTATGAAACTGGCCACACTGGTATTCAGCCCAAAAGGTAACCGTTTAAATTGGTAATTCTTTCTATTAAAAAGGAATGCTGTATATTTCCTACTTTCACATGCTAACGGGACTTGCCAGTACCCCGCGGTTAAATCTAATGAGGTCATATATTTAACTCCACTGAATTTTTGGAATATCTCATCTATTGCTTCAGGCGATTCCCGATCCGGAATAATTATTTGGTTAATCCTGCGGGCGTCTAAACATAATCTAACTCGACCGTCTTTTTTAATGACTACTACTAACGGGTTGGAGTACGGTGATACTGATCTCTCTATAATGTCCCCCTCTAACATTTTGTCTAATTCAACCTGAACCGCTCTTCTCTTTGAATATGGCACCGGATAGCTTCTTTGTACATAGGGTGCGTGTTCCCTTACCATTAATTCACATTCATAATTTCTTGCCCTCCCCGGTATGTCGGCAAACACTTCTCGAAAGCACTCTATTACCCGCCACAACGCTTTACGTTGAGAACTTCCTACGTCACCCCCCTCACTACAAAATTTCACCGCTCTATCCTCCCAAATTCGTTTATTTATATTACCCCCTAAACTCTCCCTCTCTACATACACACGCATTAACTTCCGTTTCTACTTTACTAGCCCGATTTAATATCATCTTAACTCCCGAAATTCTCACTTTGTCTACTACCCACTCAAAACTAATCTCAACAGATTTACCTTCATTATTAAGTACTAACAACCGCTTCTGAAAATCAATATCGCCTTGTGCTTTATCAAAAAGTCATTCCCCAGAATAACCTCCAAATTTAACCCCCGTACTACTAAAAATGTATTATCATACCCTACTCCGTTAATTATCATATTCAAATGTACCTGTTTAGTGACCCTTTTACTCCTAACCCCGGTAATACCTACAATGGTCACCCCCGCTACTGGCAAAAATGGGATATTTTTGTTTGTTTCTTGCAAACCCTCTAATATGTTTTCGGAAATAACAGAAATTTCACTACCTGTGTCTACTAAAGTTTAAATTTCCTTACCTTCAATTTGGATTCTTACCTCGGTCAATCCGGTCTCCAATCTTGCTGCCTCCATGTCATCCTCCTCCATCAGTTCCTTGGGCAGGTCGGTGCGGATAACGTTACTTAGGTAGCCGTTGTTGTCTTGGGCCCCACAGTCCTTTGTCGACAATGGTGGGGTCCCTTTGCCCACTGTCCTTGCTAGTTTTCCGTTTGAGTAGTTGCACGGCCTGGAGTATACCCAACACGGCCTCTGTTAGCAGTTCCACTATTTCCCGGTGCTCCTCTCTCCTCTCTGCGGTTGATTGTTTTGGTTATGCTCAGTGTCATTTCGTTGACAATTCCTCTCTTTATGGCACCTATAACAGGTCGTTCTGCTGCCGTAGTTCTCACAATGACACTACACACACCGCCAGTCCTCGCATCTATTGTTATTATTATTACCTCCCCTCGTCCCTGTATAATGGGTTGATGTCCCCCTGGGCTGATAATGTCTTTCATTTATATATGGTGCGGACGTATTCGGACGCCGACCCGTCTCTCGTTCTCTAATGTTTTGGAAAATATCTAGTATTTGCTAGAGTTCATTGATATCTTCCACTTCCCGCGTCATTAAATTGATCTGAATTTTTCTTGGCAAGTGTTTACTTATGTATCGTACAAATGATCGGAACGGTAACGGGGGCTCTAAATATTTCACCTCATTATATGATCGCATCACATACAGGGTCACATTATCCCCCTGGGCCCCAAAATTACCTTTTCCCATAATCTTACTACGTAACCCCTCTTGCTCCTCCTCCGACCAGTATTTGCTTCGGAAGGCACTCTCAAAACTTGGATAATCTCCCCATTCTGCTTTATGTACTTCCGCCCACACCGCAGAACTCCCTTAAAAGCATTTCATTATTTTTAACAACTTAACCTCCCAATTACTATTACAAAACTGATTATACTCTTTTACTCTGTTTAGAAATTGCATGGGGTGTACCCCCCTTCTGTCACCATTGAACGATTCTAGCTCGACTTCACTGCTTAGGTCACGGGTCATAATTACCCTTTCCGTAACATTAGTGCCATATTCAATTCATCTTTTACGTTAATAATACTCTGTTCAATAGACTCGAACTTTTTATGATTTACACTCTCAATAACATTTACTGTTTCTTGGATTAATTGAATATCTGTTTTACAAATATTTTCTATCTCATCTCTAACATTTTTAACTACTGCTACTTGTGATTCTAATTCACTACTGCGGTTATCTATGACGCGTATAGTGTTAGTTATGCACTGCATCTCACTCTCAATACCCTCGAATTTATTACCCGCTTTACTTATAAAGCTTTCTAATTTGTCATTTACTATAATTATGTGTTGTCCAAGTTCTTTTTGGTTAGATTCTAACATGTTTGTTTTACCGTCTACCACACACACACACACACTCTCTTAACTCATCTGTTTTTCTTTTCGTTTCACTACGTATTTCGTTAATTCGCTCATCAATACTACACAGTGAATTAGTCAAGCTTTACGTTTATGCTATTTTCAAATTTCATATTCTGTTCTTTATATTGTTCAAATTTAGCGTCATTTATGTCAAAACGACTATTTATATCGCTACTTATTTCCTCGAATTTAGTCTCAAACTTTTCATCACTATTGTCTAAACGATTATTTAAGGCATTTAATTTACTGTTCATCTCGCCCTTAAATTCATTAAAATTATTACTCAACATCATACTTTGTTTTTCTAACATTACTTGTATCATATTCACTATATCGTTGTCACATTGTTTGTTTTGGATAGGCGTTGAATGAATCTTAGTGCCTTCCATTGTCACTGACTCGGTTAGGCTTATTTCGTTTATTACCGTTTCGGTTACTATTGTACTTATTTGATTGTCTGTACTAGTCAAATCAATGTTGTTGACTTTATCTCTATTGTTTTCCATTTTTATATTATTGTTTACTTATGCTTACTAAACTACACAATCGCCCTCACTCCCAAATACCCCGTTCTGCAGCTTAATTAGGTCTGGCTCATGTGATGAAAAATTACACTCGCCGTCACTGATCGGGGGCCAATGAAACTATATTATTTACTTCAAATTAATTAACTCTTACCTTAGGGTTCTTCTCCAAGGTTTTACAGACGAACACAGCTGCAGAAAGGATTATTTGGGATGAACGGTACAAATATAATAACACAGTTTGTGTTAAAACAAATCGCTTCTGGTTTATTAAACAAATTAATTACTTCGTCTTACTTTGATATCAATTAAAGTTCATATTTCTTTTCTGGTATATTATGTTGCATTAGTAATACAGTACATTGAATTAGTTACAAATGACATAAAATCAAACAAATTAACAAAGGAAATCTTTCTTACTTAACTAACCTATGACAAATTATTTATTTTTAACTGAACCAGTACGTAATTTATATCTTTTTCCCTTGCTATTTTCTTTTATAAAAGCCCCTTCCCTTAGAGATCTCGATTGTTTAGGTTTACATGTAAACTTTTTCTTTTAAAATAGACTATCAATATTCACTTTAAACTGATTTTAATATGCATATTCAGGGTTGTTAGTTACCCGTCCGCCATGTGTGTCCATGTGTTTTGTTGCACTGTCTCATGTTGACCACTTTCTTGATTCAAGCGCACTCACGCAACTGTTTAGACTGAATTTACTGTGTTTTTAATTAAATTTTCACTGCTATGATTGAATATTTCTATCTATGGTAATGCATAGTCGGCCGACGTTAACTTGCTCGAGCACTTAGATGGTTACTTTTTCTGGCCGCGCGACCATGAGTTGCAGTAGAACTAACTCATTACTGCGCTAAGGCGGTAATGCACGGAGTTCAGTCTGGTCACGTGATCACCAGTCTGCGCTCCAATTGGTGCTTTTTAAAAGGCGCTATAAGACAGGCATAGAGTTTGGCAACATTTTGCCGCCTGGCGAAATACATGACTTGATGTTATTTTCTTCCGTGATTCACGGCTGACACAAAACTGTATGTTGTTGCGTAATGTGTCCGGCCCGTCTGAGTCCAAAGACAAAACACTAACGCATTGTTTTGTAATAACACTGCATGTGGTTGATGAAATCGAGGTTCCAAAAAGGTGAACGCTGGCTACATAGGGACTACAATTTTTTTTTTTTAATATTACTTTGAACCTACAATTCTGTACCGTTACAATCAAAGTAGGTGATCGTCAGTTTACAGTTCCTGGACGATGCACAGGTCATAAAGATGGTAATGCAAGTCCTGTAATAATATTCTTTGACGAACAAAGCAACTGACTGCCAATGAATCAAACATATGGGCTTCTTATGACAGCAACTCAAAATGTTGTCTGGTACACAAACTATTCATACATGGTGTGAAGATTTCTTTTTAAGAGGTGAACCAGTTTCCACAAAATTCCATACAATGTATTAACTGCACGTGGTGATGTGACATTACTGTGATGTCTTAAAAAAATGACACACAGCCCCCTACACTGTAAATTGCTGTCAACAAATGCACTCTGCACACCACTCCAATACAACTAAATAGTTGTGGGTTCTATATGCTACTCGGCCAGGGGTACCAAAACAACTTCCCAAATTTCCTGTTTCTCTGAGGTACCCTGTACTCTCTGATTCTTTGTACAAAGATGGCTTTCATGAGAAAAATAAGTTTATTTCTGGTCCTAAATTGGCTAATATTTGCATTTCTAAACTATGCAAGGTTTTTTTTTAAATAATGAAAGCAGTCAACACATTTTTTTATTGGTCTCATAGCATATCGGTCTACATACAGCAGTTATGTACACCGGCACAAAGAAAATCTTTTGACTCTCATAACTCTTACAAGGGTTTCACTTATTATTTCTAATAATAAATGCACTGTTTGTGGCACCCATAAACTACTTGCAGGTACAATGGCATTTATGACGAAGAAAATAGAACTAATTCTAATTTTTAAAGTGGCAATTTTAATAAAATTTTTCCTACACTTACTTCATGTCTTGCATCAATCTCTCAATATAGAAAATTACTATTTTCCTAAATGATAATTTTAAATCATTGTTTTTTAGGAGCTAATATATTTTAAAATATAGTGGAACCTCGATAACACAAATCTCAAGGGGATTATAAAAAAATTCTTGTTATCGAGGAATACGTCAAAGCAAGGTTCATTTTATCAAGGTCCTGCTTCATAACATTCGACTTACTGAGCTCGGTGCCATGGGTAATCTGTCGTATAGAGGTCAAATTCGTCCTATAGATGTTCTGATGATTAAAAATTTGTGTTATAAAGGTTAATTAGTACAGTATTTTGATCTCAAATAAATCAAAATTCAGCTTATCAAGGTTAATAATTAAGGAACTTCGGGTTATAGAGGTACAGTAGAACTCCATTTATCCGAATCAATATCAGAAAATAATATGGAATAAAATTAATGGGATTTCGACAAAATAACAAATCCAGGAAGAAAAAGAAGAGGCAATGAACAAGAAGGAAGAGGAAAAAAGAGCAAAAGAAAGTGTCAAAGAAAACAAAACTGTATCAACTGAAGACATCCAGAAATTGTACAAATTCCTGGCTGTTCTGAGTGTGATGTGGACGACATAAACGAGTAGTTGTAGTGCGATTCACAGGAGCCTGGATATCAATGTTTGGACGATGAAGATATTATCCAAAGTGTAAACGATGAATCTCAGCAGGTGGACAAAGGCGATGACAATGTTGCATCAGTTGAACCAAAAAAGGACCTATGGCAAATAAGGCTTTCGCTTGTTTTGACAAGGCCTTAAAGTGGATGGAACGGCAGCCTGAATGCGACCATGTGCAGCTTCTTTCCGCCAAGCGTTTGCAGGACCTGGCTGCACGCAAACGAGTTTCTACATAGAAACAATTAACTTTGTTTGACATGTTCAACTGAAAAATTATAATTATTTGTGTGTATTATTTTAATTTTTTTTTAATTTTTTGTAGTAAAAGTGAACTTTTCGCAAAACAAGTGTGACCTGGTTTTTATTAAGATACTGTACTCATGTAATAAAAATAAACAAAAGTGATTTTTCAGCAATTTTCGTGTTTTCTTTCATAACATAACCTTTTTCTTATGTTTGTCCCAATTATCCGAATTTCTGCATATCCGAATTACGTCTGGGACTCATTAATTCGGATAAATGGAGTTCTACTGTATTTTTAACATTGAGTGTTATGGGACATTCAAGGGGATTGAAAAAATTCGTGTTATCAAGGAATTCAGTTATTGAGGTTTGTGGTATCGAGGTGCCACTGTACTTCAAAAGGTGCTTAAAAATGTTTATGAATTATGTACATGTAAACAAAATAAATTGGTTCTCTGAAAATCTCTGTAACCGAGTCCCAAAAGAAAAACAAACATAACCTATGAAGTACAGCCAAAAAAGGGGTCATGCAATAATCACGTGAGGCTCAAAAGGGGGGAGGGGTTCGGAAAAAATCACAAAATATCACAAGGGGGAGGGGGTGTAGTGAGATGTCACGTGTATTTGTTTTTTCGTTATTAACTTAAAGCACGCGATTTCTGATCCAAGAAGCGACGCGTAACCTTGACTCGCCGTTGCCAGGCAACGATTTCCCCCCGCGCTGCGAAAACCGCCCGGCTCGGCTTGTCAGTCACCAGTAAGCCTGTGATTTTGACGCCGAATACATGCGTAAATCGTTGCCGCGTTCGTTTTTCCTTAAAACAATGGAACCATGTCTAAACTAGGAGATCTGTATAAAGACCTATTTGCAGAGTATAAGAAGGGAAAAAACCTAGTGTGGCTCAGAAAGAATTTAATGAGTTGTGGGCTGATGCGAAACAAAAATATGCCACAAAAGAACTTACAAAGTGGGCGAATGATCTTTTAGTACATTACCGCCGTAAGCACCAAACAAAGAAGTCTTCCAATATTCTCTATTATTGTTCTACTTCTAAACAGGTAAGTTAAAACTTCTAATAAATAAGACGTTACCTATAGTTTATTTGCAGTTATGTTATTGTTAACTCATGACATTTTTGATAATATTGACAAAATAAATACAGAGAAAATATATCAAAACGCGTAAAAAAAAAAGTAAACGTAAGTCGTGGTGGTTGTGAGGTGAAGGTATAATATTTGTAACAATTATTACGATTAAAAATCACTTTATAAATTACTATTCTAACACATTTTGCGCCTGTATGTATTAATATCTTGCCACCTTGTGAAAACCTACATATATTTATATTATTATTCATAGTTCATACTGCTATATTGAACTGAAAGATTCACTGATATGATGGCAGCAATATTATGCACACGTACCTATTAAATGCTAATGAAAATATGAGAATTGTGCATGTGTTTGTGTGCCGTTTCAAATTCTTTTTATGTCTGAAAAATTAAAGTCACTGGGGATGGTTATTTTACTTGCACGATTATTATTAAATTTTCAGAGTGCCAGCGAGAACATTCCTATTTTGTCAGTCACATCCATTGAGCCAAGTCCACCTGTAAAACTTCCTGTGACATGCATCTCTAAACCGATCTGTGCGGGAACTACTGTCGAAGGAAATGATACTATTAAAAGCACCTCAATAGGTAAGTAAACATCTCAAAATGAAAGCTCCACTGTAGAAAATTCGTGTATTATGAGTTCATGATAAGAGAGAAATTTTAATCAATAGAAAAACAGTGATAATAATATATTATATTGTAGTAATAATTAATATAATCTACAATAATTTATAATATATAACAATAATTTCATTCACAATAATTTATAACGATTATTATAATGTTTTCATGGTGTTTAAATGTGGGTCATTCCAGGTGCTCGGAAACGTAAAGTTCAAGATTTGGAGTGTAGCGACGAGAATGCACCGGATGCACCAAGTGAAAGCAGCTCTATATTGCAGCCTGTACGTGCTACTCCTGCACAGGACAAGTTAAAGAATAAGATCACCCTTCTTCAAATGGAACTTGACTTAATAGCTGTCCGTCGTAGGGATTCTCTGGGCGCCAATGAAAATGAGACGCGTGATGTGACGAAACTATGCCAAGAAATTGATAAATGCACAAAAGAACTGCGGAAGAAGGAGCAGCATATGCGTCACTCCCAGTCACATAGGCTATCAATAAAATCAAAAATTAAACTTGCTTGCCATCAGAGTCCCAATGTAGCTAGTCTTCTTAAAGTGCGCTCTGCCCCAGGTCGCCCACGCCTGGAAGAGCAACAATCGGAATTGCTAAAAACTATAGTCGATTTGGCCATGTTTGGTGCTTTTGCAGAGGAACGACGTCGCTCAGAAATCGTTCGCAGCTGCCGAACACTAACTGACCTCCATGAGAAGCTAAAGGAGCACGGATTTCGAAAAGTGGCACGTACCTTCGGTTGTTCCCAAGAAATTATACCACCTTGGAGGGTAAGAGACATGTAGTCACTGTACCTGTCAAATTGAGTCGCCCTGAGGCAGATCACCATAAGGCTCACCCCGATCAACATTTTTGTGTCGCCACAATAAGATCCTTGGAAACCTTGGCATCTATTCTCGGGCCAAACCAAGTGTTTTTTCTGTCGCAAGATGATAAAGCTCGGGTACCTATAGGTTTGACAGCGGCGTATAAACAAGCTCCTCTCCTGATGCATGTTGAATACCGTGTCTCGTTGCCTGATCATGATTGGGTGATTGCCTCCAGGCACAAATTGATCCCCAGTGTATATGCTGGGTGCATCATAAAAGGAAATGATATGGGCCGTGCTGAAGCAATTACGTACTCAGGGCCCACATACGTGGCTATTAGAAGCGGGAAACATTCCTCTTCGACAGCTTCATCGCATGCTGTTGACTTCAATAAGCTTGCTACTCTCGACAATTTCAAGGAAATTATGCGAAATGAAGAAGGACGCCTGAAACCAGTTGTTTTGATCTCATCTGATGGAGGACCCGACGAAAACCCGAGATATCCGAAAGTTATTTCCCATGCTATACACCACTTTGTCAAGCATGATCTAGACGCAATATTTATCTTTACTAATGCGCCTGGCAGAAATGCGTTCAACCGCGTCGAGAGAAGAATGGCACCTTTGAGCCAGGAATTATCTGGACTCATACTTCCGCATGATTCTTTTGGAACCCATCTGGATGAACAAGGAAGAACAACAGATCATGATCTTGAAAAAATGAACTTTCAAAAGGCTGGAGAAGTTCTCGCAGAAGTATGGAATAATATGGTAATCGACGGCCAAGGCGTCGTAGCTGAGTATGTCGAGCCCGATGACAGTGCTGAAAGCTTTATTCCAGACCTGCCTTCTCCGCAGTGGTATAGCGAGCATGTGCGAGAGAGCCAGTATTTGCTTCAGGTACAGTACTAAAATCTCACTATTACCTATTATTTTGTCATTTATTTATCTTATAATTAATAAGACAATACAATTAAAATATCTTAATATCATCACCAGGTGGTAAAGTGTGATGACCGCACTTGCTGTCGACATATGCGGAGTTCTCTTCGAAGTATTCTTCCAGAACGCTTCGTGATACCTCCTTACCCGATTTTGCAGTCGTCCAGTGGCCTTTGTATTCCGACGCCACAAGAGCATGATGGCAAGACGTTTGCGACATTTCTTTTACGCCGGTCTCTTGGAATTACCCCAACGCATGAGGGCTTTGACAAATTGCCTTATGACCTGTATTGCCCTAGCCTGAACCAGGATCGTCAGCAGCTTGAGGGAAGGACGTGCCAGCGGTGTGGACTGTATTTCTGTACAAAGAAGAGTGTTAAGGCACATGTAAAGTCATGTCACAAGCAACCTAATAATCCGAGCAATAATACTTCAGAGATGCAATGTTCGTCCTTCACGTATCCTTACGCGACGATCGATCGCTACATCGAGAGAGATTCTCTGCGTAGTGCGCGAAAATGATGACGCCGAGTGGCTTGATGAGACTGACGTTGATCTTCAACAAAACACAATGCCAACAGCTGATTTGCAAGATACCTATCCAATTGTTAGTGTTGAAGAAAGTCTCGCTAATCCGTGGTCCGAGGACAATATTCATTAAATATATTCATGTACCAGTACTAATATATGTTTTTCACAAGATTACACCTTTCCTTTATTATTTTTATGCCAGTCAGAAACAACCTGCAACCTTAATGTCTGTCTGGATATTTTTATCACGGTGCTTAATTTTCCAGAATTAAATTAGATTATACCTGTATTTAAAGATAATATTCTGAAAATGTTTAAGATACTTTGTACCAAAAAAATACACATGATTTTGGGTTAGGGGGGGGGTTAGTCTAAAACCTCACCACATATCACCAGGCGGGAGGGGGGGGGGTTAAAAAATTGCTAAAAAAACATCACGTGATTATTGCACGGCCCCAAAAGAAGACACATGAATATACTGTAGCCAACTTAAAACAACAAAATTTAGTTAATATTAATTTGCACATGGGTGTACATAAAACTTACAGTTCTTTTTACTATCTTCTGAGAGTAATTATTAAAAAAAATTATTGAAAGAGTTGTTAGTGATGCCACTGAATTTATACAGGAGATTTTCAGGTACCAATGTTAATAGCGTATCTCCAACAGAAAACAAAACTCTTTATTACAATAAATTTCATGTATTCTCATCTCATAAATTTTATGAGACACATTCTTGAGAATGTTTGTTGGTTGGTTTTGTAAGATCACTAATAAACAGCGTATGTATGATAATAGTAATAATAATGACAAGTTTTGAAGAGTGAACACATAATACCTACTATGTGTATGTACTATACACTTACCACACCCTCACCAGTACTAATGAGAACATCCATCGCATACACTTCATGGGTTGCAAATTCAAATTTTTCGTGTTCCTTTTTTTGCGCATCACTTGGGTTTTGTATTATGGTTTTCTCGCCATCAATTTTAAACTGCTTGAGTTGATGACTCAACATACCTTCAATAGGTTTACACTGGTATGCCTCTGCTATTTTTTGTACGGTATCAGTTATTGTGTACGTCTGTAAACACCACAACATGATATACTAAAACTTGTGTTATACAATAAAATTCTGTACGTTCCTGTAACTAAAGCACATAACTCCGCTGGCTACAATTATTTAATATAATAACAATTATAATATTTATATACAATTCATGTACTTTATTTACACAACACAATAAGAATTATACAATAAAATTTATGATAAAAACAGTTCGAGATGGTTACAAAGAGAAGCTTCTATATGATAGGAATAACAGTCATTAAACATAAAAATCAACTTACTGACATCATGTCTAGTCTAAACGTGCCATGTGTTGTTTCATGACAATGGGTAACAATGGTAACCACATAAGTGAACAAATTTTGAAATACAGATACTAACGTATCAGTGAGGATATTCATCAAAAGTCTGCTATCCCTATTATAACCAATTTGAGTTTGATGGTGAATATTTCCCATTTGCTGCTGCAAGGTGTACCGAGTAAAAAAAGTATTAATCTTTTATAATTTCATTAAGTGACAATTCTACATTCCTTTAAAATTTTGGTATGTAAATTAATCTACTAAAGACTGGTAATTAATGACACAGGGTTAAGATTACAACCCTCTCAAGTTAAGATTACATTTAGCTACAAGTTCTTTGATTACACCAAACACGGCTGGCTCTCCTAGTTTATTATAATACTAGTTGATACTCGCGGCTTCGCACACGAATATTTGACTTTTTGGAAATATTTATAAAGTACCTGTTAACTCAAAAACGTTAGGTTCTTTATTTTAAGTGTTACTGTGTTATAAGCATTGTATATCACATTAAACGTTGTTTACCTCAACCATGGTTTTTATTTATTTCAGCAGTAAACTAAAAACCAAAAACCGTTCTCACTTAACCTCACAAATGAAAACAATACGTATTTTCGTTTTGCATTAAGAAACAGGACAATTTGCAATTCTTATTTTCCACATCATAATATATCGATACAATTGAATATTATATAAAACAGGGCTGCAAACTGGTTTTGAGGTCTAAATTACTGATTTTACTGACTAAAATCACTGAAATACTGACTTCTTACTGACCTAAGATAAAATAACTGACCTCCATCGACCATATTAATATTAATTTACAAGTAATTAGAGACAGTTTAAAACATATTTTTTATAATTGGCCACCCTTCTCCCCACTGAGCAGCTGTAAAACAAAATCTAACATACAATGGCATTATTTTAGTTTGAGACTTATTAAAAAACATTAAAAACTAAACATTGTTCAAGTAAAATCAGCAGGCATATTGTTAACTGGTTTACAGCTACTCAGGCCAATTTCCCTTGCCACCATTATAAGTTAATTTTGTATATTTATTTTATTGACATATTATTCAGCGCTTAACTTACATCTTATATCTAATAAAACTATAGCATAATTACCCATCTTAAATATTCCTAGAATAATATAATGTACATACCAAGAGAACGTTAAATATCCTTGGTACTCTATGATCAGAGTAATTGAAACTCATTGCTTGGGTTTTTTATTGAAAAATGAAGTAATTAGTGAAGATTTTCTTTTCTCAACATTTTTCTGAATTTTTTCTGCATCATGTCTTTAACTTTCTGAGCACTTTCCAGGATTGCCTGTGCAACATTAGCCACAACAAGATCCTTATTTTTAATAGCCTGCTTTAATCTTTCATTTGCATCTTTTAAAAGAGTATCAGCTACTTTTCTTTTCTCTTCTTCATCACTTTTCAGTTGTTTTAATACTACTTCTTTATCATCAATACCTTTCCTCTCAGCTGAGAGTTTTTTCTCTAATTCGTTTTCGGCAATACGCTCTTTCTCCTTAGCTTCTTCTTCTTTCTTTTCCTGTTCTTTCTTTAAACGTTGTTCTTCTAGGTACTGCCTATGATGTATATAGGCTGACTGAGCGAGATTCAAGAGCTCTTTGTTTATATGAACCAAATGTACTTTTCCATCATAGAGTTTATGCAACGCGCAAACTTATCTTAACGTGAAGATAGGCATCCAGAGTTCTTTCAGACATACTTGCCCGATCAGAGGTCATAACTCTCTGCGAGCTTGAGAAGCCTCTTTCCACATCTGCTGAACCATGAGAAAGAGATAAAGCTACATTGACAACCTTAGAAACAAGTGGGTACTTCATCTCACCTGCCTTATCAGTTTTCTTAAAAACTGGTTCCAGTAAACATCAATGCGATTGCTCTTGCTATGGAGCTCATCTTCTTCCAAACTCAGTAACTTCCATTCATCAATAAGGGAGGCTATGTTCAGATCAATAGGCAATGCTTTTGCCACTTTAACAATGGACTTCCAACTATTGTCTTTTGTTCTTTCGGATGGGATCAAACATTCAAAATGCTTCAATAAAGGTTTTGACGTCAAGGAAGACTTGGTAAAAATGTGTTTACAACTAGCAATGAAATGCTTTTTTGCTTGGAGCAGAAATGCAAGTTTGTCTTTTTCTGGTAACATTTGTAATTCTTTTACATCTAATCCACAGTTTACTTCTTTAAGAGGAAGAAAACTTTTCTCATCATTCAAGGAATCTAACGAGAAGATAACCTCAGAATGACATATACGAGTCATTAGTCTGCTTGTTAAGAGTTTTGAGGTGATCATACAGAAGGTGAATCAAAGGTTCTTCTTTCTGAAAGTGACCAGTAAACTGTGAAAATATGTGAGCACTGGAGCAAACAAAGTTTTGTTTCCATTTTCATTGTGTTAACTTTCAGAAGACTAACAATGTTCTTGTATTTGGATGATATCATTAAAGCACTTTTATATTTTGGCACAAATACCATGAAATACTACGCGACTGCTGGCCACTGTTCTAGGAGTCTTAAACCAATCTCACAATCTGCTTTTCATACCTAATCTTAATTATTTTTTTCTGACAAAAAAATTTTTAATTATCATGTTAGAAAGTAAGGAAATAAAAAAATGAATTGCTGGTATTGAGTAAAAACCCTTTCTTAAGAACCACTAAATTCTGCTTTAAAAAACTGACTTTACTGACCAAATTAAAAAATACTGGCTTTTTACTGACTTACTCAAAAATACTGACTTTTACTGACTTTACTGACCAGTTTGCAACACTGTATAAAACATCGAAAATGTAATTTTAATTTTATTTACTCTTTTCGAAACTCATTTCTGTTGTAGAGCATACAAAATCTCAATCTCAGGGTTCATCTATTAGTCATGTCAAAGTATAGTACAAATCGTAAACATATCATAAAACATATTTATAAATAATGTTTGGTAATTAGTGGTTGTTGATGTATGTTGTGTATCTGTGGGTTCTTTGGATCATACAAAAGAACAAATGAACAATTGAAAAAAAGAAACTCTTAATACTAATAATTATTTGTGAACAATTAGTATTCACTATTATAAAGTTTTTATTGTTTTTGTGATAGTATATCGCTGTAACTCGATCTTTAAATGTTAAAATGTTTTCAAATATCGTGGTTGATCATTGGAGTAATGTCACCAATCTTGGAGTTTTCTTTACAAGCTTATTTCTTGATCCTTCGCTCCTGGACTTCGAGTTTTTTGTGCCATCGATTAAAACATCCTTCTTTTAGTTATTTCCATAGTTTTTCTGTATTATTTCGTCTCATATCTGTCTTTAATTTGTATAAAATCCAGCAGTAAAACTGACATGTTCTGTCTGGTTTCAATATTTGTCCAACAATACCTTCCTTTTTATTAAAACACTAATTCATTCATTTCAGGTCTTGGCAATGATACGTTTATGGGTCACAGGTTCGATTTCACAATTTATAATTAATATGATTCCATAGAATCTTATTGTATCTTCGTCACTATTATATTATAAGTTTGTAACGGAAGATTCTTTATTTTTTAATTATTTCCCCTTGGTTTTATTTCACTATATTAGTTATCTTGTTGTTTCATATAAATTACATGTTTCATACAATGTTCATATTATAAATATGTTTATTTACTTACACTATACGCTGTTTTTACTTTTTAAAGCCTATCACTGTTGTTCTCACCTTTTTACACTGTTACACTACCTGATTTTTACAATTATTGTTCAATATTATTATATTTGTAATTCTATATGACTTACAGCCTGTAGTTCACTTGTACAAAATAACTGTTTGAGGTTCGCAGACCTCCTCATAGTTTTAATCTAAAACTATACTCAATGTCTTATTTCTTACATACTAAGTTGAACATTTGTACGTTATATTTATGTCTACTAATAACTATTTACATTTTCTGTCATTTGATCGTCTCTTCTGGGTATTTGTCATCATCAGTTATTGTTTTGTCAGGTTATTTGTATTATTTGAATCCTAAATTTGCATTTTCTATTTCCCAATGATTTATTTATGATAATATTTCCCTTTTTGTTTCGATTTCTTTTTATTCCTTGAAAATATTATTCATCTTTAAGTAATATATTGACTCTTCTGGGTATTTATTAAGTTTTCTTTTATTCTTCTATTTCTGTTAATATTAATAAGATTGAGTTTCTGCCTATTTCGTAGTGAATTTTGATGGTATACTTGTCTTTATTCTGGGGTGTAATCTTGTTATGTTACAATATATATATATATATTGTTACAACACAAATAAGCCACCCCAGTACCAGGGATAAAAAAGATAATTATAAATGTAAATTACTTCATATCAAATAAAATGTTTAAAAATAAATAAAATATAAATATTATGACACAACGAACGACGATATTACCCAACCCAAGTGATTGACCAACAACAGAAAACAAAGAAGAAGGGAACCACGAACAATACACAAGAGAAAAAGGTGATTGACCAAACAAATAGGAACTAACAAAAGAAGGTAAGAAGCCAGAACCAAAGAAGAATAAAAGGAAGTGAACAAATTCCTACGACTAAATAGAAATTAAACCTGATGAGAAGAGGAGAACCGAATCAAAATGAAGACACTGAAGTTGAAGAAGATGAAGAAGAAGAAGAGGAGACAAAGTGAAACCAAGAAGTAACAAACACCACATATAAAAGGGAGAAATGGTATACTCAAAGATAGAATACTGTAAATAAACCCCAAATAATTATCCACTAACGAAAACAAATATTATTGTTATAAATGAAATAATTTATATACCTGTTTTAAACAAAAGACAATTAAAAAAGTAACTTAGTGAAGAAAATTACACTAACCCAATTATTAAAGTTAATTTAATGAAATGTAAATAACCAAATGTCATTAATGATAAGTATTATGTTATAAAGAAATAGTGAGAAATAGGAGAAATAAGTATAGGGATTACCCACTAAGTAACACTTAACATAAACAGTGAATAAAGTGCAATAGTGAAGGTGTTAATACCCCAAAACAGTGAGTGTATCAGTGATAAACCTCAGTTAATTAAAGGTGAAAGTGATACGTGGAAAAGGATATTATCAGTAATAATAATGTATTAATAGATAAGAAAACGCTTAAAAAATCATTGGTAAACCAATCGATGTAAGTGAGCTTATAAACAATTATATAATTAAGAATAATTAAAAATAGAAGTTAAAATAGAGATAAGTAAAATAGGTGATATTGTTCAGGGAAAAAGCCCAGGTAAAAACAGTTTGTATTAACATGGAATGGAGGAAGATAGTAGTATTGAAATAAGATTTTGCATTAAAATTAAGTATACAATTAATAAAACACCCCATGTTAGAAGGGAAATCAATTTAATGAGTTTGAAAGAAGTGATGATGTTTCTCACTCAAAGTAATAGCAAAAGAATGAAATAAATGTTAAACCAACAGTAACTAATAACTTATAAAGAATTGTTTGTTTTAATGTTATGAATAGGATATGGCTGAAAGAGACTTGCAGTCCATAAGCCTAATTGTTATATTTTAAAAGATGAATAATGAAAACTGTATTGAATAGTAATTAGAACACGAACAGAATCAAAACGCAACACAAACAATTATCATAACAAAGTGAAGCCCATCAGGCTGAATTAAAATGTAATTTAAAAGAAATAAATAAAATACCATCATGGCTACTTTTGGCTATGAAAATGCATAACGGTCAGACACACACAAATGTCAATTGTAACAAATTCACAAGGAAATTTACTAATCTAAGACCAGTAAATAGCCAGTAATTATATGTAAATCATGTTTAAAAGAGAAATGTTATTATAAAAGTTGAATTTAAAAGAGATATGTAATTTATCAAATGTCAAATAATTAGACTAAAGTTAATGTATTATAGAATATGACCTTATGAGGTATCATTTTAAACTTTGAAAGGAAATAACGACAATAGTGATATTATTTATTACCCCAAAGGAACGATAAAGGAATAAAATCATTAAGAAAATACATAATAAATTTGAATAAAAATTCAAATCTCATAACAATGCTTTTAATCGAGGCCTTAACCAATCAAAGGGTTTCTGTTACCATAGAAACGGGCCATTGAATACAAATTTTCCGTTAAATTTATTAGACTTGGAAAAATGACGCGTGGGTAAGCGGTACGCAAGATTGTGATGACTGAAATTTTACATTAAATAGTTAAAAAGACGTTCAGAAATCGACAACCAGAACCAATGACGAATAGATGCAGAGCTTCTAAGATTAAACGATGTCCTGGAACCAAATAAAAAGAAATTAAATAGCAGAAAGTCCCAAGACGAGATAGAAGAAGATGCCCGAAGTTTAAACCAGCCCAAAATTGCAGAATTTCCATCACCCCGACGACAACATATCACCACTGTCTGAACTGATAAGTATCAACTAAATTCCTTTATCCCAGAAACCAAATTACTTTAAATATTTCTCAAAACAATCAAAATTTCTCACTATTAAACAAAATTAATTTTCTTTCAAAGGTTTAATGCATAACCAACTTACGTAAAACATTTGTTAATTAAAATATAACCTCGCATTAGTGTGCGAACTTTGTAACAACTAATACGACACTACCGAACAATTTGTAAAAACACTTTATACTCTTTAAGTACGTATAAGGTATGGTAGTGTACTTTTTTAATGTAACCAACTTTTATGTTTTATTTTATAATCCAAAGGACCCCAGATTTTGAACAGATTAATATATTGCATGTAAACAGAGGCCATGACGGCATTGAAATAATTTGTTTCAAAACCAATTTCGCCAACTTTGAGATGTAGTATGCGTTTCATGTTCTAAGCCGGAGCAATTTGTTATTAAATCATTTATAATCCTTTAGTCATATTAATTAATGACTGAATTTGCATTAAAACTACAGTACAGAGTATTACCATCGTTTTATTTCATAGGACGTTGTAGAATATGTGTGTTAGCAATTTTTATTAAGTAACCAACTAGCGCTCTTCACGAGTGGACAATACGGCAACCTGTACAGCGGCGGGAATCATTCGAACGCTCCAGCCGCCAACGCTGACAACACTTATTAACTTGTAATTTAACAAATTTAATTGTTTTAATATAAACAATTTGGCGCCACCCGGGATTCGCAACCCCTATGAATAAACAGGTAGGTTGTACTGGTAATTTAGACCACGCTACGGACTTCAGTAATGACAACCATTATTGTAACGACCGGTGTGAGGCGAACACACCACATTAACATTTATACACATAAAAAACAAGTGTAAACATTTTATACAAAGGTACGACCGAGTCATCTAGATCGTTACAGATTGACGACTCCAACGTGAAGATTAAGTAAGAAGGAAGTACCCAACGACTACTCGTTACATATTGGCGACCAACAACGTAAGGCTAGAAAGGACAACTAGCGGCGGTTATGAATAGACATAGTACGGTTACGAGGCTCAAAGGTAAGGAAGCATTAAACCAAGAAGAAATGGAAGAAGTTGAGGAAATAGAAGTTGAGGAAATGATTGGAGAATTGTTGGAAGAGAATCCACAGGAGGACCAACTGGAAAATCCAAATCCACCTGAACCAGAAATAGAAGCAGAAGTAATGGTAAACAACCAACCAGTCAAACCAACAGAAGAAACGAAATTAGATAGCATGATGAAGTTCATGATGGAATAATTTGGACAAATGAACAGGAACCAGGAAGAATTGAATAAAAAATTAGAGTCAGACAAGGAAGATTTGAATAAAAAATTAGAATCATTGCAAGAGGGTATGAAGGAAGAGAGAAGACAGGACAAGGAAGATTTGAATAAAAAATTAGAATCGTTACAAAAGGGAATGGAATTCCTGAATAACAAAATGGAGAGCAACCATGAAGACCTGAAGAGAAGTCAGGAGACATTGGAAAGAAGAGCGAAGAGCTGAAGAAACAGGTCAAGAAGGATCTGGAAATAGTAAATAAAAAGATGGAACATAGTAATGATATTCTCCAACAGAAAATAGAGGAAGAAAGTGAGAAAACCAAGGAGGAATGGAAGCAACAACTGGTCGAATGTCGAGAGGAGATCAGGCAAACGGTAACGGAGACCAACGAAACAGTGATACAAGTCCGGGAAGAGTTGAACAATAAAATCAGCAATGTCCATGAGGAAGGTAGATTGAGAGCGACAGAATTCTACCAAGTCATTACCGAAGGATGCCAGAAGAACAAACAGGAGGTGGTTAAGGAACTGGAGGAGAGGCACCAAGAAATACAGATAGATGTAAATAATCGTGTGGAGAAGGTATACACCGTCATCAATAAAATAGACGGACTAACCAGAGAAAACAGAGAGAAGATCCAGGGGATCAGTCTAAGGGAGAAACAAATGCAAGAAGAGCTGGATGCACTAAGGGAGAAACCTTACAATAATACACAAATAATAACCAGCGAAAATCGAGAGATAATTAACTTCCGCAGCTACCGGAGGAACCCAATAGAATTCCTCAAACGGGTAGAGGAGTTAATAGAAAAAAACAGAGAAACTAGGTGGTCCAGCGTGAGAAGCATGATAGATGAAATGTTCCGACACACCCACGACAACTGGTGGACGGCCACTCGACCCGAGATCAATGACACACAGGAATTTAAGAGACAATTCCGGGAAAAATATTGGTCAGAGTCCACCCAGAATGTGGTCTGTAATGATATCAGCAATGGGAGATACGAGTCACAAGCAGGACACACTTTAACATCCTACTTTTAGGAAAAGTATGTTTAGCCCGAAATCTAGAACCCAAGATACCCGAGGAGTCTCTGGTAATACAGCTGGGTTACCATTATGAGGAAGCTATACAGAAGGCCAGGAGGCAAGGACAGATAAAAACGATTCAAGGAATGGCGAGTCTATTGGAGGACCATGAGAATGATGGACAATATCGAAAAAACCGGATCATGAACCAACGATACAACAAATGGAATGAGCATAATAATGCACCCAATGTCAACATACCATACTATCATACACAAAACAGCAACCGGAATAACTTGGGCCGAAACAATAATAATTATAATGATGAACAGCCATTTAATTGGAATACCCAGAATCCTTCACCGAATAATCAGCCAAGTAACAGAGGTCAACAAAACAATCGTCCGGGAAACCAAGATAACAACAGAAACATCCCAAATAATAACCGACCAAATGATAGTTACAGAGGAGCTGAACCGGAACAACGCACAAATGGTCATCCCAACGACCATAACTACTATGGCAACCGGTACAATCCTAGTTATCAGTACAACCGGGGACCCGGGGGTAACCAAAATAGAAGCGACGGCAGACGTCAGGTAAATTTCATCAATGGGAGAAGGCAGAGTAACCACAGAAGATATAGCCCGAACTGGCACCCAAACTCATGGTACCATGCATCAAATCATAATAACAATCAATCATCAGAGAGTAGGAACAACGAACCACCTCGGGATGAAAACAACCAGCAACAAGGACTAAACAATGAAACGAACGACCAGTCGAATAATCTGGCCGTCAACCAACAACCACCTTTAAACTAAACAGGTCAGTGGAAAAATATAGACACCCTTCACATGACCAATCACTTGGGTTGATACGTCGAGTAATGTCAAAAAATGAAACCAAAGTAATTACAATAATATACAACAATTACCTAAAGAATATCCGAGAGGAACTTCTCGAAGAAGAGGCCAACCAATTACAACAAAATAATAGTGAAATCGTCCATATAAAGGCTACCATAAACGGCACAATAACCATAATTATGGTGGATACGGGATCTAATATCTCTCTAATCAACCAGCCTGAATTAGAACGAATTCAAGCCCACTCTCGAACACCAATCCCTACACTGCCAATAAACAATATAATCATCATTGGCGCAACTGGTAAACAAAACAAAACAGTGAGAAAACAAGTATCATTAGAGTTAGATAATCAAAAATCAACCATCCCTATTATATTTCTTGTGGCAAATGGGCTACCATTCAACATGCTTATAGGATGTGATGTATTAAGAAGGTATTCAGCAGTAATAAACCTGCAGAAGGGAGTCATGTTGCTAACTTCAGAACAGGGAACCTGGTCTGCAAATATAAATTGCAATCCAACTCCAACTGCTCTGAATCAAGACCCAGGATTGAAGAGTTATTATTGTCAAAGGCATTAACCGTCTATCACTATGGCCGAGGAAGAGGAAAACAGAACCTTGTGGGAACAGAAACTGGAAGAAATCAGAAACTTCCAAAGAGAACGGCCTCTACAGGAAATTAGTGAACAACAGTCTAAAAAACTAATTGCAATTTATAACAATTATCAACATGTCTTTTCAAATACCCCAGGAAAGGTTAAAGGATACCAGTGTACAATTAACTTCAGAGAACCTGTAGACTTCCACAGGAAATCATATCCCATAGCGCATTCCCTGAAAAATGAAGTCAGGACGGAGATAAATAGAATGATTGCTGAAGATATTATTGAGTATAGCCAATCTCAATATACCAGCCCAATAGTAGCCATACCCAAGAAGAATGGCAAAGTACGGATTTGCTTGGACGCCCGAGAAATCAATAAAATGATTATCAATGACCGAACCTCACCGGGAGAGATTGAGGAAATTTTAAAAAGATTTCATGGGATAAAATATATTAGTACCTGGGATACTGTATGTGGGTACTGGCAGGTGGAGCTGCACCCACACAGTAGGCAGTACATGGCTTTCATATTTGATGGTAGAAATTACCAATTTAAAAGGTTACCATTTGGACTCACTAATTCTGTAGCAGTGTTCGTAAAGTGCATGGACCAAGTGTTGGGTCAAGAGGCACTGGAATTCACCACAGTGTACGTTGACGACCCGCTTATCACGTCATCAGACTGGGACGAACACTGCGAAAGAGTCGAACATGTATTGAAAAAATTATCCAACAACAATATTACTCTTAAATTGGATAAATCAAATTTATTGCAAAAGAAGTGAAGTTCTTAGGATTCAACTTGACCGAGAAGGGAATCTCTCCATCCCAAGAGAAGGTTGAAGCCATCCAAAAATTCCCATCACCGAAAAACAAGAAGCAATTGCAATCATTCTTAGGAATATGCAATTACTATAGGAAGTTTCAAACCAACTACTCCCACCTAACAGCAAAATTTTCCAAACAACTTTCTTCAAAAGAAAAATGGACTTGGGAAACTGAACAAGAGGAAGTGCTCACATTAATTAAACAAAAATTTCTCGATACTGTCATATTACACCACCCCAATTTTGAAAAACCATTCTACCTAAACTGCGACGCTAGTGATGTAAGTCTAGGCGCAGAGTTGTACCAGGAAGACAAAGATGGAAACCACCTGGTCATTAGCTTCGCCAACCGAATACTAAATAGTTGCGAGCGTAACTACAATGTTACAGAAAAAGAGTTGCTCAGCATAGTATTCGCGTGCGGCAAGTTTAGAACATACATACTAGGATATCCTATCACAGTCAGAAGCGATCATAAATCAATATCGTTTCTCAAACAATGTAAATTGAGTCATGGCCGACTTACTCAATGGATACTTGCTCTGCAAGAATACCACATTACATGGGAATATATTCCAGGACGAAAAAACATAGTGGCTGACGTATTATCCAGAATAAATGTAGAAAATCAGACATTTGAAGGAGAAAAGGGGAAGATAGCAAAAGTGTATTATATATTGAAAGATAGGAAGGACCTGGAAAATATTGTAAACCAAATAGTGTTACAACAAGAGCAAGATACCAAAATATCAAACATAAGAAAAAGACTGATGGAATCTGAAGCAATTATTAACAAATTTTACTGTGTATACAAAGATATATTATTCATAAAATCAAAAAAGAACCAAGACTCATGGAAACTAGTAATTCCTCAATCATTAGAAAATCAAATCATCACAGATTACCATGTGAGATACGGACACATGGGAACAATCAAAATGGTAAAAGCTTTAGAGGAAGATTTGTTCATAAAAAATATTACAAGAAAGGTAAATAAAAATATAAAAACCTGCACGTTGTGTCAGATGGTCAAAACCAATAATGAAAGGAAGAATGTAACGATGATACCCATTACATCAAATGCCAAACTAGAGAAGGTATTCCTCGACATATGTGGACCATTCCCATGTAGCGGAGGAAGACATGGATATAAATTCATCGTGATTATACTTGACCATTACACCAAGTACACCAAATTATACGCTATAAACAGAGCCACAACAAATAAAATATTAGATATTATTAAAAATAAATACATGTCAGAGATTGGAAAACCGTACATGATAATAACCGATCATGGAACGCAGTTTAAGGGAAAAAGGTGGAGAGAAGAATTAATAAAACTAAACATTAAAACCTATAAAACTTCAGTATACCACCCGAGTAGTAATCCAGCAGAAAGGATGTTGAGAGAGGTGGGACGCATTTTGAGAACTTATTGTCATGATAACCAGAGAGAATGGTGCAAATATTTAACTTCAACCGAAGTGTTTTTAAATATCAGCTATCACCAATTTACTGAAAATACACCATACTTAATGATGTTCGAGAGGAAGCCAAATAGAGAGATACAAGAGATAATAGAATTCCCAAAAAACCCAGAAGACCCGTATGATAAAAACAAATGGTACAGCCTAATAATGGAAAAGATTGAGAAACAAAAGGCCAAATATGCTAAAAACCAACCCAAAATAATCAAATATAAAGAGGGAGAAAAAATATTAATCAAAAATCGTGAACTGCCAAGTACAATGGAAGGTATAGCAAAGAAATTGTTATTGCTTTATACCGGACCATTCGTTATCACAAAAGATAATGGTAATAATACTTACCAGATAAGCAATGTAAATACAAGAAAAATAAAGGGAGTTTATAACCAAACTTCAATAAAAAAGTTTTATGAAGAAGAATAAAATAACTAGAAACGAAATAAATATATTTCAAAATTCCAAGAGATTGTAAGAGCAACTTACTCAATTATTTAGATAATATATGCGGAATAGAAAAAATGAATATAAATGAATAATAATGTAAAAAACAAAGGAATCAGTTACACAAATTCCTTTCAATTTAAATCAACTTACAGTCTAATAAAAGGTTGATATATGAAGTATGAAATAAAAAAGTGAGATAATAAGGAATAAGTTACACAAATTCCTAAATATATAAAAGTAAGAATCACAAACTTACGATAATAATTAAACAAAAAGTAACTAAAAAGGAATAAGCTACAAACATTCCTTTAAAGTAAGAGAACTAACTTACAAAAAATTATCAAAAATGATATTTAATACAAAATAAAATAAACAAAAATAAAATCAAGCCAATTACTGAGATAAATACCTGAAATTATAATGAATCAAATGTATTCTAAGAAAAAAAAAAATCTGTATTGGTACAAGGAAAAAGAGAAGTTATATGTATAAAACAAATATACAAGAAATGGCTAAAGCAGAATATTGCTAAATAACTAAGAAAAAGAATAGAAATGTCTAAGATAATTAAAATGATCATAAAGAGAATTGAAAACAAAATAATGAAAAGTGAGATATGATGAAATTAACATATGAATAAATATAAAAACAATCAAGTGTATGAGCAAATGATAGTATATAGTTAAGGTATAGCGGAAGGAAGATTGAGTAAAAGGCCAAAGTGATCTAAAAACAAACCACAAGGTGGACAATCCCAAAGTATATTATTATTATTATATTGTTATTAATTTAAGTCACAAGTTGACAAAAAAGGTATTTAAGATTGACTGTTGAAAGGTCCAGCAATCCAAATGAACTGAGCAGAGATGATGTTCCTCTGGTCTCAGAAAAAATGAGTAGTAATGGGAGAAACCAGCTACTATAAAAGTTAGGGAAAAAATGTGTATAAGGGAAAATGCACCAAGGGAAATAAATAAAAACAGATCCAAATAAAATGGAATGAATTAAGTAAGAAGAGATATAAAGAATGGCGAAACAAACCGTGAAAAAGATGAAAAAGATGATTGACCAAACAAATAGGAACTAACAAAAGAAGGTAAGAAGCCAGAACCAAAGAAGAATAAAAGGAAGTGAACAAATTCCTACGACTAAATAGAAATTAAACCTGATGAGAAGAGGAGAACCGAATCAAAATGAAGACATTGAAGTTGAAGAAGATGAAGAAGAAGAAGAGGAGACAAAGTGAAACCAAGAAGTAACAAACACCACATATAAAAGGGAGAAATGGTATACTCAAAGATAGAATACTGTAAATAAACCCCAAATAATTATCCACTAACGAAAACAAATATCATTGTTATAAATGAAATAATTTATATACCTGTTTTAAACAAAAGACAATTAAAAAAGTAACTTAGTGAAGAAAAGTACACTAACCCAATTATTAAAGTTAATTTAATGAAATGTAAATAACCAAATGTCATTAATGATAAGTATTATGTTATAAAGAAATAGTGAGAAATAGGAGAAATAAGTATAGGGATTACCCACTAAGTAACACTTAACATAAACAGTGAATAAAGTGCAATAGTGAAGGTGTTAATACCCCAAAACAGTGAGTGTATCAGTGATAAACCTCAGTTAATTAAAGGTGAAAGTGATACGTGGAAAAGGATATTATCAGTAATAATAATGTATTAATAGATAAGAAAACACTTAAAAAATCATTGGTAAACCAATCAATGATGTAAGTGAGCTTATAAACAATTATATAATTAAGAATAATTAAAAATAGAAGTTAAAATAGAGATAAGTAAAATAGGTGATATTGTTCAGTGAAAAAGCCCAGGTAAAAACAGTTTGTATTAACATGGAATGGAGGAAGATAGTAGTATTGAAATAAGATTTTGCATTAAAATTAAGCATACAATTAATAAAACACCCCATGTTAGAAGGGAAATCAATTTAATGAGTTTGAAAGAAGTGATGATGTTTCTCACTCAAAGTAATAGCAAAAGAATGAAATAAATGTTAAACCAACAGTAACTAATAACTTATAAAGAATTGTTTGTTTTAATGTTATGAATAGGATATGGCTGAAAGAGACTTGCAGTCCATAAGCCTAATTGTTATATTTTAAAAGATGAATAATGAAAACTGTATTGAGTAGTAATTAGAACACGAACAGAATCAAAACGCAACACAAACAATTATCATAACAAAGTGAAGCCCATCAGGCTGAATTAAAATGTAATTTAAAAGAAATAAATAAAATACCATCATGGCTACTTTTGGCTATGAAAATGCATAACGGTCAGACACACACAAATGTCAATTGTAACAAATTCACAAGGAAATTTACTAATCTAAGACCAGTAAATAGCCAGTAATTATATGTAAATCATGTTTAAAAGAGAAATGTTATTATAAAAGTTGAATTTAAAAGAGATATGTAATTTATCAAATGTCAAATAATTAGACTAAAGTTAATGTATTATAGAATATGACCTTATGAGGTATCATTTTAAACTTTGAAAGGAAATAACGACAATAGTGATATTATTTATTACCCCAAAGGAACGATAAAGGAATAAAATCATTAAGAAAATACATAATAAATTTGAATAAAAATTCAAATCTCATAACAATGCTTTTAATCGAGGCCTTAACCAATCAAAGGGTTTCTGTTACCATAGAAACGGGCCGCTGAATACGAATTTTCCGTTAAATTTATTAGACTTGGAAAAATGACGCGTGGGTAAGCGGTACGCAAGATTGTGATGACTGAAATTTTACATTAAATAGTTAAAAAGACGTTCAGAAATCGACCACCAGAACCAATGACGAATAGATGCAGAGCTTCTAAGATTAAACGATGTCCTGGAACCAAATAAAAAGAAATTAAATAGCAGAAAGTCCCAAGACGAGATAGAAGAAGATGCCCGAAGTTTAAACCAGCCCAAAATTGCAGAATTTCCATCACCCCGACGACAACATATCACCACTGTCTGAACTGATAAGTATCAACTAAATTCCTTTATCCCAGAAACCAAATTACTTTAAATATTTCTCAAAACAATCAAAATTTCTCACTATTAAACAAAATTAATTTTCTTTCAAAGGTTTAATGCATAACCAACTTACGTAAAACATTTGTTAATTAAAATATAACCTCGCATTAGTGTGCGAACTTTGTAACAACTAATACGACACTACCGAACAATTTGTAAAAACACTTTATACTCTTTAAGTACGTATAAGGTATGGTAGTGTACTTTTTTAATGTAACCAACTTTTATGTTTTATTTTATAATCCAAAGGACCCCAGATTTTGAACAGATTAATATATTGTATGTAAACAGAGGCCATGACGGCATTGAAATAATTTGTTTCAAAACCAATTTCGCCAACTTTGAGATGTAGTATGCGTTTCATGTTCTAAGCCGGAGCAATTTGTTATTAAATCATTTATAATCCTTTAGTCATATTAATTAATGACTGAATTTGCATTAAAACTACAGTACAGAGTATTACCATCGTTTTATTTCATAGGACGTTGTAGAATATGTGTGTTAGCAATTTTTATTAAGTAACCAACTAGCGCTCTTCACGAGTGGACAATACGGCAACCTGTACAGCGGCGGGAATCATTCGAACGCTCCAGCCGCCAACGCTGACAACACTTATTAACTTGTAATTTAACAAATTTAATTGTTTTAATATAAACAATCTGGCGCCACCCGGGATTCGCAACCCCTATGAATAAACAGGTAGGTTGTACTGGTAATTTAGACCACGCTACGGACTTTAGTAGTGACAACCATTATTGTAACGACCAGTGTGAGGCGAACACACCACATTAACATTTATACATATAAAAAACAAGTGTAAACATTTTATACAAAGGTACGACCGAGTCATCTAGATCGTTACAGATTGACGACTCCAACGTGAAGATTTAAGTAAGAAGGAAGTACCCAACGACTACTCGTTACAATATATATATATATATATATATTGTAGTATGACAGATAGTCCACTTAAATCAATTACCAGATGATCATTACTAAAAATCAAGTATATGGAATATCCAGAAGGATCCAAATGAAAACCAAATAAAAAGCACAATAAATTAACATTATAACAAGAAAAAGTAAACATAAAGAAAAAAATCTGCAACTAATATGAATGTACGACAAAATAAAACCACAGAAAACTAAAATTAAAAGAACAATAATACCCAGGTAGGATAGGAGTAGGTAAAGAAGCTACCCAGACCAAGTAAACAGCCCAGTATAAACAAAAGTAAATAATAACGAAATGGTACTGAAGAAACCAAGAATGAAGAAGGAAGATATCCAAAACAAACAAAGATACCTAATGAACAGGGACAAGTGAAGATCACATAGAACAGAGGAAGTAGAACACGACCAATACCCAAAAGAAACCCAATAGGGAGAAAACAAAAACCCCTAAAGAAAGTAAATGTCACTATAGAAAGTATAACACCCCAACAAACCATAAACTCATGTAAAACTAATAAAAACAAAAAGTGTTTAAAGTGCTAAGTAGAAGTGCACCCAAGAAAGTTATTGTATAATTTAAACAGACAAATCTTAACAGTTCCCCCATGGTTAAACAATTTGATATTATAAAACTATGAAAGGAATAGTGATAGTATCAAGAAATAACCAGGGACAAGTGCAAGTTATTAGATTATCATAAATAAACTTTGAGAAGGTACATGAATTACTGTACATTTAAATAACTGTTTTTTAAAATAGTATCATGAATGATATTTAATCAAATAATCTGGTGAAGGAGCAATGAATACTCTTTCTAATAAAATGCCACTGTTTATATGAGAACATTCAATGGAATAAATAGTATAAATAGATAGCTTGGAGTTAGTACATAAAGTGACGGGGAATACATCCCTAAAATTAAGAAAAACAGATAAGACTGTAACCAAATAGTTTTAAGGGAGTGTTAAAAATTTAATGGAACAAAATGTTAGGTTCCAATTTCAATATATGAACTCTATAAATAAGAGTTAGAAATAGAGATTAATCCTTGTATTTATAAAATGTTATTTTGTTTAGTAGTTTGAATTAGGATGCCATATATGAATGTGCGTATCATTCCTATATAGTAAAATGTTTTTTAGAAGTTACTGTAAGTAATCAGTACAAAAAAAAGGTATGATTCTAAATACCAGAATTAATATTAAATAATTGTTATGTTTTAATTGTTTCAAAATCAATACTAAAGGTTATAGTAGTAAAAGAAGAAATTATTAATGAATATTATACTAGAATAGAAGGTCAGAAAAGGGTATGAACTAACTGTATTATTAAAAACTTTGTAAGTAACAACCGATAAAATCTAGGCCAGATAGTAAATTTAGACTACATTATAATTGACAAATCTAGTCCTATAAACCAACTAAACTGATGAAATTCATGTAAGATAAACCCACCATATAGTAATACAATGTAACTTATACTTTATAAAGATATTGTCAGAAGATAAGTAAAATTATAAATAAAAATGAAATGTATTAACTAAAATTTCAGAGGAGGAGTCATAGATAAATGAATTATATTTAAAAACAATAACTAATGAACAAAATTGCAAGAAATTAAGGAAAGATAAACAATTATATCAATCTTAGATTCAGTATAATAATAATTATATCAGAGAAAATGGCTATTATCTGGACAAGGACAGGAAACCCAAATTTAAGCCTACTTTTCCAACATGAAAGAAATATAACTTTTTTAAATAAAAACTTTGTAAAACTATATTAATTAGTATCAAAATAAGCAAAATAGATTAAAGAAACCGAATATGTATTTAGTATTTCATACAGTTAAATAATAACAAAAATATTTTCCGTGTATAATGTATTCAAATAAAATGTATCGGAAGCTAAGATAATTTGAAACAATGTATGATCTACATTAAATGGGCTAAGAATATCAGGAGACGAAGGAAATGAGAACAGTTAATTATTATCCGTTGAAGCGAACACTTAAACGAGGTTTTGCTCCGTATAACCTATGTTAATGGCGTGCGATACTTAAATCGAGTTCAGTGCAAATTTTGTAAATTTTTAATTTTGAATTTTAACTTGAGAAGCAGTGAAAACATACAATAAACAGTGAACTACAGATAAACAGAACCACATACGCCTAAATTATTGAACTAACACCACTACTAATAAATTTTACTGACGAAACAAAAAGGGTTATATACGACACATTTAACTAAAGTGAAATAGACATAATAACATACATTTACACCACGTGAACTAATAAACACTACACCAGGAACACTCATTTAACTCCAGAACTAATATCCACAATTGCTGAGACGAAGAAACAGTGAAAGGACATCTTTATTGTAAGAAATATTCGTCGAGGTGATTGACATTTAACTACGCATACTTCTGTCGGCCATTTTGATTTTTTCAGCATTCTATTCAAGGTGGAACAAATGAACGTCTAGTCTGCATTGGTTCGAATATTATACTATATAAGCTTTCTATATTGATTAATAACTTTGTAATTGTTAGTTTTAAGACATTTTAATTGTAAATGTTATACTTTCTTGGCCCTACCCTTCTCTGGCTATTCTAACATAACCGTTAAAAGAACAATATTTTATATACACTATTAATGTAAAGTTTTTGTCGACCGGCCCTGAGTAACGAGTCGATACTATTGTCAACAATCGGTTACTATCGATATTTTTAATAAATTGTTAATAAACACTCTAATTATGCAAATTGGTTGAATTTTACTTTAAATATAATTAAGGAATAAGTTAATTCAAGAACACGGACTAACCGAAAGGCAGTATTTACGAAAATAAGGAGCATATTGAAGAAGAAGAAGAGCCGTCTATCGACCAGTACCGGAGTTAGCCATATTAACACAGAAGTTATTCATAGAAAGTAACACCACAACACTAACAACCCTAATATAATTAAAATTTTTATACCAGACAATAACGAAATTTATTTCCTAAATACAGATAACAAAAAACCCAAACAAATATTTTTTCAGAAAAAACAAATTTTTTTTTAAATAAAATTTTTTTTATTTCAAGTTTAACAAATTATAACATTATTATTTTGTAACCCACGGATCAACATTACAAAATTGGCGCCCAATGTGGGGCTTTAATTAGGGATTGAAGGACTAATATAACTCGCCCAATTTCTAATTCAAGCTTGGCAGCGGTTATCCAGCCAGAGAAAAAGGAAAGATGCAACGTCGTGCCACATCCAAGAAAAGGGCGGCAGAGGCCGAAAAAGAAATTAATATGGAGGATAAGGAGGCAACCCCAGTGGAACATAAACAACCTGCACCACCAGAGGAACAACTTGAAATGCAAACAGGGGAAATCAATGTCCGGGAGGAACGGGTAGAACAACCCGAGAAACCATCACGAACAGAGAATGGGAACATACAAGAGATGTTCAGGATGATGATGGAAGAAATCAAATCCAGTAACAAGAAAATGGAGGAAAACTTGCATAAGAAAATGGATTCCACCAAGGAAGACTTGCATAAGAAAATGGATTCCACCACAGAAGAAAATAGTAAAGAAAGGAAGGAAGACCAACAGTCCTTGAAGGAAAATTTGAATGAAATAAATAAGAACATAGAATCCACGAAAGAAGGATTAAGGAAGAACATAGAGGCAACAAAAGAAGAATTGAAGAAGGACAACCAAGCAACAAAAGAAGAATTGAGTAATAAAATTGAAAACACCAATCAAAAAATTGATGAAACTAGGAAGAAGATAGAAAACGACAACCAACGACTGAAGGAAGAGTTGAGGGAGAATAGCAAGAAGATGGAAGAGAAAATTGAGGAGAATAACAAGAAAATGGAAGATAAGATGGGGGAGAGGTTGGAAGAATTAAGAGAGGATAACCAACTATTAAGGGAAGAATTACGGGAAGTTAACCAGGAGAATCTAGACAAGTTAGACGAACGAATGGAACTATTAAGAAAAGAAATGAACAAAGAACTCAAGGATAATAAGAAATCTATGAATAAAAAGTTGGAAGAAGAAACAATAATTATAAATCAACAGATCAGAGAAGTTGATGAAAGATGTCGGCTAACTGAAGGGGAAGTACAAGAATTCAAGGAAGTGGTAAACACCAAGGTCACAAATATCGAAGAATATAGTCGCAAGAAGGCAGAAGAGAACCGAAGGGAAAGTCAGGAAGAACTAAGTAAAGTGCGTACCCAAATTACTGAAAGGTGCGACGGAATGGAGGTAGTAATGACGAACATCACTGGTCAAGTGCGGCAGAGCCAGGAGGAAATGGAAGCAATTCGGAACCGACCAACCAACTTCACAAATATCCCCATCAACGAAAATAGGGAATCGCTGAACTTCCGCCAATATAAAAGGAAGCCAATGGAGTTCTTGGCCCGGATCGAGGAATACATGGCCAAACATAGTCAATAGATGGTTAAATAATCGAGAGCTGTTGGACGAATCATTCCGTGAAATGACAGACAACTGGTGGATGGCAAACCGGGTGAGATAGAGGATTACCAAAAATTTAAGAATTTGTTCAAGGCCAAGTATTGGTCGGAGACCACCCAAAATCTAATAAGAGACAACATCTGCCATGGCTGATACAAGACACAATTTGGTAATACGATGACCGCGTACTTCCTGGGGAAGGTATGCCTGGCGAAGCACCTGGAACCGGCCATACCGGAAGAATGCCTGGTAAATAAGCTCTCCTACCATTATGATGAAGAGGTCATACGAGCAAGAAGGGGTAGCCAAATAAAGACCATCCAAGCGATGACGGAACTCTTAGAAAACTATGAGAATGAGGAATACTATAGGCAAAGCAGAAGAAGGAATGAGCGGCCAGAATTCCGAAATAATCCGTACCCGAACAACAATAATCATCAGAACAGCAGTGGGTACCAAGGGAACCGATATAATCCCAATTATAATAATCAGAACAATACTATCGGTAGTAATAATAATAATAATAACGGTAATGTGAATCAAAATATTAACAGAAATAATAACGGGTACCCCGGTAATAGAAACAATTATTACCCAAATCCAAATGTAAATAGCCAGAGAAACCCAAACCAAACTAATAATACCGAACGGTATTATAATAACAATAGGGGTTACCCAAATAACAATACTAATAACAACAACAGGTTCTCCCGACCCCGGGTAAATTTTATACGCGCCTAAGGAAACAGTCAATGCAGATACAACCATCAACGGCGGAACAGATTCCATGAATACGAAGACCGACGCAGAAGCCGAGAACGGGATAATTCAAGGCATAATCCGCCTAGGCGAAGTACCAGTCTAGATGACACAAAGCGGCAACCAACTAGAGAACAAATATACGAACAGCGAACGGAACGGCTGGAACCCACTCAAGGTTTCCCGACTGACGCCTCCGTTAATCCAAATATTAATAACCAGGATAATGAGAATTTAAACGGGAGGAGGCAGTAATAAATAGTCAGGACCTTTTGCTGCTCCTATCGCCTGGGTATAAAAGAGAATTGCCAATAGCAAATAATAATAACAATATTACAATTATTAGTTGTAATTACTTAAAAAACATACGAAACGAACTACTGGAGGACGACACTCGCCTCCATAGTATAAATAATGAAATAATTTATGTTAATGCCGAAATAGAAGGAACCTTCGCACAGCTAATGATTGATACAGGTGCGAATGTATCTATTATCAACTCAATAGAATTGGAGAGAATCCAAGAGAAACGTGGTCAATTATTGCCGACTTTACCAATCAATAATATCGTATTAATACGTGCCACTGGTCGCCAAAACAAGACTATAAGAAAGCAAGTATCGTTAAACGTGATTAGTAAGGGTATAGTAATAAACATCATCTTCCTAATTGCGGCAGGATTACCTTTCAATATATTAGTGGGATGCGATGTGCTGAGAAAAAACTCTATCATTGATTTACGATCAGAGAAAGTATCGCTGTTTACCGGAGATCTGACCTGGATGGCCAATTTAGTCGGTAGCGAGATAGCACTTCCCAGCAGTATCCACCAGCAAATTCGTAACATCAACTATATGAAAAATAACACAATAATTAACCCCATAATATACGACAACACGGACGAAGATTTATGGTCCCAAAAGATACAAGAGATAAGGGATTTCCTGAGCGGAATTACGAGGGAGAAATTGCCCATTAATCAAGCGAATCAATTGATCAGAATTTATGAAAAGTACCGCTCTGTATTTTCGGACGAGCCAGGCAAGGTAAAAAATTATCAATGTACCCTTAAGTTCAGAGATACAGTGGAGTTTAATAGAAAATCCTACCCTATTGCGCATTCACGAAAGGAAGCTGTAAGAGCGGAAATAAACCGGATGATTAATAGCGATATAATAGAAAATAGCCAATCCCCATACACCAGCCCTATTGTGGCTATTACCAAGAAAAACAGCCAAGTCCGGCTTTGCTTGGATGCACGGGAAATAAACAAAAAGATAATAAATGATAGAACATCGCCCGGTGAGATTGAAGAAATCTTAAAACGTTTCCACGGTACCAAGTACTTCAGTACCTGGGACACGGTGTGCGGTTACTGGCAGGTGGAGTTACACCCACAGAGTCGCCAGTATCTGGCTTTCATATTCGAGGGGCGCAATTACCAATTCAAAAGACTGCCCTTCGGACTTGTAAACTCAGTTGCCATCTTTGTGACCTGCATGGACCAGATATTGGGACAGGAAGCACTTCAGTTTACCACCGTGTATGTAGACGATCTACTAATAACATCAGAAACGTGGGAGGAACACTGCTACCGTGTGGAACACGTGCTTGAGAAGTTATCTGTCAGTAACGTCACGCTGAAGTTAGAAAAGTCCAAGTTTATTGCCAGAGAAGTGCAATTTTTGGGTTTTAACTTGGACGATCAAGGAATCTCACCGTCGGCAGAAAAGGTGGAAGCAATCCAGAAATTCCCGGCACCCAAAAACCGAAAGCAATTACAGTCATTCCTGGGACTCTGTAATTACTATCGCAAGTTCCAGGAACAATATTCAGAATTAACCGCAAAATTTCAAACTCAATTGTCATCAAAAAATAAATGGATATGGTGTCAAGAGCAGGATGTGATTTTCCAACTTATTAAGGACAAATTTCTGGCAACAATAATACTTCGCCACCCAAATTTTAAACTACCATTTTTTATGAATTGCGATGCCAGCAACATCAGCATGGGAACGACATTATATCAAGAAGACGAGAAGGGTCAACACCTAGTAATTAGCTTCGCTAGCAGATCTTTGAACCAGTGCGAGAGAAACTACACGGTAAATGAAAAAGAATTACTGAGCGTAGTATTTGCTTGCGGTAAGTTCCGTACTTACATCTTGGATTACCCTGTTACAGTCCGAACAGACCATAAATCTATTTCGTTCCTAAAAAGCTGCAAATTGAATCATGGCAGACTAACAAGGTGGATACTTGCACTTCAAGAATACCATCTAAAATGGGAATACATCCCAGGTAAAAATAATGTCGTAGCTGATGTGTTATCCCGTGTCAATGTGAAAGAGCAAACTGTCGAAGGGGAGAAGGAAAGCATACTAAAAATATACCATCTTCTTAGCACCAGAGCCGACTTAACAACAATATTAACAAATATGAGCACCCACCAACAGCAGACCCGAAATTGAGAAACCTTAAAACTCGATTAGAAGAAGGAGACGAAACCGTTGCTCGATATTACCAACTAAACAAACAAATCTTGTTCGTTAAAACGTCACTGAAGGAGGAGACCTGGAAGGTGGTTGTTTCAACCCAGATCGAAAAGGAATTAATAGTAAACTACCACATACGATATGGGCATATGGGTGCCTTAAAGGTGATAAAAGCTCTGGAGGAGAGCTGCCAGATAAAAAACATAAATAGGAAAGTCCGAATGTATATTAAAAGCTGTAAAATCTGCCAGCTCGTAAAAACAAATAACGAGAAGAAGGTAGGTGTTATGATTCCTATAACCTCCCAAGCAAAATTGGAGAAGGTATTCCTAGACATCTGCGGACCATTTCCCCGTAGTGGCGGTCGACACCAATATCGATACCTAACAATCATAATGGACCACTTCACAAAGTTTGTTAAGCTATACCCTACTAATCGAGCAACTACCCAGAAAATTCTGGGGATATTAACGGAGCAGTATATCCCAAACATGGGGAAACCATCTTCGATTATCACTGATCATGGAACCCAGTTTAAGGGTAGAAAATGGCGTGATACCTTATTATCAATGGGCATTCGTACCTACAAAACCTCGGTCTACCACCCAAGCAGTAATCCGGCAGAGAGGGTGTTACGAGAAGTGGGGAGGATCCTAAGAACTTATTGTCACCATCAACAAAAAAGGTGGCAAGACTATCTAGAAGCCACGGAGGAATTCCTCAACTTGGCATACCATCCAGCTACAGGAATAACCCCATACTCCGCCATGTACGAAAAACCACCCCCACGAGAGATCGCAGAAATCCTAGAGTTCCCCATAAACAATATTTACCAATTTGACAAAGTAAAATTCTACAACAAGGTGGCAGAAGACCAGGAAAAACGGCAAAATAAGTATCTAAGGGCTAGTGGTAAATTAATAACTTACGAAAAGGGAGAAAAAATCTTATTCAAAAATCGTGAACTACCCAGCACACTGGAAGGAATAACGAAGAAGTTATTTTTCTTTTATAAAATTGCTAAACTGCTATAATTGTTATTATTTAGACAAAGCTTTTCGTCATCACTGACATCTTCAGTGATGTCAAGACCTGAAGATGTCAGTGATGACGAAAAGCTTTGTCTAAATAATAACAATTATAGCAGTTTAGCAATTTTATAAAAGAAAAGTAAGGATGGCTGCTAATTTAAACAATACGAAGAAGAAGTTATTGCTGTTATACACCGGACCATATTTAATCTCCAATATAAAAAACAATAATACTTATGAAGTAAAGGAAATGGATTCAGAACGGATCAAGGGTGTGTATAACCAGGCTTCCATGAAAAAATATTATGAGTAATTGAATGTATATAAAAGAATTTATCTGTAAAACATATAAATTTAAAAACAATGTAAGCACAACTTACTACCTAATATTTATGAAACGACTTTTGGAATAAAAATAAAAAGAAGAGAGTTAAACAAATAAATTTAAAAACAATGTAAGCACAACTTACTACCTAATATTTATGAAACGACTTTTGGAATAAAAAATAAAAAGAAGAGAATTAGAACAAACAAATTTAAAAACAATGTAAGCACAACTTACTACCTATGATTTATGAAATCAATTAAGACAGAAAAGGAAAAGGAATTTAGAATAAAATCAAAAAAAGGAAGAGTAAGTTCACATTACAAACAATTATATATGGAACCAATTACGAAAAAATTTTGAGAATAAAGAAATGGCAGTAAAAACCACTGATACAATTAAAATGAATAAACTTATTGTGAAAGGAAATTAATAAGACTTTTAAGCAAAATAAGCAGAGACAATGACCACATGGAATTAATAATTAAAGAATGCATTTGGATAAAAAGCAAAAGCGGAATAAAATTTTGAAAAGGAAGAAATAACTACATATAAATAAATCCATAAGAAAAATATGATCATAAAATAAATGTCAATTATAAGAAGGACAATTAAAAGAGTAATTGCAAGAACATAAAACTAGTGGAACGATTCATAAGAATGGAGAAAAAGCAAAAATATAATACAAAATATATGCTCCCAATGACCAGAAGAAGATTGTAATAACAGTCAAGGTATAACAGAGAATTAAAATAAATAAAAACTTTACACTGAATAACAAGTGATAATTATATTAAACCAGCTTCCAACCATAAGAAGAAATAAAATGCCAGCAGAGCTAACCATTGAGAAAAGTAACTGAGATAGCAATTAACTAAAATCGAAATATTAACAGATCTGAGCAAATACGAAGTGAAGTATACAAAGATATTTAATTTTTTTTTATAGTCATAAGGTGGACTATTCTTATGTAATTTTTATTAATAACTGTCTGTAGATAAGTCCAGCAGTATTATTATGTTTTGAGCAGAGATGATTTGCCTCTGTAATCAATAAATGACGTAGTATGGCCAGCAGAGTAGTGAAGCCCCTCTGAACTGCCCCAGCTCACGTGTTAGGGAATAAATATCCCAAGGATAAAGAACCAAGTTAAGAAAAAAATGAAAAAATAATGAACCTCAGATGACTATTACTATCAAGAAAAATCCAGTTAATAATGAAATATAGATAAGCTCAAAAATAAAGAAGAAAAAATTTAGAAATGGGAAGGAAGTAAAGAAATATAATTTATAATAAATATCATAAGCAATTATTTCAGACAAACCAAGTATGATCTGAACTAATCACTTCTGGAGGAGAGCAATCTGTAAGCATGACAGATACTCCACTTAAATCAATTACCAGATGATCATTAGTAAAAATCAAGTATATGGAATATCCAGAAAGATCCAAATGAAAACCAAATAAAAAGCACAATAAATTACCATTATAACAAGAAAAAGTAAACATAAAGAAAAAAAATCTCTAATATGAATGTAACTAATATGAATGTACGACAAAATAAAACCACAGAAAACTAAAATTAAAAGAACAATAATACCCAGGTAGGATAGGAGTAGGTAAAGAAGCTACCCAGACCAAGTAAACAGCCCAGTATAAACAAAAGTAAATAATAACGAAGTGGTACTGAAGAAACCAAGAATGAAGAAGGAAGATATCCAAAACAAACAAAGATACCTAATGAACAGGGACAAGTGAAGATCACATAGAATAGAGGAAGTAGAACACGACCAATACCCAAAAGAAACCCAATAGGGAGAAAACAAAAACCCCTAAAGAAAGTAAATGTCACTATAGAAAGTATAACACCCCAACAAACCATAAACTCATGTAAAACTAATAAAAACAAAAAGTGTTTTAAGTGCTAAGTAGAAGTGCACCCAAGAAAGGTATAATTTACCTTTAGAAATTAGAAATTTAGAAAGGTATGTCTATTGTATAATTTAAATAGACAAATCTTAACAGTTCCCCATTGGAAACAATTTGATATTATAAAACTATGAAAGGAATAGTGATAGTATCAAGAAATAACCAGGGACAAGTGCAAGTTATTAGATTATCATAAATAAACTTTGAGAAGGTACATGAATTACTGTACATTTAAATAACTGTTTTTTAAAATAGTATCATGAATGATATTTAATCAAATAATCTGGTGAAGGAGCAATGAATACTCTTTCTAATAAAATGCCACTGTTTATATGAGAACATTCAATGGAATAAATAGTATAAATAGATAGCTTGGAGTTAGTACATAAAGTGACAGGGAATACATCCCTAAAATTAAGAAAAACAGATAAGACTGTAACCAAATAGTTTTAAGGGAGTGTTAAAAATTTAATGGAACAAAATGTTAGGTTCCAATTTCAATATATGAACTCTATAAATAAGAGTTAGAAATAGAGATTAATCCTTGTATTTATAAAATGTTATTTTGTTTAATAGTTTGAATTAGGAATGCCATATCTGAATGTGTATATCATTCCTATATAGTAAAATGTTTTTTAGAAGTTACTGTAAGTAATCAGTACAAAAAAAAGGTATGATTCTAAATACCAGATTTAATATTAAATAATTGTTATGTTTTAATTGTTTAAAATCAATACTAAAGGTTATAGTAGTAAAAGAAGAAATTATTAATGAATATTATATTAGAATAGAAGGTCACAAAAGGGAATGAACTAACTGTATTATTAAAAACTTTGTAAGTAACAACCGATAAAATCTAGGCCAGATAGTAAATTTAGACTACATTATAATTGACAAATCTAGTCCTATAAACCAACTAAACTGATGAAATTCATGTAAGATAAACCCACCATATAGTAATACAATGTAACTTATACTTTATACAGATATTGTCAGAAGATAAGTAAAATTATAAATAAAAATGAAATGTATTAACTAAAATTTCAGTGGAGGAGTCATAGATAAATGAATTATATTTAAAAACAATAACTAATGAACAAAATTGCAAGAAATTACGGAAAGATAAACAATTATATCAATCTTAGATTCAGTATAATAATAATTATATCAGAGAAAATGGCTATTATCTGGACAAGGACAGGAAACCCAAATTTAAGCCTACTTTTCCAACATGAAAGAAATATAACTTTTTTAAATAAAAACTTTGTAAAACTATATTAATTAGTATCAAAATAAGCAAAATAGATTAAAGAAACCGAATATGTATTTAGTATTTCATACAGTTAAATAATAACGAAAATATTTTCCGTGTATAATGTATTCAAATAAAATGTATCGGAAGCTAAGATAATTTGAAACAATGTATGATCTACATTAAATGGGCTAAGAATTTCAGGAGACGAAGGAAATGAGAACAGTTAATTATTATCCGTTGAAGCGAACACTTAAACGAGGTTTTGCTCCGTATAACCTATGTTAATGGCGTGCGATACTTAAATCGAGTTCAGTGCAAATTTTGTAAATTTTTAATTTTGAATTTTAACTTGAGAAGCAGTGAAAACAAACAATAAACAGTGAACTACAGATAAACAGAACCACATACGCCTAAATTATTGAACTAACACCACTACTAATAAATTTTACTGACGAAACAAAAAGGGTTATATACGACACATTTAACTAAAGTGAAATAGACATAATAACATACATTTACACCAAGTGAACTAATAAACACTACACCAGGAACACTCATTTAACTCCAGAACTAATATCCACAATTGCTGAGACGAAGAAACAGTGAAAGGACATCTTTATTGTAAGAAATATTTGTCGAGGTGATTGACATTCAACTACGCATACTTCTGTCGGCCATTTTGATTTTCCCAGCATTCTATTCAAGGTGGAACAAATGAACGTCTAGTCTGCATTGGTTCGAATATTATACTATATAAGCTTTCTATATTGATTAATAACTTTGTAATTGTTAGTTTTAAGACATTTTAATTGTAAATGTTATACTTTCTTGGCCCTACCCTTCTCTGGCTATTCTAACATAACTGTTAAAAGAACAATATTTTATATACACTATTAATGTAAAGTTTTTGTCGACCGGCCCTGAGTAACGAGTCGATACTGTTGTCAACAATCGATTACTATCGATATTTTTAATAAACACTCTAATTATGTAAATTGGTTGAATTTTACTTTAAATATAATTAAGGAATAAGTTAATTCAAGAACACGGACTAACCGAAAGGCGGTATTTACGAAAATAAGGAGCATATTGAAGAAGAAGAAGAGCCGTCTATCGACCAGTACCGGAGTTAACCATATTAACACAGAAGTTATTCATAGAAAGTGACACAACAGTAACAACCATAATATAATTAAAATTTTTACACCAGACAATAACGAAATTTATTTCCTAAATACAGATAACAAAAAACCCGAACAAATATTTTTTCAGAAAAAAATTTTTTTTTTGAAATAAAATTTTTTTTATTTCAAGTTTAACAAATTATAACATTATTATTTTGTAACCCATGGATCAACGTTACAATATATATATTGTGAAGTTACTTATTAACACACATTTAAATAATCTCCCACTTACCGTAATTTATCCAAGGTCCGCTACACGAACTGTGAAATGCAAGTATGGTTTAAGGCTATTTCAGTAACATACGCAACTCATTTGTATCACACAATTCAAACTTTATTTCATTTTTTGACTTCAAATTATTTAACTTTTTTATCTCTTCGCTCAAAATAAAATATCTCAAATATACATAAAACAAAACATTTCTCTCAATAGAATATACTTCGTCTAATTATATTTCTAAGTAAGGCGAACCCAGCTTGCTCATTCACAACATTCATACAAAAACCCACTTTTTATTTATTTTAGGCCCTTTTATAATGCAGTTACTGATATATTTAAAGTGGTTGTGTTTTACATCACCCTTGGCATTCCTCCTCTTCACGTATCGCACTGATTTTATGTCCGAAAGTTTGAATTTTGATTTGCTTTTGTGATTATATCTTTTACTTTCACATCATAATTAACTTAATTACTTTTGATGTCGGGCGCCATCTTGCCTTATTAACTATTGCAAGAATATATGTACTTACCATTTTTCGGGCCAGATTCTTTTCGGCGAACTAAAAAGAACAGAAATGGTTGTCGAAATAACGAAAAACTTTATTTGTTCCCCATGATTTAAATTTTATTGGTTACTAAAGTATTTCAATTGCATCATAAACAAATTATTCTTTTCTCCCTCTTTACCCCGGTTAATACCCTTAAAATACAATCATGTTAATGACAAAACTTGTTAATGAATAATAATTATTTCTACCTTGAATCTCTTGTATACGAATTTACTTACTCACAATACAATAACAAGCTCTTAAAATAAATTTACTAGGGGAATACAAACCAGCCTTCTTTGTCTAAATACTTTCTCACATACACACACACAGTTACTTAAGCCTTTAGAGATCTCATTTTATGTTGAAAATTTTTATTTCAGTCTATTAAAATATTGAATATTTAAATTTTCATTGAAAGTTTTGTTTTATCCTGATATGTTACTTAGCTGTTCATCGAGTCCTGAAGATGTTACTCGCACACATAGCTAGCTGTTTTCACTGAATTTACTGGTTCTATTGAGTTTGTATTAATTATTTCACATTTTGATATATTATAATAACGGTATTGACCGTTTAAGTGTTTAATTTACATTTTGTATATGTTATTCACATTTTTACTATTTTGCGGTAAGACGCAAATTACGCACAGCCGGCGGACGCGACGGTTACATGCGTCCGATGCTTATAGATGGTGTTTGCCGACTGCCTTTGTTTTGTCAGTGCGACAAAGCTGCTGGCGCTGACACTCCCACATTCCAGCTTGGGGATCATCGCTGACGTAATATCGTGCGATGCTGTTACATCACTTGTTTACCGTTTGCAAGTCATTGGAGCTGACCTTGACTCAATTTCGCTGGTTGTTTTCTGAGTCTTTATAATTTTCATGAATAATTCACCATCACTGCTGCCAACTTCACTACCAACAAAATTTACCTTCCGATCAATTTATATATACATTTCCCTAATTATTATTACATCGCAAAAAATACAGTTTACTTTTATTCAAATACAAATTTATTTCCTTTTACCCCAGGTAGGCCAAAATGTCCCGTTACAATACCCCCTCAATGAGAGGTTTTATGCCGAAGCATAAAAACTCTCATTGACACATTCATACTTGCTAAAGGGATCAGCCAGGATATGTCGCCACAACCCCCTTATGGTTTACAAAAAAAAAAAAATATAATTAACTCACCCTTGGTCCAGTGACTGTGACCGCACCTGAATGACATTACTGGACTTCTCTCTCGAGATCCCAACACCATAAAGTCAGACAGATACTTAACGCCCCTGCTCTGACGCGCTGGCCAGCTCAGGTCCGCCGCCACAGCATCACCAAACACTGAAACAACAAATCAAATATCAACTAGTGGCCTTATACAACACCACATCCCCAACTGATCTGTTTCCCCCTAGCGGTGCTGGTTTGCGTTAAGAAGCACTGGTTTTTGTTTTTCACTAACCTCTAACACATATATGAATACATCTTTTAAACTTCCATAATTTCAATTCATCTACTTTTTCTTGCTAACTTTGATTCCAAAATTCAAAATTACTGCTCTGATTCCTATCAGAAATTAAATAAACATTTCCCATTACCATATTACACATTTCTCTTATCCCCAATTTGCATCAAAAAATTTTTTAAATTCATGAAATTCTCTTAAATACTAACAAACACAATACAACATAAGAAAACATAGTACATTTATAATTCACATTGTTATTATTATCTTTATTATTACCTTACAATAAACAATTTGCATTTTAAAATTTACACACTTTACATCTTTAAATTTGCATATAAGGTTATATCAATTACATTTTAATCCCAATTTGACTTTTATTAATTCATCATTTCTCATAATTTTTTTTCCTTTACCATAACATTTCATTTATTATTCCATTTTATTAATTTGTGTGATTCTCAGTTATGCATAACAATTCACTTTCTCAACTTGGCATTTACCCATAATCTTACCCCTCTTACGACTCTAACGCCCACTTACAAATTCTCTAACTAATATGACACCCATCTCCCAAAAAAAAATCTACCAACCCTTCTCTACCTCTAACTACTTTAACTCAATTCCCATCATTCTACCCTTATCACAAAATACTCTCTACCCCTTTGTACTCAGGATGTGTATTCCCACTTACCAGCTCATTCCCTTATCTGGTTCCCGGCCTCCCCCTAGGTAACCCTTTCCGGCGCTAAACGGTCCCTCCCTGTCCCAACACCTTTCGTTGGACTCCTTACACCACCCCCTTACAAAATTCCCACTTATCCAATAATTACTCTCCCATTACATCACTTTCAACTACAAAATAACATCATCAATATATCACTCATTATTCTACATATTTCCCCATAGCTACTGTGTCTCCACTTATACTCAAATTCTCTATAACTTGTATTTCATCTCTTATTCTCTCTAACACCCATTTATATTCAACTTGTACTGACTCAACTGTTTTATTTAAACAATTACTAGCACCCAACTTCTATCTTTTACCACCCATTGAAAATTTTAACTATCTCCAATTTATTTCATTATTTATCTAAAATCTTTAAACACATTGAAAACTTATTCTATAAAATATTATATTTTTATAATCCTTATTCCTAACATACTACATTCAATTAATACAATAAGACATAATAAACACAATATAGGAAACATCTAGTGCATCCATTTCTCAAATCAAAACAAAATTATTTAGTTATCTCAGTAGCGAGTCATCATTATTAAATTACTTATATATTTTAATTCGTTACTTCCCCGAGTAACCACCCTGCCACACACACTATGACCCCCCCTGGACTGTGGCGTCCAGTTGCTTCCACAAGGACTGAAGTTTTGGAGGAATTTCGTCATCTCCTTGTCCTTGCTTCTGCGTTACATTTTTAAAAAACTAGATATAATATCTAAATGTACAGATTTTACGCCCTTAACACGGGTCTACCACCTGGCCTTGCTGTTCCTACTCGAACAGAGTGGCAGCCGCTGTTCCATAGTTTGGTGATTCCCCTAAATTACCCCCGTCAATTTCTAAATTCACCTTTACAACGATAACAGCTATGACCAGTTAAGGCAGAACGTGACGCAATGAGCCCCGACCACAGCTGTTAGAGCTAAACCAATTCCACGGTCAGGGTTCGGTGAGGCCGTGACCGCCCGAAAAGTTGGGGAATCACAAGTAAAAGATATTTTTGTTTAAAATTAACAATTTACATTACATGACATTTCTAGTCTTGGTGGTGTTTTAACCTCATACATTTCTTCTTAACTTTCCCTACCTTGACCTTCATTAACATAAAATAATAAGTACAACAAAATATTTACTTAGTCACTTAAACTAATCTATTTACACTTAACGATGTTGTCATTACATGAAAAAAAAAACAATCCACATTTTAGATTTACCAAAATTACATAACTTACAATTTTAATTTCCTTTTCAAATTCTATTTACTCGTGATCTTGTTACATTTTATTATTGCATAATAAATTTTATTACGTAAGAGTAAATTTTGTTTGAACACACTGCCTCACTAAAATTATTTATTTACACGCCTAGGCATTCCACAAACTAAACATTTTAACATTTATTTATTCATTAATTATTATCAAATTAAACCTCATAAAATAATTTAAATTCATTAGAAAATTCAATTATATAACATTTTAAATCAATCAAAATTATTTAAACATCTCAAATTATTTTAATTAAATCAATTATTGAAAACACAACATTATCAAAACAATTACAATTCATTAATTACTGTCTTCAAAATTATTCTCATTATTTATTTAGTCTACTAAAATAATCTTATTATTATTAAAACAAGTACCTACACACATTGTTTACATTATATACTTGTTACAATACATACCACTAATTTCACTATCAATTATTTACAAATTACTCGTCATTAATTATTCAATTTATCACACTTCATTTTCCAAAATCAGCAAGGTCAGAACCATAAATCAAAATGTTTAGAATGTCCAAACACTGAGTTTATATTCAACCCCCATCGTCAAAAATCAGTCTTGGTTTCACATAACATTTTTCAATTTTCTTTACACTCCATTTATTATTATTATTATTATAATAAACCATTACGTCTATGTCGTTCATCTTCCCTTTTGTTATTTCATAAACCTTGTCACTATTATTTATTTTTGTCCAGTCTCCGTAAGTACTTGCTGTTACACCCAGGTAAATTATTTTCTCATCATATTCCTCCACTACAATTACACTAATTCTTCCTACCGGTACATGGTTATCATCAATACAATCATTGTCTACTACTGCACAAGGTATGTCTACATTATTTATCATAATTCTCTTAATATTCATCTTCTCTATCAACTATCCATAACCTCTATTTAGCTTGAACCACTCTAATTCTTTCATCACAACACCATATCCCATTTTCTCTCTCACTCCATGCAGAAGGTACTAACTCATTAAAACATTTCCTGATTTCTCCAGGAACAATAAAAAACTTCAAAAAACCATTATCAGTAGAACACTTTTCTACCCAATATCTTCGTGAAGACCTTTCTTCACCCCCCTTAACACCTCGGAAAAAATGTACCCTCTGCTTCCTAACCACAATATAACTCTCTTCACCCACTCTCTTTAACCCATCAACACACACTAACATTCCATTATTACATCCTGAAACTTCATCATTGCTCTCAATATTTACCCTATTATTCTTTAACATCATATGTTCACTTATATTCTCATAATTATCACTCCTATTTACCTCAGAATTGTTATTAACATCATTATCTTCACTAGTCAATATTTTATTATCTAACACTACCTCTCCCACTATTTTGTCACTATTATTTATTAATTCATTATTAGATTTATCGTTATCACTCACCTGGTTAATTATTCCCTCACTATCATTAACAACATTATTATCACTTACCTGTTTTGATTCAACTTCTGTACTCTCTTTTAATTGACATCTATCTCCCTCCCACTTCTCGTCTTGTTTATTCATTATTGTGTTTAACTCGTCAAAACGTTTGTCCATCATATCAAAACCCTTGTTCATATTACAAAATGTTTATCCATCCTATCACAATGTTTGTTCATCATTTCCGCCCTTTCATCAAAGTTTTTATCAATCATTCGCAACATATCCATTATAATTTTATAATCAGATTCGCTCATCTCAGTACTTACCTCATTATCTGCCACCTGATCGTCTTGCTTCTTGTTAAATAGGTCTATCTCTTCACCACTTTCTACTCCCATTATACTATTGTCCTTAACATTAGGCCTATTTACTGCCTTATTTTCTACCACTATTACTTCAACTGTCTTACCTTTATTATTTGTCATCTCACTACGTTTCTTAATTTCTGCGAATATTCCCTCTTCTTGTTCTTCCATCCGCGCTAAACTAGCATCCAAATTACCCCACTCCTCATCTGTCATTTCACCTACAACCCCTCTAAATTCGCTTTCCCATTCATTCCATTCGAAATCACTATCATTTTCTTGTACCTTGGCCATGTTTAAAAGATTTTTATTATAATACCCTTTATACTACTTAATAATTATCATACATATTAATTATTATACATATTACTTCACAATACCCGCTACAAAACATAACCCATATCTACGTCTATTTTACGTACACAAAAAAATTTATTTTTATTTCCAACAACCATATCATTCCTGCAACAGGTCCACATTTGCATAATTAGATTTATGCAAACGGTCCCTGTTCGGGCGCCAATTGTGATTATATCTTTTACTTTCACATCATAATTAACTTAATTACTTTTGATGTCGGGCGCCATCTTGCCTTATTAACTATTGCAAGAATATATGTACTTACCATTTTTCGGGCCAGATTCTTTTCGGCGAACTAAAAAGAACAGAAATGGTTGTCGAAATAACGAAAAACTTTATTTGTTCCCCATGATTTAAATTTTATTGGTTACTAAAGTATTTCAATTGCATCATAAACAAATTATTCTTTTCTCCCTCTTTACCCCGGTTAATACCCTTAAAATACAATCATGTTAATGACAAAACTTGTTAATGAATGAATAATAATTATTTCTACCTTGAATCTCTTGTATACGAATTTACTTATTCACAATACAATAACAAGCTCTTAAAAATAAATTTACTAGGGGAACACAAACCAGCCTTCTTTGTCTAAATACTTTCTCACATACACACACACAGTTACTTAAGCCTTTAGAGATCTCATTTTATGTTGAAAATTTTTATTTCAGTCTATTAAAATATTGAATATTTAAATTTTCATTGAAAGTTTTGTTTTATCCTGATATGTTACTTAGCTGTTCATCGAGTCCTGAAGATGTTACCCGCACACATAGCTAGCTGTTTTCACTGAATTTACTGGTTCTATTGAATTTGTATTAATTATTTCACCATTTTGATATACTATAATAACGGTATTGACCGTTTAAGTGTTTAATTTACATTTTGTATGTTATTCACATTTTTACTATTTTGCGGGAAGACGCAAATTACGCACAGCCAGCGGACGCGACGGTTACATGCGTCCGATGCTTATATATGGTGTTTGCCGACTGCCTTTGTTTTGTCAGTGCGACGAAGCAGCTGGCGCTGACACTCCCACATTCCAGCTTGGGGATCGTCGCTGACGTAATATCGTGCGATGCTGTTACATCACTTGTTTACCGTTTGCAAGTCATTGGAGCTGACCTTGACTCAATTTCGCTGGTTGTTTTCTGTGTCTTTATAATTTTCATGAATAATTCACCATCACTGCTGCCAACTTCACTACCAACAAAATTTACCTTCCGATCAATTTATGTATACATTTCCCAAATTATTATTACATCGCAAAAAATAGTTTACTTTTATTCATATACAAATTTATTTCCTTTTACCCCAGGTAGGCCAAAATGTCCCGTTACACTTTTTGTTTAGATTCTGTTTTGTTCACTGTACTTACTTCATTGTGATACACATTTCACTACTATAGTTATATTCTATCCACAATTTAAAATTTACTTGGGAGCCACTACTTGTGTGTTTGCCTGGCCAGGCGTAGAGTCGGTCGGTGACTGCTTAGGGCGCTCACAAAATGCCCCACTCCAAAAGTTGGACAAGACGGAAGTTACAATGCCTGCTGGTGACAAAATGTTCATCAATTTTCACATAGTATGGACTGTCCATGTGTTTTAGGCGTTGACGAAATTGCACTGCCATTCGTCACGGGACTCTGATAGCCGTGGTTTTCGTTGTATTTCCACCAGCAACCTAGCACATGGTGATACAATTTTACATTTTCGACATCTTGCTTGGCGTCCCTTCCGCGCGCCTGCTGGTGTTCGCGCGCACTAGTGTGTCACATAACACTTGATTTCTTGGAATGAAATTGCGTTCTACTGTCACACCTTGCAAAACTATGTTACTGCGTTCTTTGTCTGACTGAAACTGTTTTCTGCGTGGGATTACAATTGACATGAAATACATAAAATAAAATGAAATACCCCATTTTGCCCCATTACAATACCCCCCCCCCAAAGAGAGGTCTTTTGTCGAAACAGAAGAACTCTCATTGCTACCCCTAAGAGGATCGGTGAGGATATGGCGCCACCAACCCCCCCCATTAATTCTTAACACATTATGGGTAAACTACCCCCCTAGCTCGGCAATTATGGCTGCACTTGATCGAGATTACTGGACTTCTCTACTCGAGATCCCAACACCGTAAACTCTGAGATAATCACCATAGTACACCTCACCTTCTAACATTCCACCCCAAAATCAAAACCCCTGGCCTTATACCATGCCAGATCCTCCACAGATATGTTCCCCCTTACATGCATACTGGGTTGCCTTCAGCAAGTACTGGGTGCGTACACATACTCATTAATACCTTCTAAACAAACTCCTTATTTAAAATTCATAAAATATTTATCTTTAAATTTCAATTTCCTTTTGCAAATTAACGTTAAGTTTTCAAATCAAAACACAGTAGCTAATTAAATTCAAATCATTTAAATTTCGTCCAAAAATTCATTCAAGTTCAAACTCAAACTGTTATATTACCATTATTTTCATCAAAATCCTAAAAATCCTTTACATGAATCTATCAACTCTATCAATTTTCTTCACTACTACTAGCCATCATAAAAAAAACCACAAATTGAACATCTTATTCAATCATAAACTCACTTATTCTAATATTTGTTTATAACACATATATACTAAACAATATAATTCACTAAACACACTAGGAATACATGTAAACAATAAGATACTTGAAACTCAAAACATCCTCCATACGGCAGGCATAATTTTTTTTTTTTCAAAAAATTTTAATTTACCAACATATCTCTTCTATCAATCTCAAAAAAAAAATAAAATCATTTAATTTAATTCAGGAACGTCATTGTGTGAATTAATTATTAGAAAATGGTTCTGTCTCTAACATCAGTCGTCAGCTGATCTCTCTAGGTCATGTGAATGACCTTGATATATATACACTACACAAAGCTACACCATAAAATACATGAAACATCTTTAAAATTTTTTACCTTCAAACATAATACAACATAATGAACATATAGCATTCAAAATTAACATGGTTATTATTGTCTTACAATAAACAATAAAATTCACAATTAAATTGACCAAAATTTACACATTTTATAGCTTTATATTATTCTCAAATCATATTAAAATCTGTCACTTGTTTCAATTATTTTTTCATTTTAACTCTGATTCTCTCTAACATTTCCATTCTCAATTAGTCTGGGTGACTCTCAATTATTCATAACATTTCGATTTACTAACTTGGCATTTATCTATAATCTTACCCCCCTTTTGACCCTAATACTCATTTACAAATTCTTTATCTAGTATGACACCCATCTATCAAAACATCTACCAACCATTCTCTACCTCTAACTTACTACTCTAACTCATTTCAAATCATTCTACCCTTATAACAAAATACTCTCTACCCCTTTGTACTCAGGATGTGTGTTCCCTTCCCAATGGTCATTCCCTTATTTGGTTCCTGGACCCTCCCTAGGTAACCCTTTCCAGCGCATATCGGTTCCCCTCCCACCACAACGCTTTTCGTTGAGGACTCCTTATCACACCACCCCCTTTACAAAATTCCCCCTCATCTAATTACTCTTCCATTACATCACTTTCATCTACAAAATATCACCTGGTTTATTACCCCATATATTATTCTCATTACTCTACATTACATATTTTCCCCATAGCTACTGTGTCACTATCAATACTCAGTTCTACCTTACTTTTCGTCACAAGAATATTATTCTCTCTAACCCCACTAAACTTGGCCTTGATTGACTTAAATGCCCTACTTAAACAATTACTATCACCCAAATTCTAACATTTACCACATTTTACATTACATTAGCCATTGAAAATTCAAAACTATCTCAAATACATCTCATCATTTAAATTAAAATCCTCTAACCACATTGAAAATCTATTATTCAAACATTAATTATATTCAAACATTTAATTACATTGAAAAATCTGCAAATCAGTGAAGTATTACAGATATAACACCAGTAACCAGCTGATGTTCCTGGTCAGGTGAATGACCTTTCTATAGATACATTTCAACAATTATATAAAGTACACATTTTTATAATCCTTATCCCTACCATACTGCATACAATTAATACAAATACACAAAACTACATAGTTATCATCATAAAATATTGGTGGATTTAAAATCCTTACCATTAAATCTAGTACTTAAAATCTTTTTGCTCTCATAGGGACATACATCGCTACTCATCGAGTCATAGTTATAGCAACAGTTACTGAACAGCTCTTTGGATTGTCAACCCCCAACTCTCTCTATAGAGTCGTATTATAAGCTGACCGCACGCTGTTTACAGAGGTCGTCACCCTCTCACTGAATTTTCAGTTACCCTCCTACTACATCAATTACTTAAAGTCCCCCCTTATACCCCTGGCTTGTAATTGCCAGCTCCTTTTCCACACACACTATTTTTTCCTATGGTGGACTGTGGCGTCCATTTGCTTCCCCAAGAACTGAAGTTTACATATATAAGGTATAGACGCTGCCTATACCGTTCTTGGTTCAGCGTTATATAAAAATTCGGTATTACTGATGTCCAAGGACACCAGTAATCCTACTAAAATGATTCACACACCCTTATTACGGCACTATCGCCACCTTCGACGATAGCCGCTGTTCCATAGTTATGTAGTTTCCCCTGTTTTACCCCCGGTTAATTTCAATGTTCACCAATTTAGTATCTACTTACATAATGCCACGGTCAGGGTTCGGTGAAGCCGTGACCACCCGAAATGTGGGGAAACTACCAAAAGACATAAGGTTCACACTAACACCGTTACTACAATTCATGGAAGGTCAACTCTTATATGTTTGGTTATTTATTAATTACTTTTCATTTTAACATCTTTTAGATTCATATACATTTTTAACTTGCAAACATCAAACATTTCACTTTATATAAATTGCATTATAAAATTCATACTTACAGTACATCACTCAACACACCTGCTTCCTATTACTGACATAACATTATAAACAATTCATCACCCATATCACGTACACAACTCCATGTACCTTCTGCAACATTATAACATTCATAAGATTCCATAACTAAGTACTATTTATATTTACTTATTTATTATTTATTATCAAGTTTAAATCTCATACAAATAATTTAAATTCATCATCAAAATTTCTTTATATAACATTTTAAATCAATCAAAAATATTTAAACATCTCAAATTATTTTAATTCCATCAATTCTTAAAAACACCAATTAGTTTAATTACCTTACTCCAAAACAATTACAATTCATTTATTACCTTCAAATTATCCTTGTTATTTATTTAGTCTACCAAAATATTATTATTATTATTAAATTGATTTCTACTACCTACACACATTGTTTACATTACATACTTGTTACAATACAAACACAATTAATTTCACTAAAATTTATTTACAATTCTTGTTATTATTTTTCTGGTTACCACACTTCATTTCATAATCTGGCCAGGTCATTACCATAAATTAAAATATTTAAAATGTCCATTTACTGATTTCTTATCTAACCGCCATCATCGTACAATAGTCTTATATATTTGTAACCCAAGTCATTCTTGTCAACATACACTACATGGTAATGATCATTATAATGACTACTTTCGTTAATTACATTAACACAATAATTAACTACATTTGTGTCTACCCTTAATTCATAAAGCCCGTCTACATTGGTGATTTTAGTTCTGTCTCCATCAGTAGTTTTGCTCAACATAAGGTAAGTTATTTTATCATTTACAACAGTATTATCAAAATAATCATTAATCTTCATTTCATATTGTCTATTTCCTTCAATTCTAACCTCTCTTTCATCAACTCATACCTACTTCTCTTTAACTGATATAATTCTATCTCCCTGTCTACACACAACTCTCTCTCATCATCATAACACCTGTCACTACCCCCCTGAATCAACTCATTCCATGCAAAGGGCAACATAAACTCGTTAAAATACTTTCTGGCTTTACCAGATACAAATACATCACTACAACAACTTAAGGGACTCTTTGAAGACACCATGTCTCCTACATAACCTTTGTCCTCATAAAACACATGTGGAGTTTTTACTCCACTTATAGTACAGGGAAAATTTGCCCTCTGCCCTCCATATTCACCTAAACTCTCTCTCTAACAACACTTCGTTACTAAATTCTATTTCAACAAAATCTTCCTTATCACTCTCAACATTAATCACCCTACTCTCTAATACCACGTTTTTACACATATCATTATAATTCTCACTTGTTTGACTGTCATCACTTACCTTGTTATTAATTATTAGAGTTTCTTTACTTTTAATTTGTTCCTCTACCGACTCTACCACTTTCTCAATACTCTGTTCTAATCTATTAAAGTTAGTTTCTAATATTTCATTGGTTTTTTCTAAATGCTTATTAATATCATTAATCTGGTTTTTTAACTCATCAAATTTATTATTCTGTACTTCGAAACTACTCTTTACTTCGCTAACGTCACTACTCAATTTTGTAAAGGTACCGCCTTTTTACTCATTATAAAACAATACTTTACACTCATCATAAAAAATACTTACCGCTGCCAGAATTTTACTTACCGTCATGGTCCCCGTAAAACTTACCTTATTAAATTACCCAGGTCGCCAACATGTTTTTTTTAGTTTTACATGTAAACTTTGAACACTCTTGCCCTTATAAAAACTCAAAAATCCCAAATTTCGTTAGACAAGTTGTCAACACAGAAAACTAGGAAATGGTTTACGGCGAAATAACTACACTAACACATGTTTATAGAAGAATAAGAGGATCAGTGAGGATATGGCGCCGCAACCCCCCTATACGTTCTACTAAAATTGTGGGTTCTTACCCCCCTAGTCTGGCGACTGTGGCAGCACCCATCCGATCTTACGGGACTTCTCTACTCGAGATCCCACCACCATAAGCTCGGACCGATACCCACCACAGTATCGCCTGACTTTGAAACATTCAATGAAAAAATCGACAAACGGCCTTCCATCACTCCATATCCCACAACTGATTTGTTTCCTCTTAGACATAAAGGCTCATTGACAACGTACTGGCTCATTTTATATTATAGAATATCTCTTAACCCTAGAACATAGTGTTAATAAAACAATATAGGATATACACAATACAATGGTGCATATAAGTCCGGTCAAATTAAAGACCGTTACCCATACACTGTTACCCTCCAAAATAATACATAGCTTATACAAGGTATCCTTACTACTATATGTATGGAACAAAAAATTCATGACATATGAAAAATCTATATGGACAGTAATACACACATCTTATTTTCCAAACACTATCTCAGCTTTAACGTTCTTTCAATGTTTGAATTTAAATGAATATTTTAATCATTATATTTTTTTTTATCAATTAATTATATTACCATCAAAATTCAGATCAAACTAGATTTAGCTTTATTATTAAAAGTCATCTGTTCAATTAAGTTAATTGCTAAATTAATTTACTTTTTATTTAATTAACAGTTTCAGAATTAATTACATTTGATCAAAATGATTTTACATTAACAACATCCTATCACACAAATATTAACTGTCTCATAATTAAAACCTTAAGTCATTTCCTTACCTTATAAAAATAGCTTCATTCCAACACATCTTAATTTCTTTTATTACATAATAGGATTTTCTACTGGCAATGATTCAGCAGACTACAACATTTTTGTTATTGTCACCAAGTATGTCTGTAGACATTAGTCACAACATACAGCATACCTGTTTACATAAACACTTGTATGCCAGACTTGTTTTCATAAACACAGTTATAAACACTCAACATTCTGCTTACCTCACCTCTAACAGCTGTACTGCACTTTTCAATTTTTATAAATCTTATAGTTCACATATTTGTCTCTTAAATGTTTTATTCCAATTCAGATCAGATATAATTTTGATTCAAAACAATTACTTTAATAACATTTTATTAAAAACATTTTAACTGTAGCTATATTATTTAAAACACTTTGAATATAAATACACAACACAAAATAGGCTTCATGAATACCTGTTATTATTTTAGTGGAATAAAATAAGTGGCTTATTATTTATTATTATACCTTCCCCTCTCATTGCAAACATAGGGTACACATAAGCTATAATATACATTGCAACAGAATACCATTAACACAATACATTTAACATTAACACATTTATTTATTTACAAATTTCGTCATATCCAATTATTATTTGCCGTGCTTCAATATCTAATTCCGCCAGGTCATTACCATATATTAAAGTATTTAAGATGTCCATACACTGCTTTCAACCTCCATTATCGTATAATAGTCTTATTTTTGTATAGCATTTGTCAATTTTATTTGCATTCATCATATGGCTATTTTCTGTGTAATGGCCATAAAATTTTATTTTTTCCATTATACCGAAATAATAATCTATAGGGTTACCCCCCAAAATTATCTTATCATAAATCAAGTCAACATCAGTATTTTTTATAAAGTCTCCGTAAGTATTTTTTCTCAACATCAAGTCAGTTATTTTATCACTTATAACAGTTTTATTCACATATTCCTCTCTCTCTCTCTCTATTTCATAATACAATTCACTTTCTTCATCTCTCTCTATATCTAACGCCTGCACCAACATTTCATAACCTCTATTAATCTCAAAAATTTTTATTTCTCTCTCTCTTTCATTACAACACCTCTCATAACCATACTGAACTCTCCCATTCCATGCAAAGGGCACCATTAAATATTTATTACCTCTACTGGCTTTACCAGTCAAATCACAAAAAATACAGGGACCATCTGAAGACACCTTGTCTTCTATACAAATACCGGAGGAAACTCTGTCCTCATTAAACACCCGTGAAAACTCTGTTTCACCATAAACTTGGGGAACATCTGCCCTTTGCCCATTTAACCTCTCTACACACACACTTATAACCTCATCAATACTTTCTCTGCTCACAACCTTACACTCTAACACCACGTTTTTAATTTCTGTAACACCACTGTTACTTACCGTATCATTCTTAGATACCCCATTTTCAGCTATATAATCATTATTCTTATTTAATGTTATTTCATCATTATAATTACTTGTAGTACTACCACTTACCTCAGAATTGTAATCACCATCATTATCTTCACTAGTCAACACTACCTCTCCCACTATTTTGTCACTATTATTCATTAATTCATTATTAGAATTATCGTTATCACTTACCTGTTTTAATTCAACTTCTGAGTTCTCCTTTAATCGGTCTGTCTTTAGTTCCCGCAACCATTCATCCAATATTTTGTCACTTTCGTCAAACTGTTTATTAATCATATCAAAACCCTTATTCATATTATCAAAATGTTTGTCCATCATTTTGTCCATCTCGTCAAAACGTTTATTCATCATATCAAAACCCTTAACCATCTGTTTTTATAAGATTCAACATATACGTCTCATAATCAGATTCACACATATTATCATTACTTACCTGATCAACTTTATTTTTGTTAACTTGGTCTGTCTCTCTACCTTTATTTATCACCACCACACTATCATCATTATCACTAAGCCTATTTATTGCCTTATTTTCTACCCCTATTACTTCAACTATCTTACCTTTATCATTTGTTATCTTACCCCACCCCTCGTCGGTCATTTCACCTACTTCACCCATATTTATACTCGTACTTCAAAATTTATTTATAAACCCCACATTTACGCTACCAAAACATAACCTAATTTCCACAACGTAATTATATACGATTAATTTTACAAATACGCCGTTACCAAATCCTACTTTCTGTGCTTTAAAACAGGTGTAGCTCCTATAATATTTATACGAACATCCTGGCAGGGGCGTCGTTGTAAAGGTACCGCCTTTTTACTCATCATAAAACAATACTTACTGCTGCCAGAATTTTACTTACCGTCATGGTCCCCGTAAAACTTACCTTATTAAATTACCCAGGTCGCCAACATGTTTTTTTTAGTTTTACATGTAAACTTTGAACACTCTTGCCCTTATAAAAATCGTAACATAATCCCGCTATCTGACCACCCTTAAAACTCAGAAAATCCCAAATTTCGTTAGACGAGTTGTCAACACAGAAAACTACGAAATGGTTTACGGCGAAATAACTACACTAACACATGTTTATAGAAGAATGAACTTTTTAATTTTTACTAGTTACTCTATCATTGATTATTATGTTTTCTTTATATTTAAAATGTTTTACTAATTTTAGTCCAATAATTTTGTATAGACTACTACTACATCTTTCTAGTTGAGCCAGTACTTTTGATAACCCATACACACACTCACTCAATTTACATTTCTTTTTAAAACTTCCTATTTAATTAATGAGCTCTTTATTAATTATAATGTTTTGGCCAAATGAAACTGTCTTTACATTGTTACCTATTTGCGTAATATCCAAACGTTGTACACGATATTGTCCGGAACTGTTGTCACTAATCACTCTCCACTCCAAACACAGTTTATTATTACCTTACGCCATTTACTCGTCACTTTACTGTTTGTACATTTTATATTACTTGGTAGGGCTACTTTTGTATTTTTCAGCCTACCAAGAACTCATCCGAGGCTACCGTTTTTGTTCTGGTAACTGTCTGCTGATTGTCTGGCCGCTCAGCCATGAGTTGCAATGGAACTGGCGTTAGTTCGCTAAAGCTGAGCATACAGAGCTGGTCACGTGATCTTGAGTCTGCTCTCCCATTGGTGTTGTTAAAAGAGCGCTATCTTAGGCATAGGGTTTAGCAATATTTTGCCGCCTGGCGCAATGTGCAGTTACATTACTTTCTTTCGTGATTCACGGCTGATGCGAAGTTAGGTGTTATTTCACAATCGGTCTACGTTGCTTGAGTGCGGAGACAAAACATAAGACGTTTTGTTCTGTAATAAACACAGCCTATCTGGTTGACTAACTCGGGGTTCTACAAGGGTGAAACAATGACTGCATGGAGAATATAATTTTAAAATGTTATCTTGGCCCTACAATTTCATACCGTTACAATTTATCAAATTTATTGTTAAATTCACTTTTAATTTCATTCTTTTGTTCATCTAGCTTTACACTCTGTTTTTCTATCATTGCTTGTGTCATTTTAAACATTTCATAGCTATCGTCCGATTTTTTACCTTGGACCGGTATCGACTGACTTCCTGTTTTATTGTCAGTGAAGCTGACTTCATCATCATTAATTTTACTTTCCCTATCAATTTTGGGGTTATTCGAATCCCCGAATCATCTGTAATATTTGTTTCACTTGTAACATTTAGTTCTATTTTATTGTCCTGAACCCACATTTTGAATCGAATGGACCTCAAAATTATTCATAATAGCTGATTCATCAAAATTGTCAACATTAGTTATTTCATTTACATCGTTTTCATCATTTCCTGCCATTATTAAGTTGTAAATTTACTGATTTTTTGTTTAACTAATTCTTACACATACAACATCTTATACTTAATCTAACCTTGATTTGTTGTTTTATGTACGTTACGTAATTTTTTACGTACTGTTACTTAACCTTTAAATCAAACTTGCATTCATCTGTAGGTGCCGATTTATTTCTTTTACAAATCGAGTTCCTGTTCAAAGCGCCAACTGTGAAGTTACTTATTAACACACATTTAAATAATTAAATAATCTCCCACTTACCGTAATTTATCCAAGGTCCGCTACACGAACTGTGAAATGCAAGTATGGTTTAAGGCTATTTCAGTAACATACGCAACTCATTTGTATCACACAATTCAAACTTTATTTCATTTTTTGACTTCAAATTATTTAACTTTTTTATCTCTTCGCTCAAAATAAAATATCTCAAATATACATAAAACAAAACATTTCTCTCAATAGAATATACTTCGTCTAATTATATTTCTAAGTAAGGCGAACCCAGCTTGCTCATTCACAACATTCATACAAAAACCCCCTTTTTATTTATTTTAGGCCCTTTTATAATGCAGTTACTGATATATTTAAAGTGGTTGTGTTTTACATCACCCTTGGCATTCCTCCTCTTCACGTATAGCACTGATTTTATGTCCGAAAGTTTTAATTTTGATTTGCTTTTTGTTTAGATTCTGTTTTGTTCACTGTACTTATTTCATTGTGATACACATTTCACTACTTTAGTTATATTCTATCCACAATTTAAAATTTACTTGGGAGCCACTACTTGTGTGTTTGACTGGCCAGGCGTAGTGTCGGTCGGTGACTGCTTAGGGCGCTCACAAAATGCTCCACTCCAAAAGTTGGACAAGACGGAAGTTACAATGCCTGCTGGTGACAAAATGTTCGTCAATTTTCACATAGTATAGACTGTCCATGTGTTTTAGGCGTTGACGAAATTGCACTGCCATTCGTCACGGGACTCTGATAGGCGTGGTTTTCGTTGTATTTCCGCCAGCAACCTAGCACATGGTGATACAATTTTACATTTTCGACATCTTGCTTGGCGTCCCTTCCGCGCGCCTGCTGGTGTTCGCGCGCACTAGTGTGTCACACAACACTTGATTTCTTGGAATGAAATTGCATTCTACTGTCACACCTTGCAAAACTATGTTACTGCATTCTTTGTCTGACTGAAACCGTTTTCTGCGTGGAATTACAACTGACATGACATACATAAAATAAAATGAATTACCCCATTTTGCCCAATTACAATATATATATATATATTTGAATTCACACACATAAGAATAACTCAACAGCTTTTCATTGTTGATAAAACAAACAGTGTAACACGTTTTCTGCTGAACATTAAATACACTTTAACATGTGCAAATAATAAGTTACCTCATTTCCTGCTTTTAACAAACGTAAAGCAGCTTGAGAAGCATAATGAGCAGCCATTATTGCATTAGCTTTTTTGTCTGTCACTTTGTTCTCACTTGAAGCACCAACCACAATTGTGTGTGCTACAACTGCAATAAACCCGTCAACATGAGCTCCCAGGTCACTACAACAATAACAGTATGTACATAAAATACCAGATGAATAGAGCCAATATTTCTTTAAACAAAATTCTATTTGTTTATAAAAAAAAGTCATAAATGTGTACAATGTGTGAATATCTAGTACTCCAAACACCCTTGTGTTAATTAGTTCACAGATGTGAATTTGGTACCAGATTTTGTAAGACTTATTGTGGAAGTCTTACACTCTGCAGCATCCATTATTGTGCGACGGAAAACTGAACTGCAAATGATGTCACAGTGGTGACACAAAAATAAAAGAGCTAAGAAAATGTTAAAATGTACTCTAAGATTATATTCAATACTTCAATGTTTGAAAAGACAGTATGTAAAGATAACAAGATGTTTGTCATTTCCACAAGCCTGGAAGTAATTATTCTATATGGTATATAATCAGTTGTGAGGCACAGTAAAACTAATGCACACAATGTTCAACTGTTCATGTGTACGACAATACTCAAACTGCACTGATTCCCATTCAGAGAGATAAGGTTAGTTCAAAGCAACACTATGCTAAATATGCCATACTAGGTTTTATCAATTTAGTTTCAGGGTTAGTTTTCAATGAACCAGACTTTAGAAAGGTACCACTGCTTCAGTACATCCAATAAATCTAATCACAAGAAGTGTTTAAGTGCCGTCTCTGGTCTCTTTGAATGAATTATAAATTTATACACTGGTATTAGCAAATTTATTATTACAATTGTGTCCATTTCCTTTCCTAGGAAACTGGAATTACCATATTACCAGCCATTCTAAGGATGCACTTTTCTACCAACACTAATTATATATATTCAATATTATTTAACTGATTTGAATATCTAACAACCTCCATATTTATGCTACCAACCTCTGGTGATTTTCAATCATTCTTATCATTTAATGCATCCTGAAATTTATTGAAAGTACATTAATACTTCACACAAAACCATCATGTTGCACTTGCTAGCTGTAAACCTAGCATGAACAGAATATTTTGTTGTTTAGTTTATTCTGTCAGTTAGCAACAGTACAATCCAAGAGGTAGAATGAAGAAATGTTTTCTCTCTGATCAGGATGTTAACAAATTATGACACAATACTGGAAGAACTCAAAATCAAACACATATGCCACGATATGCAAAATGGGGTTGCACATCTTTTTCAGAACTGGTTATAAAGAATATGTTCTGAAGAAAGAAAATATGAAAGAAATAAAGAACACAGAAGTACCATTACACATAAAACCAGACAATATATCAGCAGAAAATTGACTGTTGTGTTCCAGTATGTGAAGTAAATATTTTAATGAATAACATCAAAAAAACCAAATGACCACAAAGAACATTTTGTGGAAATTTTCTCATGTGTCTCAGAAACAGCTTCTGGGATAAAAATGTCATTTTAAAATATTTTGAACAAAATAGGATTCACACAAACACACACAGAGATAAAGATCATAATGAATAATGCAAGTGTAATGTCTGGCAGCTATAATGACCTAGAAGCACAGATTTTATTTAGCTAATACAAGAGGGCTGTCATGTTCATATGGTTTACAGCGGTCATTTACAATATATTTGACATTTCAATTTTTTAACAAGAGCATTATGAAGGCTCTTCAGTTTTAAGAGCATTATGAAATTCTGTTCAGTTTCTGATAATGAATTTCACTAATTGCAAAAACAGGACTTGGCAAAAATAATTTTTGTAATTATAATTATAATCACACACACAGAATTATAATTATTATAATCTCCAAGTATTGAGCCCTGTCTTCTAGCTTTCCTGCAGTTTGTATTCCATACTTTCTGTTCACTACTTTGCCTGTATGGTGAAAGTTTGCCTTCTATACTAAAAAAAATTGAAATTTTACCTGTAAGAAGTGCCTAAAATTAAACTTTATCTTTAGGCCTAATTAATGATACGTTTTGGAGACTCGAAGTCTCTTCTTTATGTAACAATTTTTTTTTAAATATAGGTACAATACAAACCACTAAAAACAATACAAATTCAAAGAAAGCCCAAATCACTTTATATTCTGATGTTTTTTGTGTGTGTGTGTGTGTGTGTGTGCATTATTTACATTTCTGTTGTCTCTAGTGTTTTATATTTCAATTATCTAAAAAAAACCTAACCTGAAGATGGAGCTGAGCTCAAAACGCATTGCTAATAAAAAAAATTAATTACAGCACACATTTTTTTTAAATTTTATCTAAAATATCTCAATCGCAGTCATATGAACTAGCAGAACGAAGCAACTGTTAAAATCACTTATGTACTTGGATCTCAGAAAGGGGAAGTATTTTTAAAATTTTAAAATAAAATTAACTAATACAGATCAAAATTAATACCAGACAATGAAAAAATTAATAAGTGGCACAATAAAATGAATAAAAAAATAACTTTGAAACCCCAAACCAGAATGTTTTTCATCTTTCTGCAACGGATTTTAAGAAAACCAAATACTTTCTGCAAGCATTTCAGTAGTAACGTAGTTAAAATTGTTTGATGCAACGGCTCTCTCCGTTCTATATAAGTATTAAAATAATAATCCTTAAAATTTCAGGAGACAAAAATCGAGATATTTTTAGATTTAGGTTTTCGGAAATATACGGTCTATCAGGATTTATTTGAATAAATTTGTAAATTACATTTAAATATGTTGATATTATAGGATATTGATTTTAGGTTGATATAAAAAATCAGTCCAGAAATACACAACTTTTTTTAATAGGTACTGAAAACATGTAAATACACACTTACTTCAACTGAAGTTTTCTTATATTTTAAAACATGGCAAGGATTTATTTAAGTCCTCTTGGATCCTTCTTATAACTTTGGATGTTACCAATTCAGACATTAATTTGCTTTTTGAAACTGGCTTGAAATGGTTGTAGTACTGAGTCCCATACTTCTTGCAAAGAGCCAATTTTAAAAATTTCCTATTTCCTTTGTAACCAGCAGGAGGACCATTTATCATTATGAAAGCCAACATATCAGTAGTGCCAATTTGGTCATATGTGAGATCACTGGCTGCAGGGCGCTTGGTCATTATGTTGGTAATAACGGAACCCCAGCTTTCACATATGGCTTCTGAAACTGGAGTACTAAGCAAAAATGTCAACAACTTTATACCCAAAGGATATTCTTGTTGAAGATCTGTTACTGTCATTTTGAACAAATATAACTCTTGCAGAATTCAATTTCTCAGTCATCCAGAGCAACACTTGTTTATATTAAAAAAAGTTTCCTTTTATCAATAGAAAAAAGAAATGGATATGAGCAAACACTGATCTTATCATAAAACTCTTCAAAAGAATGAAAATTTTTCTCTGCTTCTCGTTACTTACATTATTTCTTGGAAATATCAGAAAGTCCAAGTTGAACAAAAAATCTGCTATCTTAATAACTTTGATACAGTGATTACTGTCTTCACCTACATTCAGGTAAGTCTAGCATTGTTCCTTGAGTGACCCTAAAAACTTTAAAAACTCTTTAGCACATTTTACAATTTCACTGACTACTTCATTGCCAACTGAACCAGACAAAGATCTTAAAATTTTGCTACTCACAGGAACATTGGGTAAAGGGACACCTTTAAAGGTGCTACTATCCATAATAAATTCACTAGAGAGTTTTGTGTGTTTAAAGAAGCCCTCAGGCAATTCGTTGATCTTTTGACATAAACTGTATCTGGAGAGTCTGGAGTCAGCAGAAGCAATATTTTCTACATGCCGAATCATAACTTCTAAATGTACTTGGATATTTTCCATAAACTGAACATACTGCCATGGTAAATGGTAACTGGATTGAACTTCTTTTGATAAAGAAGACAAAATGGAGTAAGTGTCAGCAAGTAAAAGAATAATAAACATATTTGTTTTTGATAGCAGCTTATCTCTTAGGGCAAAAGATTCTGGACACTTTTCTACAGCACACACAAGACTTCTGTAATCTCCAAGAAAAGTATTAAACACAGATTCAGAGTAGCTTGCGAATTTCATGGTTTTAAATGCTTTTGGTTTGTAAAAACAGTCTTCGAATTCTTTTGATGACTGTAAAAGTAATTCATACTTCTTTCCTGTAGAAAACCCTTTCATAGCTTCATCAATGAGTGTGTGCCCCTTCTGAATTAGCTCAGGTACAGAAGAATGTTTTTCAGCTAGTTCAATTCTGTGCATCAAGACCCAGGAAACAGATATATTTTCTAAAGCAATTTATTTTTTTTAGAAATTTTACTGCAGCAAATGTTTTATGCGTTTTTCGTTAACACGGTGGACGATCTTTCTGCAGGCCTCGTTTCCTTTCTGTGACAATGTTGCCCGTTGTTCTGCTTTGGGGCTTTGAAATGCAATTCATTTTTTCCAGTTTAGTGGAAACATTGCAGAAGTTAATCTACCTGTAAAAGTATGTCTTTTTCAGTTCATTCCAAAAACTCATTTTACAATTTTTACCAACCCCTTTAATTACTTCTTGACAGCCAACTGGGTTCCAACTTGGTGACAATGACACAACAGTTCTGGTAACTACCCAAAACAGACAGTATTTCTTTACAATCTGTGACTGAGCACATCAAAGTCATGAAACTGGTTTCAACGCATTATAAAAACGATAGAAGTATGCGATTACAGCACATATTTTCCAATTAGTACAAAATAACTTACACTTTGACCATGTCTTCATCTTTCAGCGTATAGTCTGGTTCACTTCTTAATGGTGAAAAGTGGCAAATGCAGTTGTTCACAGACACGCATGTGGGAAATGCAATACCTATTAACACATATACATACAGTCATTTGCTTTTGAAACAAACAATTATTACTACAATACTGATTAGCTGACAAAAAAAATCAGTCAACATAAAAATCAGAGTGCTACAATACTGATTAGCTGACAAAAAAAATCAGTCAACATAAAAATGAGAGTGCACAACTACTATTGAACCATATTCAAAATCATGTTATTATATTTGGATGTTAAAGGTAATCCACTCTATCTGACAACAGAGTAAAAGAAAATGTAGTGTAAAAATAACTTGGTGCTGTATGCTCCAGCACCAAAGCTGGCACAATACACTCTTTTTATACACATTTATCAATTGCATATTTCACTAGTTGTTCTCTACTCTTCACTTCCCATACTACAGTAATAAACTAGTTTGGTATTGACACTTGTAATGAAACGGAAACAACACTGCCACATTCTGACCACATGGTTTCTACAAATGGCTTTCTAATATGGTCTAATAGAAATCTAAATCTAATAAATTAAAGCTACTCCTGATAAAAGCTAGACTATATAAAATCTAAACAAACAAAATATGCACATGGCCACATAAATATTATTAATTGTTGAAAATATAATGATTGGAGAACAATGTGGATTTCACTGGAGGGGGGGGGGGTTGTTTCAATGTTTTACAATCCAACAATTTCTAGAAAAAAAAAGAAACAAGATGGTATTACTTGCAAAACAACTAGCTTTTTATTATCAGCCTTGAAAAAACCTTCAATTATGTAATTTGGAAAAAATTAATAAGTTGTTAAAAAAGGATTTCTTGAAAACAGACTAAAGATAATGGTCTGTGATACACAAAATGCTGCTATCAGGACATAAGCATAAGATTTAAAATGGGTGGATGAAATAACCTGTAAACAGTGATATACAAAATAAATGCCTATTATCACCTGTGTTCATTTATACTTTGATCAAATGTATGGCCGCCATTCAGTTTCCAGATTGATCAAAATAAATTAACACTACTGAACATCCTGTTACTTGTGAATAATTAGTAATGGATTGTGTCAAATAATACTCTGCAAAACAGACATAATTAGATACAATAGTAACAAAGCATGTGGAAAATATCAGCAGAGAAGATGGCACATTGGGAAAGTTAAATGAAAATAATTAAGACAAACTGCTCCAACAAAGTTCATGCTTGTAAATATCTTGGATGTGACCTTACACTGAATATCATAAAGATTTTATTAACAAATATCAAGTCATATGTGGAGTAACCAGATGAACAATTCAAAATAAAGTAGGATCCTAGAAACACTGCTTATATATAATACTTCAGCTCTGCCAGTATTATATATAGGAGTGAAATGCATATCAACAAAGGAAAAAAAACCTTGAACATCAGGAACGAAATTTTTCGTATCAATTAGACGATTACAAAAAGAGGATAAAATGGTAAACAAAACCATTTGTAATCAATTGAATGTGGAATTGATACAAGAGAAAGTAGGCTACACAGAAATACGTAAACTGGAAATGATGAACACGATTTGATACCACAAATGTTTTGTTGCTACAAAGCTAATGGGCACTAAAATGCGGCACATATTGAAATTCTAGTGAAGCTGGACAGATACGATGACCTAGAATAAGTTATCCTTCCTATTGTATTAGAATCTTACCCAATTTGGTTAATATACTTCAAATATACAATAACAAAATCTACTTACTCTTCAGCATTAAAGTTATGTACTATACTATAATGGTAATCATATACAAAAAACACTTTTATACACCATAAACACAAATACGTTTATAAAACACTGAATACGCCTATTTATCAACTTTACAACTTGCTTTCCTATCACATGCAATAGGTTGTGGCCTATATTCTTTAGTTCATAAATGCAAAAACATGACTAAATATCACTATTACATTAACGACTTGGAATACTAGGTTTTTTATAAGTAAAAGCATAAAGTTTTGCCTTATAGCCTGAACCGGTTTTCTCCTTTAAAAGGGTTCTTCAGAGGCTGCCGCTGGTAGCGCTGTCCGTCTTGTTGCGGGTGACAGAATCGAATTTCGAAAGATAGATGCTGCGTGTGTGGGGTGAGATATGTTCGAATAATGCGTGCGATTTGAATTGTGTCTGTTCGTTTAGGATGTCGTTTTTATTTGTTTTTGTGTGTTTGTATATTTCCAATTGTTCTAGAGTGTCTAGTTTTCGGCCTTTTGTGTGTACGTGTAGAATGTTTATGTTATTGTCAATGTTTTTATATGTGTGGTTTGCTTCAATGAGGTGGTTTGCAAAGGTGGATTCTGTAGTGGAGTGGAGTGCCTTTGTGTGTTCAATGTATCTCTGTTTGAAGCTACGTCCTGTCTGGCCTATGTAGAATTTATTGCAATTTGAACAATTTAGCTTGTAAACACCGGGTAGATCGAATTTGTTTTGTGCTTTGTGTGTGTTCCGTTTTGTTAGTAGTTTTGTAAGCGATTCTGTATCCTGCTTTTTTGAATTTGTGGGCTATTTTTTCAGTTTGTTTGTTGATGTATGTTAGTGTTATGAATTTGTTGTTTGTTTTGTGTAGGAGTTTACTGACTATTGGTCTGTCATATCCGTTAGATTCTGCTAGATATTTTATCGTGTTTAGTTTGTCTTTGTAGTCTTTTTCATCTAAGGGGATGTTGTTAAGTCTATGTATCATGGTTCTGAAGGCAGCTAGTTTGTGTTGTATTGGGTGATTGGAGGTGTTGTGTATTAGTGTGTCAGTTGTAGTTGGTTTTCTGTATATACTGAAATTGTGCCCGTGTTCTAGTTTTGTGATGGAGAGGTCTAAGAAGTTTATGGTATTGTTGTGTTCGTATTTGGCAGTAAAGGTTATGTTTTTATGTATTTTGTTTATGCGCGTTAGTAACTGTTCACATTGTCTTTTGTTTCCCCTGTATAGTATTAGAATGTCATCAACGACTTACTGTAATACTGTATAGTATTAGAACAACTACAACTGACACACTAATACAAAACACCTCAAATCACCCAATACAACACATTAGAACAACTACAACTGACACACTAATACACAACACCTCAAATCACCCAATACAACACAATCTAGCTGCCTTCAGAACCATGATACATAGACTTAACAACATCCCCTTAGATGAAAAAGACTACAAAGACGAACTAAACACGATAAAATATCTAGCAGAATCTAACGGATATGACAGAACAATAGTCAGTAAACTCCTACACAAAACAAACAACAGAAAACAACAAATTCATAACATTAACATACATCAACAAACAAACTGAAAAAATAGCCCACAAATTCAAAAAAGCAGGATACAGAATCGCTTACAAAACTACTAACAAAACGGAACACACACACAAAGCACAAAACAAATTCGATCTACCCGGTGTTTACAAGCTAAATTGCTCAAATTGCAATAAATTCTACATAGGCCAGAAAAGACGTAGCTTCAAACAAAGATACATTGAACACACAAAGGCACTCCACTACAGAATCCACCTTTGCAAACCACCTCATTGAAGCAAACCACACATATAAAAACATTGACAATAACATAAACATTCTACACGTACACACAAAAGGCCGAAACCTAGACACTCTAGAACAATTGGAAATATACAAACACACAAAAACAAATAAAAATGACATCCTAAACGAACAGACACAATTCAAATCGCACGCATTATTCGAACATATCTCACCCCACACACGCAGCATCTATCTTTCGAAATTCGATTCCGTCACCCGCAACAAGACGGACAGCGCTACCAGCGGCAGCCTCTGAAGAACCCTTTTAAAGGAGAAAACCGGTTCAGGCTATAAGGTAAAACTTTATGCTTTTACTTATAAAAAAACCTAGTGTTCCGAGTCGTTAATGTAATAGTGATATTTAGTTAAGTAACGGACACGTCATGGACAACGAAATCCAAGAAGCAAAAACATGATTCTGGAATTATCATGTTTCGATCATACTTTTAGAATTCACTTTAAAGGCCTACTGATATTCCTGTGGATCTACTTAATGTAGTCATTTTTTTTTTTAATTTCATATAATGGTCACCTGTTACAAGTAAGCAAACGCTTTAAAAAAATACCATCTTACCTTTTTTCAGTTCTTTTTCTCTTTTAAATACTTTACTCGTTTCTTCAACCAGTAGTTCATCCCCAAATTCACATATTTCTCGAACCGAAGCACCAGCTACACACCGGTCTATAACTTGTTTCAAGACCCCTAAAAATTTCACAATTTAAAGTGTATAATCCCCACCTCACATAAACATCTTGATTTTACACTTGTGCTAATAGATAATGCAAAAAATTATACACAAGTTTTAATACATCTCCTATATTGAAAAACTGAGTCTCACAAACGCATAAACATTTATATAAAACTGAACATGCAAAACACACCTTAAAAAAAAAATAAAGTTCTCAAAAATATATTTTTTCACCATTGAAAAGAGATTTCGTTCATGGTGGATCCTAAAATGTAGGATTTAAATTGCAATTTAAGACTACAATCACATACAAATAACACGTATTATACACAAACGTTTACAAGTAGCAGGCTAAATGTCCACATGGCAATAGAAACTGGGAGGCATTTACATTCCATATGGAGGTGTGCATAAAACGCTTGTTTTTTACAAATATAAAATGAGGTGGAATCATTTCTTAATAAAGTTAGATAGCCTATATATCATCGAATCAAAAACTCACGATTTACAATGTCACCAGCCATTTTATACTTGGTGACAACCAAGTCTTCAGAGATAGTTTTCTCAACTTCCTCCTTGTCTGCCATCTTTCTTCTCCAACTGTGGTCACGTGACACAAGAAGAGCGCCAAGATAATGTGTAAAAATTTTAACATGTGTTGGGGAGTCGTACAGTGTCATTCAACTAAATCTTTTTCAGCTGCTAATTCTCTTCCTTTATGAAATTGTAGCTTTTCCAGTTAATAGTTTCGTCGATTAACGATTATAATGAGATTATCAAGGAAATATTATTTACTTTTACTTATAACTATACGTCCGTAAAACATTTTACGAGATTTGTAAAATTTTATTTTATGAAATGATAATTTGCATTACATCGTAGCCTTCCCTTCATATTTAATTTATTGGGATGACCGAAATATATTTTTGTGTAGTTTTTTTTTATCGACCAGTTGTTAAATATTCTACTTAAAATTTAAAGTCTTAAGTAAACGAGAAGGTGTAGTTGTCAGCACTGTTATGTGGTTCCAGTATTCAGATAATAAGTTAGGTTTTCGGGTATGGTTTATTGTTTATTCGCCGAATTCAGTTAAATCATAAATAAACAGACTGGAACAGCTTGTATATCATAATTGAATATAAACAACTTGCATATACATTGGTAATAAGCTGTGCGAGTTAAAGTATTGCTTGATTTAACGTGTTACACAGTTAGCGATGGGCGTTGAACGTTGAATCACTTCTGCTGGGAGGGTTTCAGACAGTAATACGTAGCGACTGTCAAAGTCATCTGGCTCACAATTGTAAGATTTTATTAATAATGTTTCAAAATTATATTACATTGGGTATACCTTACATTGTTGTGAACCGGGGAATCATTGGATTTGAATTAGTGTTGCTAAGCATGTTAAAAATGTACAAATTTCTTAGCCATAAAGAGTAGCGCGATAAAATTAATATCATGTACTCTGTCAATAAGTCACAGGATACGAAAGTATGTTTAGGCCATTGCAGTATAAAACAGGCCAGTATGTATTTAGAAATGCAAATAACAAGCAAACCATTGTGTTTACAGAATGTAAAAAGTGTCTGTGTGTAGTTAAAAGAGTATTGGTTTTTAGAACCAATTTACAGTAATTATAAAGAGTTACCAAGCAACACTTGTAAACATTTCAGACTATTCACTTTAGTATAAATCATGTTTTTGTCTGTTTACAATTGTCAGTTAAGTAACATAAGTCAATACTCAGCTATGATGCTGTCATCTTATTCTGTTTTGCATAATGTGGCATGACATTTATGTGAGAGATATTATTTAATATTGGAATTATATTGCCAAATACAGTTACACAACACGTTGATTAGAAAAGACTTTATTCATAGAACTAAACTTGATAGAATACATACATCCGTTATAACAATAATAATACACGCATGCGTATTGTACATACATTGTTTAACCATATTTAAATTGTACATATGATATATTTGACATTCCCCCTCAATTTAAATACCCTTAATTTACATTTGGAACAGTTTTGGTATGAGTACAGTTGATAAATATACTTAAATAAAAAGAATAAATGCAAAATTGAAAATTTTTGGTATCTGAAAACTATTTTATGTTGAGTTTTTCAAAAAACTTTGCAAACTTTATATTATTTAAGGATTTTGTGAAAATATCAGCTACATTATCTTGGGTTTTTATGTACTCTAATTCAATAAGTTTTTTTGTGTACAAGATCCTTAATATAGTGATATTTAATGTCTATATGTTTAGTACGTCTGCTATTCTCATAGCTTTCACACATGTTAAGTGCACTTTGGTTGTCTACATAAATTAAAGGAATTAAGACATTGCACTTCAAGTCCACAAGTATGCGTTGAAAGTATACCACATCCATTGCTGCCATTGCACATGCTATGTATTCCGCTTCAGCTGTTGACTGGGATACGCATGTTTGTTTCTTTGTAAACCAGGATACAGGGTTGTTACAGTGATATATTATACATCCACTTGTACTCTTTCTGCTGGTGATGTCTCCTGCCCAATCTGCATCTGAATATGTGGTTAATCCAGTATCTTGATTTTTATGAAATGTGAGATTCAAATGCTTGGTACCGTTTAAGTACCTCAATACCCTCTTCGCAGCAATCCAGAGTTGTTTAGTGGGTTTATCAAGATATCTACTTAAGACAGATGTAGCGTAAGCTATGTCTGGTCTACTTACAATTGATATGTAGATAAGTGAACCAAGGAGTTCTCTGTAAGGTAAGTTTTTGTCCACTGGTAGAGATAAGTCAACCTGGAAATTGTGTTCCATAGGTTTTCCATTTTCCAGACCAAATCTTGAGATTACTTTTTGTATGAATTCCTTTTGAGAAATGGTGATCTGCTCTTTATTTACATTGATTTCTGTGCCCAGAAAGTTGTTGATGATTCCTAATTCTTTTGCGTTGAACTCCTTTTTAAGGAACTCAATGATTTTTAGACATTCGCTCTTGTCACCTGTGATAAGTGACCCATATAATAAGGTAAACATTTTTACCCAAGTACAAACAAAAGTCATTCTGAGATCTGATTAGACCATGATGTTGCACAGCCTCGTTAAACCTTTCATTCCATTTTCTGGGTGAAGAGCGAAGACCGTATACGCTTTTCATGAGTTTTAGAGCATTCGTTGGACATTTTACTCCTTTGGGTGGTTTTATATAAACTTCAGTGTCTAGCTTGCCATTTAGGAATGCTGTAGGGATATCAAGTTGTTTAATTTCCCATCCATTTTGCAGTGCTACAGACAGTAAGATTCTGATGGTGGAAAGTTGAGCGACTGGTGCATAAATGTTGGAGGACACTTCCTCTTGAAATCCTTTTGCTACTAGACGAGCTTTCTTAGTGCCATCAGGCTTGATTTTGAAAAGCCACATTGTGTCAATAGCTTTTATGCCTTTGGGTAGATTTGTTGCCGTCCAAGTTTGATGTTTTTCGAGGGCACTTATTTCCTTTTGTATCGCTTCTTCCCAACCATCTCTAGTACATATGGCATCTTCATAAGAGATTGGTACTCCTTCACAAAGACAGTACGCTAAGTGCATCTCATCTTCATTTTGACTAAAACTTTCATTATAATCCTTGTACAGTATATAATCTTTAAATTTCTCGGGAACAGTTTTAATTCTTTCACTTCTACGCAGTGATGTTTGATCACCCTGTTGGACAGTATCACTTAGACTGCTGTCTCTATGTGCAGGTGAGGTGCCAGTGACATTTTGAACCTGGATGTCTCCTTCGCTCATACTTTGATGCTCTTGATCACCTACACTGTCACCTCCAATTACCATTTGTGGGATATCTTCTAAGGCTTTCTGACTAGTATAGTTGATGTTAATTTCATCAAAGGTAACATCCCTTGAGATTATAATTTCACTTGTTTTGGGTACCCATAGTCTATACCCATTTTTAGCATAGCCTACCATAATGCATTCAACTGATCTTGTTTCTAGCTTGTCTGCTGGAACAGGCAGTTTATATGCCCAAGCCTTTGAACGAAAAACCCTCAATTTGTCATAATTCACTTTACCTAGGTAGACTTCAGCGGGTACCTTATTTTCCTTCAGGGCAACTGTTGGAGAGCAGTTCAATTGGTATGCAGCACAACGTATTGCTTCACCCCACAAGAACTTAGGCAAATTTGTTTCAGCGAATAGTGTTCGTACTCTACTCATTAGAGTGAAATTGATTCTTTTGCTAACTCCATTCTGCTGCTGTATATGTGGCAAAGTGTATTCGTTGACTATTCCTTTTTGTATACAGAAATTTTTAAACACATGTGATGAGTACTCTCCACCACAATCTGACCTGATTCTTGAAGAGTAATATCCTCAGGCCTTTAACTCTTGGACATAATTCATAATATTTCTTTCTGCTTCATTTTTGTGTTTTAAAAGGAACACCTGGGTAAAATGTGAATAGTCATCGATAATTGTTTGATAATATTTTTCACCTTTCATGGTGTGTATTTTAAAAGGACCAGCCAAGTCACTGTGAATGAGTTCTCCAATTCTGTTTGACCTTGGTATGGGTACATCCTTAAAAGGCTTTCGTTTTGCTTTACCTTGGTTACAGGGACTGCATACTCCAAAATTGTGTGGAAAATTTAGTGATCCAAGACCTTGAGCATTGAGATGTCCAAGTCTTCGGTGCCATAGTAGATCCTTACTTAATGAAATGCAACAAGTTTCACTCATCGAAGGGTGTGCTATTGAAAATTGAGCCACATACAAATTTCCTTCGGATTCACATTTCATTTGCAATTTGTTATTTGAGATAGTAACTGATTTTCCACCACTATTGAATTGAACATCAAATCCCTTTGAACTCATTCTTTTCACTGATAAGAGATTGTAGGGAAACTCAGGTACAATAATAGCAGGTATCTTTATGAAAACATAACTGTTATTTTTATTGTTCAACACTTTCAAGCGAATTATACCTCTTTTTGTACCTTTTATAGTGGTACCATGTGCTATTTTTATTTCCATTTTATTCTCCATTTCTTCAACATTTTCCATAAGGTTTTCCAAATTTTCTGATACCCAATGATTTGTGGCACCACTATCTAAAATGAATTTAACGGATCGAGTATTTCCTAGTAATTCTGAGGATAAAGCGCCATTTTTCTCAATATTTTCAGCAGAAATGAAATCAAATTCTTCTTCTTGATCATCTTCACTCTGTGCAACATTTGACGTATGTCTTGTCGTCTTGCCTCTTCCACGTCCTCGAGAGTTTCCTCTCCCTCTCGTACCGCGATATGACGTCTGAGGCGTCTGTTGAGTTTGCACATCCTTGTTTGATGGACACTCATTTTTGAAATGTCCTTTGCCTCTATATGTGTGACATATTACATTTTCGTACCTCATCTGTGAGCTATTCTTATATTCACCTGGAGAGTAGAAAGAGCAGTTACCGTCGTTATCGACCTTATCACCTGCATTGGAGTTCTCTTCGTTTTTGAGTTCAGCATCCAATAACCTTGTTTTTACATCAGAATACGAATATACTGTCGCGTCTTTATTCATTATCGTTTCTATCGATGTAATGACGCTCTCAAAGCTTTCCGGCATTGTCAGAAGAAGGTAACACGTTTTGTCGGTATCATCGGTTGCAACTTTGCTTACGCCATCGAGTTCTTTTATGAGTTTTTCGAATTTAGTGAAATGATCTTGTAATTCGCCATCGACGAATTTAATTTTCAATAGCTTTCTCATTATAAATATCTTAGATAATGCGCTTTTTTTCTGGAAGACATTTTCCAGATTTGCAATCATTTTTTTGGCACTTTGTGCACTCTCTATGTATTCAATATACTTATCTGATATTGACTGTGTGATGATGCATTGAGCTTTTACGTCTTTAGCTTGAAAACTGGTCAAATCTGCACCTGTGAGTGCTGCGATTTCTGTGTCTGTTTTATCTAATGCTACAAGTGCACCCTCTTTATTCAGAACAAGACGTATTCTATATTTCCAAGTGGAAAAATTATCTGCCTTTAGCAGGGGAAAGGGAACCGTAGACGTAGCCATTTTAGGTTAAGCACGTGAACTCTTTCACTTTGAGCCTGTATATGTAAACAAACTTTTCTCTGTAAATAATTCCGACGTAATTACAACTAACACACGTCTATATATCTCCAAATTACTAGTGTCGGCCCATAACCTGTGAGAGATATTATTTAATATTGGAATTATATTGCCAAATACATTAGACAACACGTTGATTAGAAAAGACTTTATTCATAGAACTAAACTTGATAGAATACATACATCCATTATAACAATAATAATACGCGCATGTGTATTGTACATACATTGTTTAACCGTATTTAAATTGTACATATGATATATTTGACAATTTACAAGACTCGAGTTATATGTACCTAAAACAAAAAGTGGTGTTGATATAAAAAATTTATTTATTTTATTTTTTTCAGGTATTGTACAGTTTAAATCACCATCATAATGGCTGACAGAAAGGCAGAATTAGAAAAGAAAAAAGCAAAGTTACAAGCAATAAGAGAAGAAAAAGAAAGACGAAGGAGAGAAAAGGAACAGAAAGATGTGAGTATTTCAGTTGTACTCTTCTTATCAAAATCCAACCCAATATTGTTATTTATACTGAACCAGTATTTTTTTTTTTTTTTAAAGAGGCTTTCATCTATTTCTGTTACCAGTCTGAGTCATCTTTCACTATGCATATTGTAACGAAACAAAATGTTACAAAAGAATAGTAAATAATAGTGGAATCCGATCCAGAGAGGAAACAAGAAATAATAATTGAAAGCAAATTAAAGGAAACCTAGTTGGTTTGACTTATTTAATATTATCAAGAAACCCAGAAATAACCCAGTAGAATAGGGCAGTAAACAGACAAAAATTAAATAAATAAACCTAGTAAGCCTAAATAATCAACTTACCCTGAATAACAACCAAACCCAATAAAGAGTACCTAATCATAAATTAAAATTGTATTAACAAAATTGTATAGGCATATTTTTAAGGATAGAAAAAGGGACACAAACCTTTACAGTGATGAGTGATATAATATAAATAGTGACACAGACTACCGTTAAACAGTGTTATTTATTATTTATAAAAAGTGTTATTATTATTATCATACAGACAATAGTTTAAAAGTATGAAATAATTAAAGTTGTTAAAAACAATTATTATTATTAAGAGTTTTGTTGTATGTTATAAGATTTTATGTCACCAGTTAATTTATGTAAATATATTTAGCTCAGGCAGTCAAAGTAGAAATTACAATCAACCATAACAAATTGTTCCACCACATATCATAGAAATTCAAATTAATAAGGTTTTACAGTTATAAACTGAGGCATGTTTAGTATCAAATTGTTTATAATTAATCATCATGTAAACATTGCATGTATCATTAGAGTATAATAATAAAATTATCTATTAAAGGTAATTTATAAAAATGTAAAGTAATTAATGGGTGTTGATCCTATAACATTTAACCTGTACATAAATGGCCAATCAAAATTTAAGAAGTTTGTATGAGTTAGGTAACTAAAAAGAAGAAGAAATAACACTTTATTGTTAATTGTGATGGAAAACAGTTGAATAGTGCGTGTCTAGATGTAATTAAAAAAAAATATATAAAAATAGATAACCCGTTTGTGAAAGAAGATCTGAATGACCATCATCGAAGATAATAATCCCTCCACTACAATTTTCGTGAACAAGTAACACACACAAGCAAGAAATTATCCAGAATAAACCAGAAAATCTTCAGCAATATCGTCTAGATGTGTAAAGTATAATTTAACAATATTTTTATCCAACAAGGAACAACCACTAGACAATATAACAATTTACACTAACACTAATCACTAGTAAACATTTAAAAGTGAAAACAAATTCAATATCTAAACGAACAGTGATTACAAGGAAAACATTTATTGTACACATTAATAAACTTCATTATTCTCTGACACGGACAATATAGTAGCCATGATGTTGACATCGCTCTAACCTACATGCTTTTACGAAGCGTATTGAATATCGTCAAACCTTGTATGTTACTTAATATATAATTTTTGTAATTTTTTAGATTATAAGTAATATATTGTTTGTAAAGGTACTCTCTATTATTAATTATCATGTAAAGGAACTTTTCGTAGCAGCCACAAGAATTCCCACGAAATATATTAAAATTATTTAATTATTAAATCCTGAGATAAATATCGATTGTGACAACCGTATGTATCGAATGGAATTTTCCAATAATTTGAATTTATATTACAGAGATTAAACCATTATGTTATTAAATCATATCCATGCATTATTATTTCAGGAACGTAATATATTATCAGCATTTATTTTATAATTAACAAGGATAAGAAGAATTCGGGGAGTCATTGGAAGTACGCAAACTGCAAAACCAAGATTAAGCTCAAATAATAGGTTAAAGCCTAATATCGAAGGTGACTTGAAAATTTTGGGATGACTCGACCGCTATTTTTTGAATTGATTTTGGAGTTCTAACTACTGAATTGGAATAATTATAATTCTGATTCAGAAACCAAGGCAGAATAATTCAATTCTTTTACTTATATATTTAAATCACATTCGTAAACACACAACATAAATATTCCACGATCAGCTGATACACTATTTACAACTATTTATTACAAATTAACATATACAAGGAATAACACGGGCAAATCATTATACCATTAAGATACTACGGGTACAAGAGTCGTATTATAATATTTACACTCCACATACTGACCCATATGTGACAGAGCTCTGCACCCACTTCGCTCACCCATCATAGGCATCAGAACAACAGCTGCCTATTATCGATTTGCAGATTACTAAAAACATCAGTCATGTGTCACAGACATCAAAGCATTAGATCGCAATGCTCGGCCCTTTAACAAGCTGTTTCTGCTCGCTCCGCTCACAGCTAAGAGGATATATAACAAAACTTATAACCACCTATACAGTTTTCTTATTCTTCATACCTAAATATATTGATACAGCGATTTATAGTTTTTTTGATATTTATAGGCTATAATCCTTTCTTTTTTTTCTTTACACCTAAAGCTGTGGATACAATCGTTTATAATATTGGGTGGGGGTTTCATTAACACACAAGTACCTTTTAATTTTTTGTAGATATGTTAACATAAACCAAATAATTTTATGTTTAACAATATCATAGACGAATTTTACTCTTATAAGAGAGTGATTGATGTTACTTTTTAATATAGGTATTAGTGCAGAGCCTTTATATTTACAGTCATTAGCCATGCATTTTAACTGAGACTTTTTACCTTTTAACTGATTGTAACTTTTAGCGCAACAGTTGTTGGTAAGGCTTTCATTGAAAACTGTAATTTTCAGGCCGAAGAAGCAGCTTTACGTACTTCCCATCCTGATAAAGATCAAAGGCGAGAACTGGATGAAATGTTGTCTTCACTTGGTGTAGCTCCAGTTTCAGGTGTGTATTGAAAGTACATGTAGGTAAAAATAAATGTATAAATTGCACTGGTTCTTAATAGATAGGTCTATAGTAAGAAGTGTATTGATTAGGTCAAATACTGTGTTTCAGTTACACCATTTTTGTTAAAATAAAACTGATTGTTAGATTATTTGTCAATTTTATTAAGTTTCATTTTACTTAAAAATTGTTATAATTTTGAATGCATGGGTTAATAAACTTGAGACATAACATTTTTCAGTAAGTGTTGCTTGTGTTTTCTTTTGTATCATTATCATAACTGACAGTTTGAAATTCTTTAACAATGTCATATTAAATTCTCTACCTTGATAAGTTTAAACAGAGCTGGGTGATGCATTGATCACTACACTTTCTCCCAAACTGATATGCAGGCGTAAATCCATTTCAAGTGGATAGTTTTTATAATCCCCACTGAACTGTTAGTTCATCCAGACCTAATTAGTATTGGACCTCCTTCCAATTGAGGCTGTTACTGTGCTTGAATATATCTGTCGCCTTTCTGTGTGATCTCATTAATAGCAGTAGATTCTGTGACTGTCCAAATTAGCAGGCCCATCTTTGTTCAGCGATTCAAGCATTCGCTGAGTGTTTGATTGTGCAAATGTATGCAAACAGATTCCTAAAAGCTACACGAAAAACTAATGGGTTTCTTGCATAATTTGTTGACAATATAAGATGTAGCTGATTGCTCTGTGTTATCCTAAAGATGACACATGTGTCTGGAATATCTTTCCAGCCTAAAATCCTTTACTTTATTAACAAAACATAATTTATTGTTGGTGTTGTCATCCATGCTTTGTATGTCTTTTTTATTAGATTATTCAAAAATACAAAATTTTAAGGATGTGTGTGTGGAGGGGGGCTCCCCAACCATTTCCAAGTCTCAGTGCATTAAAACTTGACACTTCTTGAAATTTGTAATCACCAAATCCCTCCATTCTCCCCTCTCTTTAATTTTTTTTATTCCCTCTCTCATGTACTTGTTGTCTCATCATTGGTCCCCTCACCTTAGCTTCTGTACCAATACTATTTATTGTTTCTTCCAGATTGCTCTTATTCCTCACTATTACAGCAGTAACATCTGTATATGCTCTACAATGTGTGCCTGGTGAACCAACATTTCCACTATTATTCCTTCTAATCTGAAGCGCACCTTATTGAATTCCATATGCCTTCTATTAGACAGTGCCACCAACAACCAATCTCCCTGCCTCGTACATCTCATCACTACTTGCCAGCATACCTGCAAGCTCTTCCAGTTTTGCTGGGAAACTTTGGTTAATTTACTGCATTGTACTCCAGTTTTCAGAATTATCCTTATTTTGTCTGGTTTTGCCAGAGTAGGGTTAGTTTTAGAATAGTGTGTATGGGTAGCTCCGACGTGCGAGATGCATAGTTGTGGGAAGATCCATTCTTGATTCTTGTGTTAGTAATTTCCCTTAGTTGGAACATGTATTCTCTCTATAAAATTTGCAGGAAATCGCAATACTGAAGGCATCCAGTATTTAGTGAACCTGAAGTGTTAATAAAAAATTGTTAATGATTCTAAACATATTTTTAATATAGGCCGGTATATTTTATTTTATTTTAATACTGAATATTGGTTTTTATAACATTTTTATTCGCTATTTAACAGAATGTACAAAATTCCCCTAAACAAACAAGAAACTGACAAAGAAAGAAATATAATATACCAAATTGGTTATGAAAATGGATACAATAAAAATACTATGATCAAAATAGAAAATAAAATCAAATACAAAATAAAAACTGAACAATTAAGAATTAATCAAACTGAACAACACATAAATAATAACAACAACAAAAAATGGGCCACATTCACATATAAATAATAAAATGACAAAACTAACAAAACTATTTAAAAACACAGATATAAAAATAGCATACAAAACTAATAAAAATAAATTACAATATCTAAATAGCTCACACAACAAAGATAATACAACAACTAACGGCATATACAAAATTGAATGCCAAGATTGCAATAAATGTTACATAGGACAAACAAAAAAAAACAGCTGAAAAAACGTTATTTTGAACACCTAAATGCATACAAAAAACCAGAAATATATAAATCCAATTGAGCCACACATGCAATAAACACAGGACATGAATTCCCAGACATAACCAATGTAACACTAATAAAACATATATCACACAAAGGCACCATAATGAACATTTGGGAAAATTTACAAATATACAAACATAAAACAGAAAACAATACACTGTACTCACCGTCTATGGCTTTTTTCCGTGATGTTTTTTCCAGTTTACATGTTTCAAGGCACTTGCCTCATCATCTCAATTGCCTCATACTCAAAGAAAGAAAGTACGGCGCGTGTTGTCTTGCAAGGCACACCGAACATTTTTAAAACGAATTTATGTACATAGTTTAATTGCCGTATTGTGTTTTTAATATTTTGACAAATGTCATTTTTTATGACATAGATTGATTTTATAAGTTCTGATGATGAGGCAAGTGCCTTGAAACATGTAAACTGGAAAAAACATCACGGAAAAAAGCCATAGACGGTGAGTACAGTGTATTTGGTTAACAAACACGTGGCTTGGGACTACAATAGGATTTATTCCGTTTAATTCAAAACAGAAAACAAACTAATACCTGAACAAATACAAATCAATACAAAACATGACACAATATTCAAAGCACTCAACATTGAAAATACACAAAAAACTAACACATACACCACAATCACACACAATAAAACCAATTTGAAATACCAGAAGCCAACAGGAAGCCACAATAATAATAGTCAACCAACAACACATATGTACTTCACCAGACAAAAAACCGGAAGGCTGAGGATGGGTACAAGATAGAACCCGAAACATGTTCCAAAAAAGGAAAAAAATAACATCTTGAGGTAAATTTAATTATAAATATTAAATGTATAACATTTTTAATATACATAGTGACATGTGAGAAAATTGTGACTTTTTTTATGAAGGATAACAGTATAGTGAACCCTCACTAATTGAAACTCGTGTAATTATAAATTTTTACTAATTCAGATAAATTGTTTGTACCCATGATTTTTGTATGAAAGTGTATATTAAATTGAATTTTTTAATTTTAAATTTAAGAATAAAATTATTCATCAATTTGAATTTTTGCTTTTACTCAAGATCTTGTAGGATTATTGATAAAGTGGCATTAGTCCTTTGTTGATTGAATCAAGCAGAGTACATAATACATAGTATAGGGGAAGTAGGGGACTGTTATCTTAACAACAGGAATGGAAGGTACAATCTGTAAAATGGTTCCTGTGCATTAACTTCTCAGGTTCAGGACCAGTGCAATGTGGTACAATAATTTTAAAAGACTTAATCCTTCATAACATTATGTGATAGTTATTACATTATCAATATATTAAAAATCACAAAATTTATTTCATAAATTATTCCACTTACCTTATATTGCCTAGGGTTACATCACACGAACGTGGAAATGCAAGGATGATTGCAAGGTTATATCAGTAACATACGCAACTCGCATTTATGAAGAGAAGCAAATTAAATTTTATTAAACTCTTTTCCTTAAAACTTTCAACATGTTCGTTATTAATTATTCATTTCTTTACCTCAATTTCTTTCCATCAATCTATTACTTCTTGCCAGAAATTCAAAATAAATAAAACTTTTATAATATTTATGACATGATTGGATATACTACCATCCTACAATTAAACATCTTACCTTAAAGTGGCCGCCCAGCCTGCTCACACACACATTCACACCATTGAAAAATTTTACCCCTTTAATTAGATAGGCCCATTTTATTCCAGATTACTTATATACTTGTTGGATACATTACGTAGTACCCTTGCCGGCAATGTGGCGTTTCTCCGACCTCGTGGCTCCTCACTTACAAAATTCACTCTATTTGTCCGAAACAATTTACGCTTTTTATTCTCTTCCGAAAACTGTTCTCACTTCCGCATTTTCCGAAAACTGTACTCACATTTACTTGATATTGAGACTTTATTAATGAGCCCTGTTTGGCGGGCTGCCTGCGCAGGCGAGCGTCGGTGAGGTACTGCGAGGAGTATTTTTCCAAGTCTCCACCACTTAGATTTTTTGGACAAGACGGAAAGCAATGCCTTGTGCGTTAAAGTCATAGTCACTGTTCAGGCAACACATGCAACTCCCATGTGTTGGACGTCGACGAAATCTGGTGTCCACTAGTTGACGTCATTGGAAAGGCGTGTCCTTAATCTTATATCCGCCTAGCCCCGAGCACATTGTTGAACAAAATTCGCCCAAGCCATTTTGTGCGACTTTTGGTTAGCGTGGGTTATGCGCTCCGCAGATGTTAGTGCGTTTGGGCGCATTACATAGTACTACAGTTCTGAGAATTAAGAAGTTGTGTGCAACACGACACATTCCATTGTACTTAGTTCACCTCACCGTTTCTTTGTCTGAACAAAGCTTTTGTTTAACACGTGGCTGGCCACACAGATGAAAATGAATTTACGCTTTTTTAAATAAAATCAAAAGCCCCTCCTTTTAGCCCCGTTACAATTAAATCTTTCACGGCCGGAGTTATCTTCAGTAAAATTATTTTCTGGGCTGTTGGGCCATGGTCCTCTTTTTGTAGATCCAAATGTTTCTACCACAACTACAGCAGTCATCCTCATTGGTCTTCTGTTCAGCTCCTTTGGCAACTGAATGACGATGCGACCCAAAACCATTACAATAATATAGCCTTCCGGGTGCGGGCTGCTATCTGATTGGCGATAGAATCTTTGTCTCCTCAAACTTCACCACATGGTCATCATTGGCCAAGTGTTCAGCAAGCGCCGACTGCCCCAGTCAACAGACCCTCCTGCATTCAGCAATGTGCGTCCTCACGCTGCGCTTCATCATGACAGTGTAGACTTGTCCACACAAACGTGGAATACTGTATACGCCACCCAAAGCCAATGGGTCTCTCACATCCTTAGCTGGCTTCAGGTGTTGTTGATGCTCCATGTTAGTAAAGACCAACACCACGACCAAAGACCATGGTCTTCACAGTAACCTCCCTCTCCAGTCTATCACTTTGTTTATATATGGGAGGAAAGCTTTACCTGCTTCTGTTTGTTCCTCAGCATTAATGGGCTGGTGAGGTGTCCTCGATCGCATCGCTATTTGGATTTCAGTGACCGAGTATCTATTAGCTTGCAGGGCAGTATCTAGGTGCTTCACTTTGTCCCCAACAAGGTGCAGTTCACAGATCCATAATGCTCTATCAATAAGTGTCTTCATAACCGCCAGTTTTTGCCCTGGATGATGGTTGGAACATCCTGTGTGGGTGAACACAGCTGCTGATGCCATCTGCACCAGGCAGAGAAGTCTGCAGTTGTTGAGCGGATGCTCGATTGTGGAGTAGACTACAATGCTGACCATTAAGTGTTGTTCGAGGAGGACCAAGGTCCTGTCTTCCGTCCCCAGCTAAAATGTCCTTGCCTGTACAGAGAGTCCATTGAGATATATAGGCATGCTGGTTGATCAATGAATTGGTAGGGCAAAAGCCTGGCTCTTAATACTATTTGGCATGGTGTACTGAGCGAGCCAATTGGGACCCGGCCAGGTCGAGACTCTGTGATTGGCTGGTATCTGGTCAACAAGGTTATATAGATAACATTTGTTACCTGCCCGCCCTGTTGCTTCTACCTGAGACAGGTATCGGGTATTGTTCGGCTAACGTCTGCCACTATTGTTTTTTTGTATGCTCTCTCGCTTTTTGGTGGCTTGAGGAAGATTCCTGAGGAGGAATTGAAACATTGATGACGAGATGTTGTTTCACAGCAACTGACCATGGCCTAACAGCCCGGTTTTTAGATATAATTTTGATTATATTGACACCGATCGTGCAGTCTCTAGATGAAAGGTAAGACACCTCTACGGGGAGGATGTTATTAAAGAAATAAGGGTTTTTGAAGGACAGAGAAAGAAAAAGGGCCTACCTGCATGTTCCCTGAGGTTCTTGATTTTATGCAGGGATGGACGAATTGTTCCAGAATTCCTAAGAATTAAACATTTTATTGGGACACCTCGGGCGAATAGGATTTACAAGTGGGCTGAGGCAGTTATGCTGTGGGAAAGGATCCATCAGACCTGGAGAGATTTAGTTCTCATCCATTGCGCATTGCTAGACTTGCATTTATAGTTCAGCAGGAAACTCTGGGGAGAGGATTGGGATCTGGGGGATGGACTGACATTTAACAGCTTCGAGTCAATCTGAACAAGTACGGCAGCTAGGTATCAAGAAAAATTTGAACGCTTACGTCCCACTGAAAAGAACAGACAGACACATGCCAACATTGATACTAGTAGGACTGTCATTAATATGTTCAACCAGCCTTTGACGGACTTGGAAAAATCTGTGGTTAGTAAAGGTGAAAAATTCATGGAGATTTAAGGAGGCCGCTATGGTAGTCATGAAAACTCAGGGCTACCCTAGGAAGACTGAAGAACTGTTGGATCCGGCTACTTACAAGCACTTGAATAGAGATCCTACATCGATGGTTGTCAGGAAGACCAATGCGCTTATCAAGCAGTTTTCTATGGCACCTGAGTTGAAGGCTGCTGTCTGGGTTTCTGTGTTACTACTACCTCGCCTTTATGGGCTGTCAAAAATACATAAGCCAGACATTCCCCTGAGGTCTCTTGTCAGTGGCATCAGATCGCCAACCCACTCCTTGGCAACGTATTTGATGACCCTTCTCAAGCCGCACATCGGGCACACAAACTTGTTTGTGAGGGATTCTTCGTACTTCTTGGAGAAGCTAGTTGACCTGCATTTGGAGCATGGCGATATGGTTGTCAACTTTGATGTTGTCTCAGCGTTCACTGTGGTGCCAGTCCAGGAGGTCTTGCGTTTCAACGGAACATTACTTCTCTCTTCCGACAAATGCTGACCACATTGCACTTCCAATGGAATGGCAGCTTTTACGAGGAACTTGAATGCTTCTTGTTGCACATCAGTGGTGTTCACCCCCCAGATCCAATTCACAATGGAGAAGGAGAGGGACCAACAGTTCACTGTTCTTGATGTGCTGGTCCTTCGCAGTTCTGATGGCAGTCTGAGCCACAAGGTTTATAAAAAGTCGTCTGTTGTTGAAGAAGGTATCTAGCTTTAGAATTAAAAAAAAAAATAAACTTGGTAAAAGATTACATTATACGAAAATTATATTTGCGATATTGATGGATATTTTTTTTTCAACTCTACTCCTACCTTATAAACTGAAGGGTGAAAACTAAGGATTCAGTGACAATTTTAGTGGGTACAGAAAAGGATGGGTCAGAAAAGCTATATTACTGATGACTGGTGTTAAAATGTAAAGACATTGTCCTGTAAAACACACAGCAAACAAGAAAGCCTGAATGACTTCAATATACTTTAAAAAGTGTGCTCGCAAATTAGATAGTAAGTTTCAGCAACAAAATAGAAGTCATCTTGTTTGTTGACAACTATTCTGCGCACCGTGAAATTTCTTACTTGAAGACTAAGAAATTACATTTTTCACACTAAATATGACATCCACGTGCCAGCCAGTGTACCATACACTTGAAATATAATTATAGGAAACTGGTAGTAAACAAAATTTTACACATTCTTCAATTTTTAAGTCCATTGATTAATTTCTCAGAAGCCTGGAATATAAATACAATATAAAATACAATTTTAAAAGCATGGAAGGACATTCAAAATAAAACATCAGTTGTCTGTTTTGAGGTTACACAGCAAACTTGTAGAAGAGCCTATAAATGCTGAAATGTTGGCAGAAAATGAAACTGCAAGGTGTAATGTACTCCCTTCTACACCATTTCATGTTTGTTGCTATAGACTGCAGTGCAATTGTTACCAACAAGACAAGCGAAGAAGACATTATTGCTGAGGTACATCATAGGAAGAGGAAATGGAAATTGCCAGAAAGGAAGAGAGCAAAACAAAGAAGATAGCCAACAAACATGAGTCTCCAAGAGCAAAGAAGCATTAAAAATGCTAAGTGGTCTACACTCGTATTTTCAGGTTCAAGAAAATCCTGGAAAAAATGTTTAATTACATAGTTGTTAACTTACATACATTTTCATACCAATATGATAAGTTATTTTTATGTTTTTTTTGTAACCAAAGCAGTACTCACCATACATCCGGTGTAAACATGTGGCTTTATAATCAGCATTAATTTTATCTTTCGGGTCCAGGGCTTCGTTAAGCGAAAAGGCAGAGGTAGTCGGGTTTTCGAATTAACCATTCGTACAACATATATTTAAACAATGTAAGCTTTATTTGATTTTTAATATTCAAGTGTTATGGACAATTGGAGTCATTACTCAGGAAAACAATTATCAAAATGGCGGCTTCATGACTTCCGCCTTTTTTGCCATGCTTTCAACTCTATATAGCGCTTACTTGTTCTGGAATTTAATCTTTTAAACAAACGTATTTTAAACTGCAGTATGGTATTCAAAATTACTTGTTTCTTTAGATTCATTAAATAATACTGATACTTAACACAAACCAACGCCCCAGATAATGGTTATTAAATGCCGGCAACCTTTCACTCTCACTTTCTCACTCACACCTTTCATACTTTGATGATGATTACATTTTTGTACTAAATATATTTTGAGCTCATTTGACTGTTTTGAATTTAGAATAATTAAAAAGGACTTTCCTGAGTTGAAGTGGTAATGGCGCTCCTCAGACTATTCCCATGATGGTTGGCGGATGTTCGGCCGAACTTTGTGATCTGTCTTTTCCTGAGTGCACTGAATTTAGATTACTTCATTTAACTGTCCACTGAAACTAGTTACTTTGTATGATTACATTTTTACAAATTTTTAACACCTTTGTTGGTAATAACTGCCCAATACACAATCGAGCGTGTATACGCTCTGAGTTGTTAATGCAGACTGGGATCGGGTTATACGCAAAATCTGTGTAAGTAGTAGTGTATATGACGTCACCGTCTTTTGTTTCTACGGCCAACGCCCTGGTTTGTACGTTCTTGGTGTTATGTCATTAGCGTTTATTAATGACGACACAGCCTTGTGGACCAATGAAATTTCATATTTAGAGTTCGTCTTCACATACACCGCCATTATACATGTTCGATTTCGCCCGTCTCCTGGTGACCTTGGAATCATTCCCCTCTTGTTGAATATGCGTTGTTTCTTTGGACATGGGTAAAACTGACCTAACCCTGGTTGACATTCATAAATATAATAAAAATACAATACGAAATCCCTTAATCCCATAATTATGATAATAGGTCTTTATGTACTGTCACAAAACCCCCTCAATGAAAGGTTTTATGTCGAAACATAAAAACTTTCATTGACTCATTCACACGTTTCTAAAAGGATCAGTTCAGATATGTTGCCACAACCCCCTGTAGTGTTAATATAAAAGGAATATAATCACTTACCCTTGGTCCAATGATGCTGATCGTACCTGTCTGACCTTACTGGACTTCTCAGGAGAGATCCCAACACCATAAGGCCATTAGGCACTTAACGCTCCTGTTCTGATGCCCCGGCCAGCTCAGGACCGCGGTCACAACACCACAAAACTCTGAAACATGCAATACAAAATTTTAAAATAGTTGCCTTATCTATCTCCATATCCGCAACTGATATGTCTCCCCGTAGATGCATTGGTTTGTGTTTTGAGGCGTTGGTTTTCTTAACTCATAAGTTTTCAAATAACAAAAAAAAACAAGATTTAAGACAGATAAATCCTTCCATTTTTCAACACTCCTGTATATATTTATCAAATTCTTTGACTCCAGTCAACATCAACTTACTCCTCTCACCACAAGAAACACCTTATTGTACTAAACATAAAACAAATCTTAATCTCTCAAACAACAACCACTATCTCTACTAATTTATTTCAGATAAAATCAACACATATACCTAGTATGGCAAACACTTCAAAACTATTTATTTTTCTTTACTCAACTTTCTTTACGCTTATTTTTCTTTACAACAGAATCATCATTATATACTTGATAACCAACACCAATCTCACTACTAATTCTTTAAAATTTAATATTCTGTTATCGTTACTACCCCTGTAGTAACCTACTGACCTATTGTACCATCAACATAATAAAACACAATAAAACATTGTACATCATAAAACATTGAACAATTCACATTACTTAATTCACATTTACATAACTTGTAGCAAAACTTTACAACATTATTACTATCAACTCTCTATTAACGTTTATTATTTAATCATTTGTTATATCGTTAGATTCTATACAAAAAAAAATTCAAATTTATCATTTACCTTTCAGTTACATCACCTTTCTACCATGAATTTTCCTTTTCTAACCTTTCCTCATTCCTTGTCTAGTTTGGGTGACTCTCTGTTATTCACTATTCTCTATCTTATTTTGGCATTTGTCTATCTAACCTTACTACCCCTTTTTCTACTAACAACCGCTACTAACACCCATTAACATATTATGACACCAATATCTCTATAATAACCCCCTTCACTAATCCCATTTAAATCCTCTGGCACCGCTCATTTTTGTACAAGGATGTGTGTTCCCTACCTGGCCATACCCATTCCTAACCATTTGCCCACCACCAAATATCGGCAAACACTCTAACCCAAAATTGCTCCGCCTGCCACAACGCTGCACGCTGATCTCTCCCTACACCGGATCCTTACTACAAAATATCATCATCAACAAACATAATTACCATTCACATTACTCACCTCTCTACATATAATCACTAACTACTGTGTCCCTAAAATATCTAACACCTCTTTATATATTATCAGTATCTCAACATTCTTATTTTCACTAACTCCCACTAACTCTATTTAACTAACTCCAATGCCCTTATTTATCGCTATCCCCAAACTCTATCTCCTTTTTAACATTTTACATTAATAAACCACTAGAAAATTCATCATTTATCTTACAATCCTAAAACAACTCAATATCCAAATATATCATATGCATAATCATTTATTATTCATTATAATCTACATCTCATAATTATTTTAATTCATATTCAAACTTTCTTCAATTATTTAAAATTCTACCGTACATGGTTTACACAAAAAATACATAAAATACACAACAGCAAAAATACACAAATACACTGACATTAATACACACAAAATATACAATCCAAAATTATCATTTAACCATTTATCAAAATCAGTCAGAAAGCAGTCCATCTCAAAACACTGTCCACATAATTAAATGTTCATAAACACAATAAAATATTTACCCTCCATCGTCAAACAATAATCTTATCTTAAAACTATATACATTGTTTAATATTGAATATCTTATCTTATCATTATACATGTACCAACTATTCAAATTTTTATCCTTTTCCACAAACTCATATAACTCATGATCGGGTATGGTTCTGTCACCTTCAGTATAATCAGTCATAATTAGGTAATTTATAAAGTCATTGTTTTCATTATCTCCTACTCCTTCAGTTTCATTACAAGGTAAGTACTTACTATATTTATTATATATCATCTCTACTCCTAACCTTTCCATAAATTCTTCATAGTCCCTACTTATCTTAAAAATTTCTATCTCTTTCTTTCTCTCAATATATCTCTCTCTTTTAAAACATCTCTCTCTTTCTACATTTGCAGGGGACACTAATTCACAACTATTGCACCACCTGTGAAGTGCACTAATAAAACCAAGGACAACTTTATTTGTAGACCATATGTCTCCCAAATATACATCGAAGGCGCTCTCGTCCTTCCTAAACATATGTACATCACCCCCTACTTCATCATTAAGGGAAAAATCTACCCCCTGCAATTCTTTTACAACTATACTCTCTTTACACACTCTCTTTAACCCTTTAAAACACACTATCATTCCATTATTATTATATTCTATTCCCCATAAAATTTCATTATCACTACCCCTGTTTACACAATCATTTTCTAATATCATACTTTTATTCATATTGTTACAATTCTCTCCCCTACTTACCTTGTCATCTTTGTTCAATTCTAATTTGTCTATTCCTCTCTTATTTTCTAATTCTACCTCTTCTAACCGTGTCTCTATTTCACTTAATCTTTTGTCAAAATTACAACTTTGTTTTTTAATTTCTTTTTTGATATCATTAAATTGTTCATCAAACTGGTTTAATTTATCATTAAAATTGTCTAATTTTGTATCGAACTTGATACTCTGTTCGTTAAAAAGTAATTTCATCATCCTTATTATGTCATTTTCCTCTACTCTTTTTGTTGGGGCTGGTGTTGAGTGAATACTATCACCCATCATTTCTGATTCTGTTCTGCTTGTCTCGTTACTGTTTGCCATTTTTATCATACTAATAATAATAAATTTTGTTTTAGTTGTTGTATTCTATTCATACCATAACATAACCTATACAGGTAACCTATATTGTGTTACGTATACTTCGCCACCCGTCTGCCTCTGCTTTTGGCTTATTTATATAATGTAAATTTTTATATAAAGTCTCATGTTCAGGGCGCCATCTGTTAACTTACATACATTTTCATACCAATATGATAAGTTATTTTTATGTTTTTTTTTGTAACCAAAGCAGTACTCACCATACATCCGGTGTAAACATGTGGCTTTATAATCAGCATTAATTTTATCTTTCGGGTCCAGAGCTTCGTTAAGCGAAAAGGCAGAGGTAGTCGGGTTTTCGAAATAACCATTCGTACAACATATATTTAAACAATCTAAGCTTTATTTGATTTTTAATATTCAAGTGTTATGGACAATTGGAGTCATTACTCAGGAAAACAATTATCAAAATGGCGGCTTCATGACTTCCGCCTTTTTTGCCATGCTTTCAACTCTATATAGCGCTTACTTGTTCTGGAATTTAATCTTTTAAACAAACGTATTTTAAACTGCAGTATGGTATTCAAAATTACTTGTTTCTTTAGATTCATTAAATAATACTGATTGTTATCTACCAGATAATTACGTCCCAGTGAGGGCGACATCTGTTAACTACCCTCTAACTTTCTTTTTATATACATAAACTATGGTACTTATATATGTATAATGTCGGTCAAAACATGGTACACATGTGTACTTACCGGGATCCTTGCCGGTGAACATGTGCTTCTTCGTTTAAACACTTTTTTACCTAAGGGGTGCCAGGATTCGTAACAGCGAGATTTGTTTAAACAGAAAAAGTGACACAATGAAAACACAAACTCTTTAGCTACTGTAACTACTCGTTTTAATTTTCCACATAATAAAATATACAGTCGTAAAACATACACAAAGGCCTAACCCAAAATGGCTGCCAGTATTAACTCAAAACAAAATGGCGGCTATCTTTCTTCATTGTTTTCTTTTATTAATTTAATTAAATCAGTACTGAGAAGCCTCATCATTAAAATTAGTTAGATTCCTTTTTATTTTATACTGCAGTTAAAGTATCGTATATCAACACAAACCAGTGCCCTATACGTATATAGGCATGGCCACGCCCTATTGCAATCACACGCTCACTCACACGTTACTGTAATTACATTTTATACAATTTATTATTTCATTGATTGAGCTCATGAATAAATATAAAGAGAGATAAATTGTGACTTCTCTGTGGTAAGCGGATCGTCGCTCCCTCGCTGGCCTCAGATGTATCCCAGGAGTATGATCGGTGTTGAATTCATTACAAGTTAGATTTTTCTGCACTGACTCTACATTAAAGGTGTTATAATATGTACTTTGGTTTACTGTTCTCTACTACATGTTTGATATCACATTTTACAAGATTCTAATAGTTTTTCACAACTTCTGATGAAAATTATTGCCACCAGCGATACATCGCTGTGGCCTCTCTAGTGGACGGTGATGAACTGAGACCGATTAATGTACAATTTTATGCTTGTGTGCGTGACTTTGATGTCATTAAGCTCTGTTCTGCAGAACAACGCCCTAGTCGTACACATTGTTTTCAGTGCGTCATTGTTTTTTCTATGACGGAATAACTTTATTGTCCAATCACAATGTATATGTAACAGACTTCATCACCATCTCCGCCATGGCTGTTTCCGACTCCCGCACGTTCCAACGGTGACCTTGGTATGATACACTGCCTGATTCTGCTTGGTTCTCTCTTTATATTGGGACAATGGACCTAACCACTCTGTATGTTCATAGTTACACAATAAAACATTGAAAATCACCCTTATAACCCATAATTATGGAATGGGGTCAAAATGTACTGTTACAAACCCCCTCAAGGAAAATTTCTGTGTCGGAACACAAAAAATTTCCTTGACTCATTCACACTTTCCTAAAAGGATCAGTCTAGATATGTCACCACAACCCCCTGTATTGTTATTATATAAAAATTTTATCATCACTTACCCTTGGTCCTATGATGCTGGTCGCACCCTCTGACCTTACTGGACTTCTCCGGAGAGATCCCTACACCATAAGGCCATGAGGCACTCTACACTCCTGTTCTGACGCACCAGCCAGCCCAGGACTGCGGTCACAACACCACAAAACTCTGAAACATTGCATACAAAAATTAAAATAGTGGTCCAGTACACTTCCATATCTATAACTGATATGTTCCCTTTTAGATACATTGGTTTGTGTTCGGGCATTGGTTTTTTTTTTTTTTCAAAAGTTTCACTTATCCACAACAAGACTTAAAATACCTCGATTTTTACCACCACCAAATTCAACTGCTTCCTTGTAAGAAAATAAACAACATATATATGTAACTACATATAACACAATATATCAACAATTCTTTAGTATACCCCAAAATACCTTCACCTACTTATTTCTATAAATTCAACTTACAACTATCATGGCAGACACCTTTACCTTAAACTTTGTTGCTCAACTTATAATCATTTATCTATTTTTGTAAATGGCAGCTTACTAGACTATTTCATTTAACTTCATTTTTAACTTTAAACTTCCAACTTTAAAATATACTATCTCTTAACACTGGTTACCGTCATTACCCCTGTAGTGACCTCCTAACCACACACTCTATTGCCCCCCAACATAATAAAACATCATAAAACATTGTACATTACATATTAACATCGTTACATTTACCTTACATTAAACAATTTAAATTTACATGATTTGTACCAAACTTTATCACATTACTACTTCAACAATTCTCTATTAACTTTTAATTATTTGACATTCATCAGACTCTATACAACAATTTCAAATTTATCCTTACCTTTCTGTTACAATTACCTTCCTATCATGAATTTCCCTTTTCTAACCCTTCTATCCTTACTCGTTTGGGTGACTCTCTATTACTCATTTTTCTCTGTCTTATTTTGGCATCTGTCAACCTAACCTTACTACCCCCTTTTCTCTACTAACAACCGCTTCTAACCATTAATATATTTTGACACCAATATCTCTATAATAAACCCCTTCATAAATCCCATTTAAAACCTCTGGCACCGCGCCTTTTTGTACTAGTATGTGTGTATTCCCTCTAACCAACTCATTCCCTTATCGGTTTCTGACCCTTTCAGATAACCCTTTCCGGCACACAACGATCCACTCCCGTCTCAACATCTCTCGTTGGACTCCTACACCAATACCCTTATTACAAAATATCACCATCAACAACTATAAAATTACCACTCACATTACTCAACTCTACATATAATTACTAACCACTGTGTCCCTAAAATATCTAACACCTCTTTATACATTATCAGCATCTCAACACTTTATTTTTCCTAACTCCCAATAACTCTATTTAACTAACTCCAATGCCTCTATTTTATCCTTACTACCCAAACTCTTTACAACATTTCAACTTAATACACCATTACAAAATTTATCACTTATCTGCTAATAACACCTTTCATATCCAAATACATTACCTGCTTAATCATTTACTAACCCTTTAAAATCTAAATTCCATAATATCATTTAGCTTTCTTCAGTTATTTAAAATCCTACAATACATGTTTACATAAAAATACATAAAATACACAGCAGTAAAAATACACAGATACATAAACATCAATACACAAAAATATACAATTCACATAATCATGAAATCATTTGCCATAATCAGTCCTAGTCAGTCCATTTTTAAAAACACTGTCCACACAATTAAATGTTCATAACACAATAAACAATTACCCCATGTCGTCGAACAATAGTCTTATCTTATATCTATATACATTGCTTATTATTGAATCTCTTATATTAACATCATAAATGCATATACCATTCAAATTTTCATTATTTTCCACAAACTCATTTAATCTGTCATGATTGGTCATTGTCCTGTCACCTCCATTATAATTCGTCACAATCAGATAAGTTACTAAGTCATTATTTTCATTATCATCTCCTACTACTACTATATCAGCTTCATTACAAGGTAGGTACTTATTATTTTTATTATATATCATCTCTACACCTAACCTTTTCCTAAACTCTTCATAATTTTTCTTTACTTTATATATCTCAATTTCTCTCTTTCTCTCTCTCTCAAAACATTTCTCACCATCATACCAAGCTACACACTCTCTCTCCATATATGCAGGGGACTCTACTACTTTATCACTGCACCACCTGTGAAGTGCACAAAAAAAACCAGGGACCACTTTACTTGTAGACCTTTTGTCTTCCAAATACGCATTGAAGGCACTCTCGTCCTTCCTAAACACACGTGAAGTCTTTACTTCACCCCCTACTACAACATTACGGGAAAAATTTACCCCCTGCAACCCCTTTATCTGTAAATTCTCTCTATACTTTCTCTCTAATTCATCAACACTTTTTATCACTTCATTATCAAATTCTACTCCCATCATACTTTTATCACCACTCTCAATACTCACACAATTATTTTCTAACACCATATTTGTAATTCTATTATAATTCTCACCACTACTTACATTGTCTTTATTTCTATCTGATTTGTCTACCTTGTCCATGTTACAATTTTGTTTCTGTATTTCGTTTTTAAATTTTTCTAATCTCTTCTAATTGGTTCAATTTTACATCTTGCACATTATTTTGTTTTTTCAATTCATTTTCGAAGCTATCAAACTTCTCGTCAATCTCTTTTAACACACTATTTTGTGTTTTAATCAATGCGAACAGGTCTTCTAATGATATTTTATTTTCGACTGCCTTAGGCGTCGAATTCGCGCTTATTCTGTCTAATAAAACAGACTCTGTGTGTGTGTCGTTTACACCTAACATACTATTATTGTGTTCTGCCATAATTTAGCTGTTTCTATTACTCTCTGTATTTTTTATTATATAATTATTGGTTGTTTTGTTTCGTCAACATAACCTTTTGTGTTTTTTGGTTATGTTCTGTTTTGCACCACCTTCTCTGTTTTCAAATCTGGCTGTTTATATAAATTAATATTTATATCGTCCTCAGTAAGGGCGCCATCTGTTAAATACCAGATAATTACGTCCCAGTGAGGGCGACATCTGTTAACTACCCTCTAACTTTCTTTTTATATACATAAACTATGGTACTTATATATGTATAATGTCGGTCAAAACATGGTACACATGTGTACTTACCGGGATCCTTGCCGGTGAACATGTGCTTCTTCGTTTAAACACTTTTTTACCTAAGGGGTGCCAGGATTCGTAACAGCGAGATTTGTTTAAACAGAAAAAGTGACACAATGAAAACACAAACTCTTTAGCTACTGTAACTACTCGTTTTAATTTTCCACATAATAAAATATACAGTCGTAAAACATACACAAAGGCCTAACCCAAAATGGCTGCCAGTATTAACTCAAAACAAAATGGCGGCTATCTTTCTTCATTGTTTTCTTTTATTAATTTAATTAAATCAGTACTGAGAAGCCTCATCATTAAAATTAGTTAGATTCCTTTTTATTTTATACTGCAGTTAAAGTATCGTATATCAACACAAACCAATGCCCTATACGTATATAGGCATGGCCACGGCCTATTGCAATCACACGCTCACTCACACGTTGCTGTAATTACATTTTATACAATTTATTATTTCATTTATTGAGCTCATGAATAAATATAAAGAGAGATAAATTGTGACTTCTCTGTGGTAAGCGGATCGTCGCTCCCTCGCTGGCCTCAGATGTATCCCAGGAGTATGATCGGTGTTGAATTCATTACAAGTTAGATTTTTCTGCACTGACTCTACATTAAAGGTGTTATAATATGTACTTTGGTTTACTGTTCTCTACTACATATTTGATACACATTTTACAAGATTCTAATAGTTTTTCACAACTTCTGATGAAAACTATTGCCACCAGCGATACATCGCTGTGGCCTCTCTAGTGGACGGTGATGAACTGAGACCGATTAATGTACAATTTTATGCTTGTGTGCGTGACTTTGACGTCATTAAGCTCTGTTCTGCAGAACAACGCCCTAGTCGTACGCATTGTTTTCAGTGCGTCATTGTTTTTTCTATGACGGAATAACTTTATTGTCCAATCACAATGTATATGTAACAGACTTCATCACCATCTCCGCCATGGCTGTTTCCGACTCCCGCACGTTCCAACGGTGACCTTGGTATGATACACTGCCTGATTCTGCTTGGTTCTCTCTTTATATTGGGACAATGGACCTAACCACTCTGTATGTTCATAGTTACACAATAAAACATTGCAAATCACCCTTATAACCCATAATTATGGAATGGGGTCAAAATGTACTGTTACATGATACTTAACACAAACCAACGCCTCAGATAATGGTTATTAAATGCCGGCAACCTTTCACTCTCACTTTCCTCACTCACACCTTTCATACTTTGATGATGATTACATTTTTGTACTAAATATATTTTGAGCTCATTTGACTGTTTTGAATTTAGAATAATTAAAAAGGACTTTCCTGAGTTGAAGTGGTAATGGCGCTCCTCAGACTATTCCCATGATGGTTGGCGGATGTTCGGCCGAACTTTGTGATCTGTCTTTTCCTGAGTGCACTGAATTTAGATTACTTCATTTAACTGTCCACTGAAACTAGTTACTTTGTATGATTACATTTTTACAAATTTTTAACACCTTTGGTGGCAATAACTGCCCAATACACAATCGAGCGTGTATACGCTCTGAGTTGTTAATGCAGACTGGGATCGGGTTATACGCAAAATCTGTGTAAGTAGTAGTGTATATGACGTCACCGTCTTTTGTTTCTATGGCCAACGCCCTGGTTTGTACGTTCTTGGTGTTATGTCATTAGCGTTTATTAATGACGACACAGCCTTGTGGATCAATGAAATTTCATATTTAGAGTTCGTCTTCACATACACCGCCATTATACATGTTCGATTTCGCCCGTCTCCCGGTGACCTTGGAATCATTCCCCTCTTGTTGAATATGCGTTGTTTCTTTGGACATGGGTAAAACTGACCTAACTCTGGTTGACATTCATAAATATAATAAAAATACAATACGAAATCCCTTAATCCCATAATTATGATAATAGGTCTTTATGTACTGTCACATAGTAGGTCTCTGTATATAATTTAAAACTTAAAAATAGAGTACTGTTCCGTATTTAATGTAAATTTATAAACACTGAAACAGATTTTATTCTAATACTTATTACAACATTTACACAGTGTTTTGTTAAAAATGCTTAAATACTTTATTAACCGTTATTTTTAGATGTAAAGTAAATCAGGTGGAAAATATGGGTACTAGCACATAAAATTGTGCAATTAGAAATTTAGTTTTTTTTGGTCCTTGGATTTCAAATTAGCGAGTTGTAATGTACTTGTAGGTAACCAACTTTTGTACAGTATTTATTGTGTGTATATTTATTGAAAATTGTCCAGATTTGAATTTTCAAAGTTTAGCAGTGCTGGGATACATCACATATAATAACCTCCTCTCCGTTCTGGTAAAGACTTGTTGAAAGTCTGAACACAATATGCAGCTCTATTGTATATGTAGTGTTCATAACACTACAAGGAAAAAAGTTTATCTCACTATACTGTTTCCGTTCTTAGCTTAATCCTGATGTGAATAAACAGACGTGGCACATCTGAAACGCTATTTGCTACTTGAATTAGGGGCATGTCACTCTGACAGAAGTAGTATAGACAGGGTACATATAATACAGGATAAACACACATGAATTGTAATAATTTGTCCTGACCAATGTAATAATTTGTGTGACAGTGTCAGACCAACAGTGAAACATTTTATAACCCCAGTTAATGGTTTTTTTTATTAATCCTTTAAATACAAATACAATCACAACAAACAAAAAAGTTTATTTAAAACAAAAATAGAAGCTGTGATAATTACCATTGTACTGAATACTATCAGTTGTTGTCAAAAAGTAATTCTTTCCCTTCCATATCTGTGTCTGAACTTGTATCATCACTCGAGTCAGCTTTATTATTGATAAGATTGTTCAATGTTCACAATGACTTAGGTAATGTGGGCCAGTTGCCATATCATCTTCCTGGATTATATGCTGCATACAATGACTCCACTTGTCCGCCATTGTTTCATTTACCGCCTTCTCAATAAATTGTTTTGTATCCAGCAGCTAATGTGTTGTGACGGGCACTATATCCTTTCAACTGGCTCCATATTAATTCAATACGATTCAGAATATAGTGATAAGGAGGAAGTCTTGAAACAATGTGCTCCGATTTAAATGGCAAGATAACTCTCACATGACTATACAGACATTCTGCACATGCTAGTAATACATTACTGTGTGAATAGTGTCAATGCCCCTGACCAATAGCGTTTCAGATTTGTCATGTGGGTTTGTTTACATCAGGATTGAACTAAGAATGGAAAGAGTGTACAAGTATTGCACAAAACAGTAAAATATTGTTAACAGTCAAATCTCAGTCTTTTGTGAACGAATGGTATTTGAATCACTCACATCAGAGTAAAAATAAGACTTATTATAACTATTTCATTGGTATATTAGGTAACCAGTATAACATATTGTTTACCTGTGATAAATTTAGCTTAAGTGAAAGGCGGCTTTTGACAAGCTTATGTTATACAATTTATAAATGCTACATTAATATCATTACCTGACAAACTTTTATAGAAAGATATTATTGTAGATGTATTGTCAAGCCTGTCAAGTGTAACATCAGTGGGTACTCCTGAGAACAGCAACAATGCAACACCAGACACGAGTTTGCAGCTGAACAATGCGTCTCCAGTTTTCTCAGTAGCTGGGTAAGTTTTCACTTATATCAGAGTTGGTACATACAGTACTTTTAATGGAACATGATCACTTTTACAGGCTTCCCACAGACCTGGAAAGTCAGGGAAATTCACAACCTGTCAGGGAAGGACTTGTTTTGCTATAAATCAGGGAAAACAATAAAACTGCTGAAACGTCAGGGGAATTTTATAAACTATAAAAAATACTGTAATTGTTTATAGTTTTATACATTGTGGAAATTTATATAGAAAAGGGTTATAAACTGGGAAACAAACTTTATTTTTTAAAGTAATATGCATACATTATGTTCGTGAATTTTATATGTAAGGTAGGTTTGAACATATTTGAATTTCCCTCTCTTTTGTCAGGTGTCACTGCTTTATTATGTCACTAGGTTCGCAGTAATGCAGTGTCCCTCCTTCCTTCGTATGTTTGTGCAGAGTTCATAGCACTTACAGGAAACTCATGTTTTTCACTGAAATGCTGTTCCACAAGATGGCTTCAAAATGTTCAGTGTATTGATAAAGCTTTAAAGATCATTGGTGATATCATTAAGTATGTTAACAGCGTAAAACCTGTCAATAGCGTAAAACCATGTAAATCAATTCAAACTCGAATCAAGAATAATTTTTTAAAGTGTAAATTGGCATTTTTCAAAGTGGTATCTTGTGAGTGCGAGCCATGCTTGAGAGGAGATTTCAAAGTTCATCGCCACTTTTGGCCCATATCTGTATTCAAATTTACTGGAGTTGATGAGAAGTTTAATGGCTCGTTTCAAATCCCATTGCTTACAGTCAGCAGATACTGGAAGTAAACTTGTTTCCATTGACCTGAATGACTTTGAGAATTTAATAGAAACCAAGAAAATTGATATAGGACTTGAAACATCTAAATTGTTAAAAGAGGTTAAAGGAGTGATTGAGCTAGACATTATGAAATTTAAGGACTGCCTAACATTTCTTATTAAGAATTTTTGTGGTGAAGGGGTTGTGTTCGGTCAAAAAATATAACACAAATTTTAACTTATTTGTTTTGACAGTGTTTTTTGTCATCATCAGGACCTGTGTATGAATGCAAAAGAAATGTCAAACACAACAGAACAATTATTTGAGTGAACGTGTTTGTGTATGTGAGTGTGTGTGTGTGTACTTGTATATGTGAAGGAGTTACAATGATACACACTACGTGCGCACACACACTCATGCTTGCTAACAGTTAACATAATTTTTTCATTTGTAATGCGAGATTATAACTGTCATTTATAATAATTCACATTCTGTTGTCTGGTTTTACCTTTTTTGTGGCAATATTTACTTTCTGTTATACCATTTATTATAATGTTATGTATCAGAATTCTTATGTTATTTATATATATACTTTTTTTAGACGAAAAAAGGCTCCACAGTTGAGTGTAGTGAGTGTTCAATCAACTAGTATACCTCCAAAAGAAATGGTAACATATACAAAGCAGACTCAAACAGCACATACAACTCATGAAAGAGACGGTAAGCAGTACCAGTACTTGGCTTTGTTTAAATTTTAAAATATAATTTTCTTATAATCAAGTTTTTGCTATGTGCGAGAACAGATGGTCACAGAATGTTAGGTAACTGCATTAGACACCAGTCACTTGAACATTCCTTCAAAGTAAGTTTATTGTTTTGTTTTTACTGGGTTTTTATAACTTTTTTTGGAATCAACTGTATCACATAGATAAATATTGTTGCGAAGTCTTTGGTTTTTTTGTTTTTTACTTAACACCAGGTTTAATATCTTCTGTTTGAGCTTTCATAGAAAAAAACCACGGTTAAAATCGAGTTTGTTGTAGTATCTTTCAGCCATTAAAATTGAATATTAATTTATTTATTATTTTAAGCAATTCTTTGTACATCTTAGAAATGTAATGTAGCTATTCTAATAAATAGAATTTTGGCGTTTTGGCTTTATTCAAATATCTAAAAGTGTTTAGTTTTTTTGTTTTATTGAAAGGGTAGTTGTTGAAAATTAAGAAAAAAAATTATGTTCTAATTTGTTTGTAGTCGGTATAAAGTTAAACCGTTCCTGTTGTAATATATTTATGGTAATGGTTAATGGGTAATCTTGTTTCCCTCTCTTAGAAATGTGAGTAATTGATGTTCCATGTAATCTCCTTAACCCTTTCAATGCCAACCGGTTCTGCCTAGTGCAGTCCTAAAGTACCAGCATACTAGCTGGTTAGGGATCAATTACAAGTAATTAGTCAGCGGACAAATGTTTTATTAAGTTGTGATTTTTGTGTTTAAATTAAAAGTAGTGTCAGTTTATTTTATTGTTTTACTTTCGTATTTACAGAATGCCAAAACACAAGTTTTTATTTATTAATGCATTACAAAAAATGTCTCCCTTGGAAAAAAAGGAAATTTGATTGGGTTACAATATGCAGCTCTAATTTTTATAGCAAACAAAGGGAAAAGTGACATTGACAAACATGTTCAAGTGAAACACATTGACAGAAATTATTTCTAAGTGTTTGGATCAAACATGTCAGTTTTTTCGAGGTCTGTCCTAGTTTTTGAATTGGACAGTCTTACGAGTTAATTTTAGCAGATAACAAACCTAGGTTATATGGCATGGCTTATGAAACAGATGAAGTTGTTAGTTTGACAAGAAAAATGTACTGACACAATAGTGTACTTAGTGATTATTATATGTTTTTGATTAGCCATGGTACTTTCTGTAATAGTAAGGGAAGATAGTAAACACAACTCGATTTTAATTTTTTTTTTTTTTTTTTTTTTACAAAAAGTGTGATTTTAAATTTGCTTGCTACTTTTAATGGTGATTTTTAATAGAATAGAGTATTAATAAAACAAATAATTTTCTTTTTTTTACTACAATTGAAATGGGACAAAAATAAAAGAGTAATTAATGGTAAAAATGTGCTAGACAATGTCATATGCCATATTTAATTTATAATTTTTCTAAAATTAAATGTTTCCAAAGCATTCATCAGGATTGTGGCCTTTGTTTTGACATTGGTCCTTTTTATTTTGGCTAGCAAGATCTGGTACCTTTCTCAGTAATCTGCACTAAAGCACATGCCCATAGCACCAGTGAGAAAGGTCAACCAAAAATTAAAAAATTAACAACACCTGAATAAAAGCCACATCAGACACCTGAAGAACACATAAGAGAAGAAAATTGCTGGAATATCAAGACAAAGAAACCAACCAATCCAGTTAAACTCAGTACTCTTATATCCCAGTGTCTAGAACCATCATTATAGTGCAAATCTGTTGTTCATGCTACACCACAGAATCTAATCAAACAGATATCAGAACTGCATTCTGTGCTAGCTTGTATTTTCTGATGTTGCCTCTTGAATTTGAATATTTTTCTGCAATTTTCCCTCTTTTATGATTCTAAAAGGGCCAAGTAAACTCATAAAATTTTGACCCAAAAAGCTAGTTTAATTTTAGTAGACATGTTTTTACATTACTCTAATTTTACCACCAGTAAAGTATTCAGCAAATGTTGAACATCTGTCTCTACATTTTGGATATTTGTTGAAGAACACTTGTGTACATATGACGTGATAAATAAGTACTACCAAAAATTGTTGTACAAGTGTATGGGCTTGTTTTGTTTTATCATAGTATAAACTGATGTTATTTAGTTTCTTTTTAATATAAAATCTTATTCAAATGAAAAAATTATGATGTACTCACTTGTATCTTTTGAAGTTTGATATTTCCTTTGTTTTGTTACAGCTCAAGATAAAATGTATGTTAAAATTTTATTTCCTTTCCTGTGTTGTGTCTGTCTATACCACTTTGTATTTGAATAGGATCAGTATTGTGTCAATTTAGTTGGTTTTGATTAGAGTTATTTGACCTATTCCAATGCACAAAATGCCACAGATTTTTTGTAGAAACATAATTTTTCCAAATACACTGCACTCACCGTCTATGGCTTTTTTCCGTGATGTTTTGTCCAGTTTACATGTTTCAAGGCACTTGCCTCATCATCAGAACTTATAAAATCAATCTATGTCATAAAAAATGACATTTGTCAAAATATTAAAAACACAATACGGTAATTAAACTATGTACATAAATTCGTTTTAAAAATGTTCGGTGTGCCTTGCAAGACAACACGCGCCGTACTCCTGTCTTGCAAGGCACACCGAACATTTTTAAAACGAATTTATGTACATAGTTTAATTACCGTATTGTGTTTTTAATATTTTGACAAATGTCATTTTTTATGACATAGATTGATTTTATAAGTTCTGATGATGAGGCAAGTGCCTTGAAACATGTAAACTGGACAAAACATCACGGAAAAAAGCCATAGACGGTGAGTGCAGTGTATTTGGTTAACAAACACGTGGCTTGGGACTACAATAGGATTTATTCCGTTTAATTCAAAATAATTTTTCCACAATTCTTAATATCATATAAAGTCAGTTTTATTAAACCCTACTCTGTGCTTATATAATAACTTTCTATATAAGCTGTTTGTGAGTAATGTGGAATCGGCACTAAAAGATCAAATGTGTTACAGAATGTAGACTTGTTGTGACAATTTATTACTGGTAGGATTTAGGAAACTAAAAATTGTTTAGAAAAGAAAAGAAAGAAATGTTATGACACCATTTAACTCATGGTTAAGTAAAACAAGTGACCTTCACTGTTGTGTATAAAAATTGTCAAGTAGAACTTGAAAAAATGAAATAGGTTAGAGAGATGTATACTGAAATAGTAAGGAGTTACTACTGTAAGTCACTTCTTATGATATTTGTAGTTATCATGTCGGAGTATGGTATTAGATCAAGTCTTGAAAGCAGGGGTGTGAATAATTTCATAATTCCAGAAATAATTATTTCAGTATATGAAACTCCCAAAAGAAGGGTGACACATGCTAAAAGGTTGACACATTTTTTCTCAGTTGAATACATACAGTGGGTATTACAAAATATACATAACATAAATTACTAATGTAATACAGTTGTAGACGTGTAATGTAATTTAATACATTTATTACAACCCTTAGTGCAGAAAGACAAAAATATTCTGACGTTCAGTTGATGAAAACATGAATGCATCATTGTTAAGATGGCACATAAAGTACATTATTGCCAGCATAGTAAACATTGTTCGTTCATCTATGACATTGTCTAGCACTAGCAATGATATTTTATAAACTTTCTTGTCTATTAATTGTATGTGTTATTTTAAGTTATTATAAGTTTTATATTTTTAAACTGAAGTAATATCACATTAATGAATGCTTAAAATAACACTGGGTTACAAGTAGCTTTGTTAACATAGCATGACCACTTCAAGTATTTTAGACTATTCTAAGTATGTGGACTGTGTTATACAAAATAATATATATTAATGATGATGAGATGTTGAAAGTAAAAATGTTATCAGTGAAATGTTTGTTTTTTATTGTGAATATGGACTATATAAATTTCAGTAAAATAATTCGATTAATCTGTAGTCACGTTGGCAATAGAATTTCTGTTAAGATCCTTTGTATTTCTGTTAAGTAAATTTTATATCCTTTGTGTAGTGTTGCCAAAAATAATGGCCTTGGAACTGTTGACTCTACTGTTCATTCTTTTTAAAACGTGTATGAAGAATGCTACTAGCATTAAAATCAGATACACTAGAATCCTGCTAATCTGCAACCTGGAAATCCAAAGCCCAAATTTGGTGAAATAAAAAAGATTAGGAAAAGGAACAATGCACGTTATAACAAACACCTGATCCTATTTTTTACAGAATAATAACAATACACTTGAAAACATTGTGTAAATTAGTGGATAGTACTGATAACCAAATCAGAAGGATATGACTAAATGTATACAATATAGTAACATTTCATATAAAATCCATGTAGTGTTATACTATTGTTACAGTGTATTAATATTTAAGCTTTTAATTCTTAAGTCAATTAAATGTTTCTGACAAAGTGAGGAATACATGCAATTTGATGTGATATTGCTTTGTGTCTTACAACGGTGATCCCTGTTGGAGTTGCAGCAGTATGCTGCTCGATGTCATCTGAGGCATGCTCGGTGCTACTGTGTGCTTCATTGTTGCTCTCTTCAGAGTTTTTGCCAGATTTTTTTGTCACTGTTTGTACAATTTCTTGATCTGTGAACACTTCGTGGCCTTCATCATCCTCTAAAATCTATTGGTCAGCATCATTATCATTCGCTTCTTCACAACCAGGAATGTGTCGTATGAGCTCAAGAACTTAGTTTCTTTGATTTTTATGATCAGGTCTGTTGATGTAGGAGAGGCTGGGCAAAAGTTTTTGCCAAGATTTTCTTAAGAGTTGTTTTTATTCAAATGATGCCATGATTCCGCCACCCAGTAAATAACATCCTTACCTGTGGCTACTACCTACAGTTTTTGAAGAAGAGGTGGTTGTGGGTTATCTTTGTCTTCAATAAGTGTCCTAAGGAGTATTATAAGAGAGTTTATTGTTTTGCAAAACATTTTACTCCATAGGCTACAGTAAAGGAATGACTTTTGCTGGTAGGAAAATCACCTTCATAATGCCACAAACTAACTCGCCTCCAGAAGGATGACAAGCAGCATTCTCAGAAACGAGTAGTCCCCATGGTGACAAACAATTTGTTTCATTCAAGTGTTTCACTGCAGAAACAAATTGTGTTTCAAACCTTTCTTTAAAAGTGTTGCATTCATCCACGTTTTTCTCTGCCCCTATAGTATGCGGAGAGAGAGGTTGTTTATATTTTTGATTGCCCTTGGTTGTGCTGACTTTCTATTAACCATAAGTGGTCATTTATGTGTCCCCACAGCACATGCCAAAACAGTTAGTCACTCATTATTCATTTAGAGGACAGGTGCACTTTTTTCCTTTTTTTGGAAGTCCTTAAAATTGCCAGTCTTGTCAGTGTCATACGCTTCCTGTGGCGAGTAGTTTTCTGCTGCAACAACGTCAGAAAATTCGCTTATGTGCTTTGCCACTGCAGCGTGATCGGCAGTTAATTGTACACCTGTAATGGGTAACTCACGTATATGCCTTTTTTTTCTATCGCTATAGCTATCCTGTGGTGGTGTTGAATGACATATCCACATTCATTACCTTATTAAGATGAAGTTACTATGCCTTGATCAGAGACCCACTTAACAGAGTACCTTTTTCTCTCCTGAGAAAACCATTTAAAAAATGCCTCATCACGCTTACCAAATTGTGAAACTTTTGAAGTCTGTAGTTTTTCAGTACATTTGGTTGAAGATGATACACAAAACTGCCCAGTCTTAGGGTGGGTTTCCTTCCAGTCTGTAATAGTTGCATTTTCAGTCCCAGATTCAGCAGCTAATTTTAGTGTGCTTTCCATCTTATCCAAACGTTTTAAAACTTCTAGTTTGTTTTTTATGAACACAGAGTATGTTTCAATTTAATTAGCCATATGTATCCCTCTTAACACTGTCCGAGCAATTAAACTAATGAAAACAGCGCTAAAAATTGCCGAACTCTCACTAGTAAACAATGCGTGCAATTATAGATCGTTAGTGCCGGCACATAAGATCTTACACCTACACTGTACAAATAACTGATGTGTGTATTATGTTCTATGTGTTTGATAGATTTTTTTTTAGATCAAATCCAGTTAATCCAAAAACACTGTGTGCCAATTACTTTGGATTAGACAGACTTTAGTGCAATAAACTTTTTAAAAATCGTTTGTTTTTTTAATACCAGTTACCAATATTGAAAAAAATCAAACTGTTTTGTATTCATTGTTTTTTGTACTACTTAAATTTAAACATTTTTATAAGCTAATTGGTTTAGAATGATAATGTGTGATAGTACTTAATAAGGCAAATGTTTAGTGTAATTCACACGGCATGTTAGTGTTTGTACATAAAAAAAGACAACCTTCAGCCATGTTGATTAGCAAAATTAACATAATTAATTGATATTAACTTCATTGTGGTGTAGGGGTCTTATTTTTTCTTAACTTACCATTTACCAAAGTGTAGTAATTTTTATTCAGTAGAATGCATAATGACACTATAATGGTATGACCTTTGTTTCTAAGAGGTTGTTTATTATAATATGTTATATAATATCAGTAACGCTACACCACCATGAGGGCATTCTATATCAAGTGCCCTATGTTTCAAAAAATATTTTACTATATAAAGCCTTTTTTTTGTACTCAAAGTTTTTCTGGATAATAGAAAATCTTTTAAATATTAATTGTACATTCAGGTGTTTGAAGAAAATAATAATAAAATAATCTGAATTTTATACATTAACCAATTTGTTGTATCTGTAACATGCGTTGTAAGTTTTATCCGGGCTTACGTGATAGCAAAATGCTGAATCTATTTCAAGTCACCTAGTCAGTGTTGCTGAACATTTTTTAATTTTTACCAAGTATTCAATAATATTTGAAGTGTTTAAAACCACGGTTTAAACATTTTTTAACTATTATTCACTTTTTAAGTGGCAATTTTTACTTCCATATTCCATAAGGAAATGGAAGTATGGTGATGGCGAAAAAAATCGTGTTCGAGATAAGGGCTGATTCTGATTATACTACCCTCAAAACATGAAGAAAAGTAATTTTACAAAAAGTGTCTGTGTGTAGAATTTTTCTATGGAACGATAACTGCTGCAAATTCAAACAGAATCAAATAATTTTTTGCATACGTGCCTGAGTTGTAGAGGACTCAAAGGCCTATTGATTTTGGTGAAGATTGATTAAGGGAAAGGTGTAGTTTACCTGCAACATTTTATGTTTTAACAAGTGTAGTTTACCTGCAACATTTTATGTTTTAACAAGTGTAAAGTACTTAATTTTGATTATCCTGAAAAGAAGGTCATAATAATCCACTGCAGAAAGGTACATGAAAATGATAGTTGAATGGGAAGGGTAATTTTTTATGTGTACTACGTTATCAGCAACAAAGAAGTAGTTTGTTGTTAAAATTCCTTCCCGTGCTGTTTGGTGGTATACGTTAGTGACTACAGTTCTTCTGAAGAAAAGAAGTAGTTCGTATGGAAATACAGCGCACACCGCTTATTATGATCACTTTAGGACATAGCTAGTCTGATAACATTAACCGATTGATAACAATGAACGAAAGAACCAAGTAGAACTTTGGAAAGTTGTTTATTCACTTGCTAGTACACTACATACAGTATAATGAAACTTAGTACAGTACAACAAAAACTTACATGTAAGCCAACTGTATCGGCATCAATTAAAAAAGTCTTTTATTGTTGTTTGCCTCTGGTTTTCTCTCAATAGATCATTAATAAAGCGTTCATACTCATAATGTTTCAGAAAATCTACTGACCTGTGCTGGACACCGCATCGTAACACTTTTAACGCCTTTCTCATTTCAGCGTTTGTTGTAGGTTGAGGAGGTTCAGTAGCATCATCATCTTCTGCTTCAGCCTCTTCTGCTCCCACTTGTGAGTCTGAGGATGTGGCAGCTTCACACACATCGTCTTCTGTCGGTCTAGCAGCAACAATTATGTCTTCGTCGATCTCCATCCATTCTTGAAATTCGTCTACAATCATGTCTAATGGACGAATGTCTGCTGTATTTTTAGATTCTGGGGCCTGTTTTGAAAATCCTCCATGCTTGAAGCAGTTCCGAATCATACTTCGTGAGACATTATTCCATGACTTGGCCAGGAGATGCAGGGCCTCAAGAACATTGGTTTGTTTTGCAAGGTCATTTGCACTCAGTTCTTTTGTATTCTCCATGTTTTCTAGGATTCTTGTGCGCATCTCATGGCGATTCAATCCCTTTAGGGTTCAAATGATCCCCTGGTCGCATGGTTGTATCAATGAAGTCATGTTGGCAGGTAAGAACACAAGGTTGATGTTCTTTAACTCACAGTTTACATTGTGTGCTGTACAATTATCAATCAGCAAGACAATCTTCCTGTTTAACCTACTATCCCATTTTAATAGCCATTCTTTGAATATTGTAATGTAGCGGTTTTTACCTGTGTTTTTAATATGGCGCTTACTTACTTTTTGTGTATTATTTAATAGTGTACGAGTCGTTTTATACTTTTTCTTAATACTTACTAAGTCGACCGTATTCTCGTCGCTCAGTTCAAATTTTTCCGCCTCGCCGCCTGATTGGTTCCCGCTGTCTGGCCAAGTCAAATTCGTCAACTGCAGTATTTTTATTGTTTATGTCCCAAATTCTTATATTACCTTTTTTAAGTTAATCAAACATACAACGATTGATAAATACGAAGATTTATTTAACACTTTCTTTATATTATCAGGTCAATTACAGTTGAGAAATGAAACATATATTTATTTTAGCTCCAGTGTTTACAAGTTGCTCAGTTGGCAGCGTCCTGCTTCGTTCAGTTCATACGTAAATGCCACAATGGCGTACAGTTTTACGTTTTATAATAATAATCTCAGGGATAAGTTCTTTAGACTACAGAAGTTGGATTACAGACTAATAAATGCACATAAATTCATAATATTCCTTATAACTAAAATACAATATGTGATATTTTAAAATATGAAAAGTAAGTTATTGAAAATGAGAAATAGTGCTTGTTAGGTTAAATTTAGTGAGCAAATCACGTTTTTAAAATTAGTTAATATAAAATCAAAATCCAGTGATAGCTTTGCTGTATCAAAAGTGATTATTTAACCAAGTTCAGTTCGAAAAATTAATTTAGTGACAGGTGAAGTGAAAGTAAAATTGTTCGTTTACTATGGGTTATTGAAAGTTTTAATTTTGGGGTGAAGTATTTAATTTATACTTTTTGTGAAATAGGGTGATACGATGAGACTATTCACGCCTCATCGTATCACCCTATTTCACAAAAAATGGCTTTTTTCAACTGTATGATTCATAGATTGCTGGCATTGCCCTTATCCACAGATGATTATAACAATGAACTAAACATTATCAAACACATAGCATTAGCCAATGGATACAAAAGTCATATAGTAGATAAAATAATTAATAAAATACAAAATAAACCAATAAATATTGATGTATCCAAAGAAAAAGTAAACAAATACATTGCTATAGAATATGGTGAAAATCTATACCATACTTTAAAAAACCAATTAAAAAAGCATAATATTACTTTGGCTACAAAGGCAAGTAATAAACTTGAGAAAAAACTTACATTTACCAACAAAAATATACCCTCCGATATATTTGATGGTACTGGTGTATATAGACTTAATTGTTCTGATTGCGCACAGTTCTATATAGGACAAACAGGTCGTTCTTTCAAATTACGCTATAAAGAACATATCCCAAGCTCCAAGTCAAATGTAATAAGATCCACATTTGCAGAACATTTGAGCTCATATAACCATAATATAAAGAGTATTAATGATAATTTGGATATCCTACATAAATGTAAAAAGTCACTAAAGCTGGACACCCTTGAAAGGTTCGAGATATATAAAGCCATAAAGAAGGATCACAATCATATCCTAAATGAGAAAGCAATACATACCAATAATGTTTTATTTAATAGAATCGATCTTATAGAACGAGAAATTGGCTATATCAGATCGATAAATTGAACCAAGGTCAAACCGGCATTGATTAGTCTTACCGTGGGGGCGTTCCTGTACAGGTTCGTTTGCGGCCGCGTTGTTTTTATATTTTATTGTTGTAATGTTATTTTGTTGTGATATAGTTTATTTATTATTTATATAATGTTATGTGTTGTTTTTAAAATTTTTTAATATCTGACAAGATGTATATGCATCAAAATGTTTTGACTTAATTCATATTCCGATCTGATGATGACACCAAATGGTGTCGAAACTAGAGTCATCCTAAAAGGATTTTAAGAAACGTTGACAGAAGGTAATTAGCCTATTTTATAGTCTTAATCGTTTCTGGAGGCAAGAAAAATGTTTAAATACTCTAATTGACTCTTGGTTATTGTTTTCTCTTTAAACTTACAAAATTCCTTCCTTCATGCTAGGCCTACAGCCTAGGTTTCACAATACTCCTATTCAACATTCTTTACAATTCACTAACTTTATTTAGTGGTTCATTGAACATTTTCTATAGGAACTGATTAACAAAAAAAACATCGGTGCTTTAAACAACACACCTTTTATTATTAAAATATTTTCTTACCAGGTCCAAGCCTGAAATTAAACTTCTAATTATTATTGGTTTCTTACTTCTATCTCACCTATCTTCTAAGTTTATTAATGCTATGGTTCTTACAATAACAAAACTCTTATAATAATAATTTTTCCCACTAATCTAAACAATAAAACTCGTTCACAAATTCCTTCACTAAACCTAGTGTCTCCTTCTCCCATCTTCCACTCTAATGTTTTAACTTTGACATTATTTTTATGTATTTCTTACCTTCGATTACTTAAATTAATAGATACAATTAGTTTAGATTTCTTACTATCTAACATGCTTTTAAAGATTGTTTTGCTATATCAATATAGTCTGCTTTTTTACTGTATTCTACACTGTATCCACTCACACTGCACTTTTCCTTTCACATGAGGTTTTTTTATCTGTTATCACTTTTACTTTTACACTATGTTATTTACATAGTTTGTTGTCATTTATTTCTATTTATGTATTTATATCCTTCACCTGATATTTTACTTATAGTTTGTTTATTTAGTATATCATCACTGGGTGGTTATTGGTCATTAACATTTGTTTTATTCTCATTTCACATTTGTCACTTTTGTATTAATTATTGCCTTTACTCAGCTCAGTTATATTTTACTTGCTTTTGGCTAGTTTATTATTTAATAGGGTATTTTTTATTTCTATCTTCGTATCTTATACATTCATGTTTCTTTTCTTTTCATTTAACATACATAATATCTCTATTTTATTTTTATGGTTTATATATTTTACATCTTATTAATGCCTTATCTATTTTAGTGCATTTATTTTACATTTTATTTATTAACTACATCTTGGGGTTATAATGATTGTGGTCATACTTTGGGTTACATCCTGGTTTCTCGTTCCTTCATTCTCTTTTCTCCAAACTATTAGGTTAAGTCATAGTCAGTTTCTTAGTCAATTGTTATTTCGTAGTTGGGTTATCAATCTTCAAGTTATAAGTTTTTTAACATTTCTTCCTACCTTCAGCTTTTTCTTTTATTAATTATTAGTGGTATTTTGCGCTATCTTATGTCATGTTACATAATGCATCGCCGCCAAAATTGATTATTTCAAAAATAAAGATTGTTTTCTGAAATCATCATCATAGTTTATTAAATCAAGTTGTTATTATTATGGAATTCATCAATCGTTATCTTCTTCTTTAGTTTATCTTTATTAATTCATGGTTCATGATTCTGGATATGATATTATTCTCCTCTTTTACTTTTTTATTATGACTGTTATCCCTTGTATGTTCTATCTCCCTAAAATTTTCTTCTCTTCCATTCATATAAATTGGTACTAGACAGAGGGCACATGTGGCTCTATTACTCTGCTATCTATTGTAGCATGACAGATAATGCCCATAGTTCTGAATGGAAAGAAAGATCATAAAATAAAATAAAAACAATTTTAAATCCAAGAAAGAACATTAAAAATTAATTAAGAACCACCGTAAAGCACAATCATAGATTGAAGTAAGAGTTTCATTAAAACCATATATACAATGAATGATGAGTAAAAAAAATAAAAAAATAAAGTAAGGAAATACCCAGGTAGGATAGGAGTAAGTAAGGAAGAAACCAGGACAAGACAACATTCACAATAAGAAGGAATACTTTTATAAGAAACAAGTAGGATAGGAGTAATTAAGGAAGAAACCAGAACAAGACAACATTCACGATAAGAAGGAGTGCTCTTGAAAGAAATAAAAACGAAGCCCCAAAGGAAAATAAAAATAAATGAAAGTATAACAAAAAACCCTAATTTAGAAAACCATGTAAAATGGATATAAACCAAAAGTGTATAAAGTAGAATTAAAAGTGAACCAATGTGAATTAGTAATATAATAGAAAAAACAAACCTTCATTATCCTCTATAAACAAACTTCTTGATTTTAAAAAGACTATAAAACTAATTAGAAATAAAGTCAAAGAATAAAAGGGGACCAGTGCAAGTTTCTATATTATATTAAACTAGCTAAACCCGGCCACGCTTCGCTGTAGCTCAGTCTGATATGAAATGAATGGGAAAGTAAATAAAAGTATTCTAGCGAACATAGATTCACCGAGAAAACACATCATTCAATTCAATACCCTGCCTTGCGTTGCTGTGGCTATGCTGTGGAATGAAAGGAAAGGAAGAAAAAAGATGTTTTTCACAGAAAATCATTTTTTATTGTAAAGCTAGTGGATTGACTACATTTTTTGTTTGTCTGTTTTCTGCATAAACATTAAGATCAGATGGTTTACTGACTCTGGAGCATGCGACGTATAATTGCCCATGAGAGAAGCAATTGTTTTCTAAATTCAAACCGCACACTTGCAAAGATTGCCCTTGCGCTTTATTGTTGGAACTCGAACGCCATGTCGGTCGGAATGAGTGGTATTCGTGGAAGTAGTACGTCTTCACCTTTATGAGGTCCAATCAGAATTGTTGCTTCAATTAGATTGTTCATCAATTTTTTAACTACTAATCGTGTGCTATTGCATAACTTTGGCTGATTGATGTTTCGGAGTAATATAATTGGCACTCCAATTTTCAAATTCAGAATGTGTGACGGTAATCCGGGAACATCGAGAGAATTAAGAAATTCCGTTGGAAAATTCACTACTTCACTGTGGTTCATCACGGAGTCAGTGGATTTGTATGTCACTGTTTCACCTGCAATTCTGTTTAGAATGATGTTGTTCATATCGTGTATGTCGACATTTTTAGCCGCTAGAATGGCTCTTCCGCTCAACCATGCGTGATTTCGATAATTTGTTTCGATGCTTTGGAAAACCTTGTCTACTAATTCTTCTTTTGAGTTCACGATGTTGCATAAATTAGATGGGAAGGTGATTTTTCCTGTTTCTGGATTTGTAGGTACAGTGCCGTTACCGACCTCGAGTAATTGTCTTGAAAATATGTCAGCTGTTGGATCGGTTTGAAGCTGAACTCTCATATTTGTTGTTAAATGCATTTTTTGACTGTGCTCCAAAAAGTTGAATATTTCAAGCAGGCATGCAATTCATCAGCTGGTGTTGAGCGAGGTATAACTGGAAGCGTTTGCCTGAAGTCACCGGATAGTAACACCAATGCTCCACCAAATGGAACCTGATTATTTCGCAAGTCTTTCAATGTATGGTGACTTCTTGTGAGCCATTGTACACTCATCCCATACAATGATTTTGCACGCCTGAAGAACCTTTCCCATTCCAGTTGATGTTTTTGAAATGTTACATGTTGGGTTTTCTGTGAAGTGCATGTTTAGTGACAGTTTAAGAGCTGAATGCGCTGTTCTCCCTCCTTCCATCAACGTGGCGGCAATGCCTGAAGAAGCAAGAGCTAACGCAATATGGCCGTTTGAACGGATTTTAGCCAGGATCAAGGAAATTAAGAACGTTTTTCCAGTTCCACCTGGAGCGTCCAAAAAGTATAATCCACCGGATTGGTTGGCCACAGCTTGTATGATGGTATTAAATGCTATCTTTTGTTCTGGAAGGAGTTTCGGTGTATTTTCTTGGACGAACAAATGTAATAAGTCATTTCTGTTGTGTGATTGCTGTCTGAGCAGCTTTCTGTCGAATGTTGCATTGATGGACCGATTTGGTGCTGTCATTCCCAATTGTGCCAACAACTTGCCGCACATTGCAAGACAAAGATCCTCAATGAAGATTAGCGCTTCATTGTATATTTCTTCTGTGAAATCCAAGCCATGATTTTGTGTTTCTTGATGCATCTGTGCAGAATATCTTCGGCCATGTAGTCTTTGTATTTCTCCCACAATTGACCTGGTTGTGACGGGGAACATGTAGATAAAATAATTGCAAACAGCGTACGTATTTGAAATGGATTAGAAGTGGCGGATGAATCTTCAATTGACTTGTCCCAATGATCTTCGTTGTCCAGCACATGAAGTGCCTCGCACGCATTCCGATACATATTATGTACTATTCCATCCACTGTTCGTAAATGTATAAATGATGTTGGACCACGAACGGTAATCAGAAGCAACCATAAATAAAAGCATTCAGCATTGTTCGGATGTACAGTGTATATTCTTCCTAAAGCATTTGATGAAAATATTCCAGGTTGTCCAACTACTGCTTTGCCTCTCTTCCTTCTTTCAAAATTCTTTCGTGTTGCGTTCCAAGTGTAATAAGTCGGAATGTCTGCATACATCAAAGTTCTTGCAAAATCATCTGCTTGACATAATAGAAAAAACGCTGTTAATGTTGTGTTCGGTGGATTTGTTGCTCTGTCCTGTATGTTCCGTGAAATATACTCTGTCCGTTTTCAAGATGGACAGCAAGATGAACGACAGTTGGATCCCTCTCGTGGATTGGAAATCCTAAAATACACCACACAGCTTCATTGCTGCTGATATATCTGCTGATTTGATATTGAGAGATTTCATCTAAATTACTTCTTGTTGAAACTCCAAACACGGCCATATCGCTGCCTTTGTTGACGTATTTACAAATGTATTTTATGGATTTCACAGAATTGCAATACTCAACGTTGATATGTGCTTTGAAAGTTTTCGATAAAAGTGGTGAATATGGAACAACCCAATGATTATCGACTTCAATGTCATTTCCTCTCACTTTCAAAGTAATTGCTTTTCCATTGTCTTCTGTACTTCTTCGTCGATATAGTGGGTAACCATCATTGCCAGTAATTGTGTCTTTTAACAACTCTCGAGGATACCTTTTAGAGCATTTTCCATTGATCATACACAGTGAATTTGTATTGATTGCTCCACATGGTCCGTGTATCATGTTCTTGGTCACAACTTCAAACAACTCACTATCAATTGTGGGATCTGGTATTTCGGCAGATATTACTTTATCGATTTCATTTGGCATTATCTTCACAGTAAGCCATATTAGAATGTGCGCATGTGGCAATCCTCTTATTTGCCAGTCCACAGAGTACATCCAACATTGTGTTTCTCCGAAAACGCGTAGTGAAGTGATGAAATCAATTAATGTCTTTAGCTTTTGTTTGAAAACGCGTGCTGTTATGTCGTGGTGATCAGTAGGAGTTTGTCCTGGAAGTAGTAACTCTTTTATTTCATCCCATGCTGGATTACATGTAAATGTAATGAAAAGATCAGGACGACCATATTTCCACACATACATAATAGCGTCCTGCGCATATTCATGCATATGTCGCGGACTACCAGTATATGTGGCAGGCAATATGGTGATCTTTCCTATGTTGCTTATATCACCATCATTACTTATCGCGTCTCTCAAATGTATATATTCTTCTGATCTCAGTGTCTTTTGATTGAGCCTAATGAATAGTAGTCGTTCCGACTCTATTTTCGCGTACATATCAACGATGTACTGATGGAAGAGCTGACGGCATTTCAGAATATGGTTATCTTCATTTTCACGTACCATAATCCGATAGGAATAATAATTCATTGAACTAACTTTTTTGCCTGTGTGTTCACCTGTGACTGTGTTTATCATTTTGATGTTGAAATGATAACCATCTTGACCACCTGGAAACATAATTGGATATTGCAATGGATCGTAGCATCTATGAGTGTCAGCAATTCTTTGTAGTTGCTCATTTCTGCGCTGCAAAACGATATCGCGAGGATGAAATTCTTCTCCAACCATGACAATTGCTACCTCATCAATTGTTGGCGTGTTATATCGTCTGACATGCTCACTGGCTGGTGTTTGATCAGCACGAATAACAATTCTATGGCTGTCTGATGGCATGAGATCAATCGCATTTTTGAACATCCGAATTAAATTATTGTTGTCATGTAACATTTTTTGCAATGACTCAACAATATGCCTTCTGATTCCAGTAGAGATTTGGCAGCATGCATTCAATTGGTCATTTTCATCTCCGATGAAGTAGATTTGAGAAATTTATGGTTATTGCTGGGAAAAGGAAGCAAAGAGCCAGCTCTGTGGTAAATTTGTCTGTGAATTTTAAATGTCGGCATAAAATGCTCCGCTATAACGTTAGCGCCGAATGAAGTCATCTGAAAACAGGAATTGTAATTTCTGATGTTTTTGAGGAAATGTTTTGAATCATCAGTAATTCCATTTAACAAACTTTTCAGTGGTTCTTTTGGCTGCTCAAGTTCAGGTAGCTTCACTTTTCTGCTCGCGCAGTTCATTCCCGGGGTTTCTCCTTTAAATTTCATTGCTGTGCAGTGCGCACAAACTTTGTCCATTTTTCCGATTTGAACGAATTTACATGAGGTATTGTATTGAATATCCGGTTCGTATGAAAAAGCAATTCGGTGATATGAAGCTCGATCATTCAGATATTGTAACTGCATACGTCTTCGCTGTTGATCTAATTGTTCTTGGCATTGTTGAGACGATTGTGCTGCTCTTCTTCTTCTCGATTCAACTCGTAAGACTTCAAGTCTTTCTTCCCGCTGATCTGCCGATTCTTCTGCTCGCCTTTGAGAAGTTCTGACTCTAACACGTTCATTATCGTCTAAACGTTCTTGATCAGTGCGGTTTGACCTCCTTTGATGTTCTGTGATTGCGTGTCGAGAACGGCAGCCTATGTTCGAACGTGGGCGAGGCATTACAGATGATTAATGAATGTGTTACTATGACTTAAGACTAAAGGCTGCTGTACTATGACTAAGACTCTTTTATTATGACTTAAGTATATGAAGCTCGATCATTCAGATATTGCAACTGTATACGTCTTAGCTGTTGATCTAATTGTTCTTGGCGTTGTTGAGACGATTGTGCTGCTCTTCTTCTTCTCGATTCAACACGTACTACGGCTGGCGAAAACACAGACGACGATCAACTGGAAAAAAAACGAAAGAAATGAATTGAATTGAATGCAACAATCAAAATCAAAGTAACTCACATTTTGATTTTCGAAAACAGATAATTAAATCATTTCCCAGATAATCAAATCACTTCCAACGATTGATTATGCACATCAATGTGAACGAAAACAACAACTTTTCTCTTCTTCTTCAACTCGTAAAACGCGTACTATGGCCCGCGAAAACACAGACGATGATCAACTGGAAAGAAACGATAGAAATGAATTCGATTTTTGAAAACGCGCGTATTCGAATGCAACGTTGTGTCAAAATTTCATTTTACTATAAAAACACGTGCATATTCGAATGCAACGTTGTGTCAAAATTTCAAGTCAATCGACCGACTACTTTTCGAGTTTTGCAAGCACAAACATACGCAGGCTGAATTTTTATATATAAAGATAAACTTAATGTGTCAACGTTGGAGTTCATAAACTAAGTAAGTTGTGCATTTATACAACTTTATAGTTTTTATATTGTGTCAATAAATAATATTTAATTGAGTATTATAATGACAAATAATACAAGTGTTTCTAAATAATAACTGCCACTCTTTATATACAACATTCATTAGAATGACAGTAAATAAAACAAGAGCAGGCCATATAAAAAGTGAAGTGACCAAGAATCATTACCCCAAAAATCAGACAAAAACAGCTAAGACTGAAAATAAAACTAGTTATAAGAAATAGTGTAAATGATGGAAGGACACATGTTTTGTTTATTTAGAATAAGTTCAAATAGCTCAAGGATAAAATGTCTGAGAGTACAATCCTTTTAGTATAAAACTTTTATTATGTGTTGATAGTGATAATCAAGTTTAAAATGTCTGAGTTTAAATACCATTGTTAATTTCAATTATTTGTTATGGATTAATAGTTTGAATCCTATACTAAATGTTCTATTGTTAAAGTAAGAAAATGTTAATTAATGTTATATTAGAATAGAAAGTCAGAAGGGGTATAAACAAGCTGTATTATTAAAAAACTTTGTATGTAAAAACAGATAAAATCTAGGTCAAATGGTAAATCTAAACAACATTAAAATTGATGAATTAAGTGCAATAAAATAGTTAAACTGATAGAATTTATATAAGGTAAATCAGTCACAGAGTCATATAACTGGAACTATAATTAAGAAAGACATTGTAAAAAGATAGTAAGAATTATTGTTAAAAATGCAAATGTAAAAACTGAAAATTCAAAGAGGGGAGTCACAAATTAATGAATAATATTTAAAAAGATAACCAATTAATTAAATTACAAGAAATTAAGGGAAGATAAACCTTTTATGTCAATCTGAGATTTAGTACAATCATAAATATAACATATAAAATGGCAAACATTTTGAGAAGGACAGGAAGTAAATTTTAAGACTTACAATTTCAAAATGAAGAAATATAGCATTTTAGATAAAAAACTTAGTAAAACTATCTTATTTGGTATAAAATCAAGCAGAATGAACTGAAGAAAAAGATTATGTATTTAGTATTTCATAAAATTAAATAATAAGAAAAATATATTCAGTAATATAATGTAATTTTCATGAATGTAACGGAAGCTAGAAAGATTTGAAGTAATGTATTGCTAATATTAAATTGGCTAAGATGTTTTTAGATGACGAAGGAAGTTAGAACAGTTGATTATTAGACTTTGTCGAGCACGTTTGAACGAGAGTGGCTAAATAATAACCTAATAGCGAAGACAAGCATGGCGTTCAACCCATAAGCGTAGTCTACTGCGAAAATCGCGAGTTTTGTAAAATTTCATTTCAACATTAAATTCAGTGGAACTAACACTTACAAACATTAAAATAACTTAACACAGAACAGAAAACAAATGAATACATAATTTAAACGATTAAAACCATTAATTCCAAATAACGAAATGAACAGTGCAATTGTCGACCTTATTAACTATAGTGAAATATAACTTAATCCAACACATTTTATCGAAGTGAACCACAAACACTTAACCAGGACCACTCCACTAACACCAGAAGGAATAATCGCAGCTGCAGGAACGAGAAATCATTGGAAAAGCAGCATTTATTTGAAGCAGATTCATCGAGGGGCATTCGTCAATTACATCTGAACACGGAGCGGCCATCTTTAAGTTCCCACAATTCCAAGCGCCACTGCCAGTATATCTTTATGGTTCGAACAATTTCTTTACTTACCATTATATATTGAATGATATGTGTGTATTTTAATTAATAAGCTTATATTTTGTAATGTTATACTTTCTATACTTTGCCCTTTTCTCTGACTATATATAAAATAACTGTTCAAAGAACCCGAGAAAATATAATTTGTAAAATCTATTGTTTTACCCTGAGAGAGTCGATTCATTAATCGATATAAAATCGATTACTTTATTATTTGTTAATAAAATTCCTTGAATAGTATAAAATTGAATCCTATTTATTCCTAAACTATAAATAGAATAATATATCACCTTAGTTGAGACACAACTACCAGAATTTGACAACTTTAAAGGAAGATAACCTGCAAATAATGAAAAATCGCCAATCCATTGTTCCGGGAGACAATCCTATTAACTAATAAAAGAATTCTAAATACACGAAAGGATATAATTTGACAAAAACAATTAATAAGAAGTTCGAAACACCACGAAACAGTTAAAAAAAAATTTACAAACTACAAGAATTTTTTTAATTTGTTACAAATTGGCGACCAACTATGGGGCTTTAATTAGTGATTGATAGGCCACTATAATTTGCCCAACTCCTAATTTAAGCTTGGCAGCAGTTATCAAGTTAGTAGAAAAGGAAAATGCAATGTCGAGCAACATCGAAGAAACGGGTGGCGGAGGCCGAAAAGGAAATCAATATGGAGGACAAAGAGGCGACGCCGGTGGAAGACGTGGAAATGTTATTAACCCCAGTGGAACCTAAACAACCCACACCACCAGAGAAACAACCTGAAATACCAACGCAAACAGGGGAGATCAATATCCCGGAGAAGGAGGTAGAGAAATCCAAGACCACTGAAGATACGAAGATAGTTAAGATGATGGAAATGCTCCTACAAATGAAGCAGAGAATGGAGGAAGGTAGTAAGAAAATGGATTCCACAAAGGAAGAATTAAGCAAGAAGATGGAGGAAAACAGCAAGAAGATGGAGAAGAAAATGGATTCTATAAAAGAAGAATCGAGTAAAGAAAGGAAGGAAGGCAACCAATCATTAAATAAGAAGTTGAAAGATTTAAAGGAGGACAACCAGTCTTTAAAGGAAGAATTCAAAACAACCAAGGAAGAATTGGGTAATAAAATTGAAAATAGAAATAAGAAAATAGAGGAAACCAGCAAGGAACTGAAAGAGGACAACCGAACCTTGAGTCAGAAAATTGATGAAACTAATCAGAAGATGGAGGAAACCAGCAAGAAGATGGAGAGTGACAACCAACTGTTAAAGGAAGAATTGAGTAAAAAGATGGATGAAAACGACCAATCCACAAAGGAAGAATTAGGAGAATTAAGTCACCAAATCGAAAAGACCAATAAGGAAATAGAGGAAAACAATAAGAACATGGAAGAGAAGATGGAGGAGAAGTTGGAGGAATTGAAAGAAGATAACCAACTATTACGAGAAGAATTAAGAGAGGTCAACCAGGAGAATCTGGATAGGTTAAATGAGAGGATAGAATTGTTGAAGGAAGAACTGAACAAAGAAATCAACGATAATAAGGAATCCACAAATAAGAAATTAGAAGAAGAAACCATAGTAATGAAACAACAAATTATGGAAGTGGATGAAATGTGTAGCCAGACGGAGAGAGAAGTACAGGGTCTCAAAGAAGAGGTAAACACCAAGTTCACTAATATCGAAGAGTACAGTAGAAGGAAGATACGGAACCAAATCGCAGAAAGGTGTGACGGAATGGAAGAGGCTATGACGAATATAACGGGTCAAGTACGGCAGAGCCAAGAAGAAATGGAAGTCATGAGAAATCGACCTACCAACTTTACTGGGATACCAATCAATGAAAATCGGGAATGGTTAAATTTCCGACAGTACAAAAGAAAACCAATGGAGGTCCTGGCCCGGATTGAGGAATACTTCGCCAAACATAGAGGGAGTAGGTGGAATAACAACCGGGAGATATTGGACGAGTCGTTCAGGGAAATGACCGACAATTGGTGGATGGCGAATCGAAGTGAGATCGCGGACTACCAATAGTTCAGAAACCTGTTCAAAGCGAAGTACTGGTCAGAAACCACGCAGAACTTGATACGAGACAATATTTGCCATGGACGATACAAGGCCCAACTAGGTAACACCATGACGGCTTATTTCTTAGGAAAGGGGTGTCTGGCGAAACATTTAGAACCGGCAATACTCGAGGAATGCCTGGTGAACAAGTTGTCCTACCACTATGACGAAGATATAATCAGAGCCAGAAGGGGTAGCCAGATAAAGACAGTGCAAGCCGTGACCGAATTACTGGAGAGTTATGAGAACGAGGAATACTACCGTCAGAGTAGAAGGAGGAACGATAGGCCAGAAATAAGAAGTAACCAGTACCCCAGTAACAGTAACAACCAGAATGGTAACAACTACCAAGGGAACCGAAACCATCAAAATAATTATAATGGTAATAATAACCCGCCGAACAATAATAATAATAACTTTAACAATAATCCGAATAATAATAGGAACAACAAACACTACCCAAATAACTGAAATAACTATTATCAGCACCCTAATAATTCTTATAGTCAGAGAAACCCCCACCCCGGTAATACTGAACGTTATTACCAAAATAATAGGAATTACAATTCCAACAACTATAATAATAACAACAGGGTTTCCCGACCACGGGTAAATTTCATAAGAGCTGAAGATAATGGGCCAAGAAGGTATAACTGTCAGCGAAGAAACAGTTTCCACGATTGAGATTGTCGGCGGAGGAGCAAAGAACATGATGATCCGAAGTACAAACAACATAGACGAAGTACCAGTCTAGATGATCCTGGCCGGCAACCAAACCAAGAGCAAATCTTTGAACATAGTACAGAGCGGCAAGAACCGACGCAAGGTTTCGAGACCGACACCTCGGTCGGCCCAAATAACAACAGCGAACACGATAATTTAAACGGGAGGAGGCAGTGATGAATTATCACGACCCTTCACTGCTCCTATCTCCAGGGTATAAACAAGAGTTGCAAGGTGCAACTGGATCGAATAACATTACCATCATTAGAAATAACTATCTGAAAAACATAAGAACTGAACTATTGGAGGAGAACGACACCAGCCTCAATAGTCAGAATAATGAAATAATATATATAAAAGCGGAAGTAGAAGGAATCCCCGCCAAAATTTAAAAAATAGTAAGATCAACTTACCAGCGATTTGAAAAGAAAATAATTTGAAATTAGAAAAAGAATTGAATTTAGAATTTAATGAAAACCACAAAATTTGAAAAAATTAGTAAGACCAACTTACAGAAAAATTTGAAAGAAAATACTTTGAATTAAGAAGAAGATTTAGAATATAAAAAATGGTCAAAATTCTAAAATATAAGTAAGACCAACTTACACAAATAATTTAAAAGGAAACAATTTGGAATGAAAAAGAAGAATTTGAGTTTTGTAAAAACGACAAAATTTAAAAAATAGTAAGATCAACTTACCAATAATTTAGAAGAAAATAATTTGATTAATTAAGAAGAAGAATTTGTTATAATAAAATGGTCAAAATTTTAAAAAATAGTAAGATCAACTTACAACTAATTATTTATGGAATTTAATTTTGGATGAGATAAAAAGAAGAATTTGAATTTAATAAATAAAAAACCGACAAAATTTAAAAAAATAGTAAGACCAACTTACACAAATAATTTAAAAGAAAACAATGTGGGATTAATTAAGAAGAAGAATTTGTGACTACAGTACAACCTGTCACATCCGGTCCTGTGATATCCGGAACCTCCCATATCCGGACGTATCTCCAAACTAATTTTTGCAATTTTGGTTAGCGAAATGGTTAGGGATGTAAAGATACTACTCTTGATGTTTTGGCTGTTCACTACTTTTTCTTCACTACACTTAACGTCATTCTGCGATATGGTTCACTATTTTTGAATATTTAAGTTTTTACAATTGAAATACTTTATTTGGGGCAACTGAGTCTTAGCTTGCGTCCAGCCGACGCAGCGGCGTTAGGTCAACTCACTTTACATGCGGGCGGACGTCACTGCCTTTCTTGCTACCAAATTTCGTCGCTGTTCATAGCCTTCATGTGTCAAATTGTTAGTAGTGGCATCGGGAACATGGTTTGTGAGTGTTCCCCAAGCGTTGACGAAATTACATTGCCTCTCTCTACACGTCACACAAAGGGGCGGGATCTCTAATTATGTTTCCGCCCGCTTCTGAACACGAGGCGAACAAAATTCACAATCAAGCCATGTTGTTTTAGCTTCTCGGCGTCGGTTGCGCGCCTGCTGGTGTTTGCGCTTGTCACACAGTACTACAGTTCTTAGAATTGTATTGTGTTGTTGCATACCTGCCGCATTCCAACGTACAGCTACAAAGTTTTTACTTTTCTCCCCAACGGAAATACACGCATGTGTGCACTGGACTTCTGGGAATCAAACTGCTGTTGAACACACTCACCGCCGCATTCTATTGTACTGGCTACACCTCACTGTGCCTTTGTTTGAACTACAATTTATATTACCATGGGACTGATCACGCAGATGAAAACGAATTTACAATTTTTTAATAAAATAAAAACCCCTCCTTTTTAGCCCCGTTACAGGGATGGAAAAGTGAAAGTTGTACTGATGTAGGCGTACTGTAAGTAAAACTTTTTAACCAATTTTACTTTTTGTATTTTAAAGAGTACAGTGTACAAATACAAATGCTAAACCAATAGAAACGTCTAAAAAAACATTCAACAACAAACGCGTTCATTATATCTGGTCCTCTAGCTATTTATACCTTGACCTTGTGATATCCAGATTTTTCCATATCCGGATCGGCCGGTCGCCATATTAGTCCGGATATGACAGGTTGTACTGTATAATGAAATGGTCAAAATTCTAAAAAATAGTAAGATCAACTTACCAGCGATTTGAAAAGAAAATAATTTAGAATTAGAAAAAGAATTGAATTTAGAATATAATAAAAAAAAAACTCGACAAAATTTAAAAAATAGTAAGATCAACTTACAACTAATTATTTATGGAATTTAATTTTGGATGAGAAAAAAAGAAGAATTTGTTATAATAAAATCATCAAAATCCAAAAATATAAGTAAGATCAACTTGCAAGTAATTTGAAAGAAAATAATTAGAAATAAGAAGAATTAGACGTTAATAAAAAAAAACCCTCAAAATTCTAAAATATAAGTAAGACCAACTTACACAAATAATTTGAAGAAAATAATGTGATTAATGAAAAAGAAGAATTTGAATTTTGAAACCCTCAAAATTCTAAAATATAAGTAAGACCAACTTACACAAATAATTTAAAAGGAAACAATTGTGAATGAGAAAAAGAAGAATTTGAATTTTGAAATCTACAAAATTTAAAAAATAGTAAGATCAACTTACAACTAATTATTTATGGAATTTAATTTTGGATGAGAAAAAAAGAAGAATTTGAATTTTGAAAACCACAAAATTCGAAAAAATTAGTAAGACCAACTTACACAAAAATTTGAAAGAAAATAATTATAAATAAGAAGAAGAATTAGACGTTAATAAAAAAAAAAATCATCAAAATCCAAAAATATAAGTAAGATCAACTTACAAGTATTTTAAAAGAAAATAATTTGGAATTAGAGAAAAGAAGAAGAATTTATTATTAAAAAAAAAGAAGTTGTCTAAATTATAAAAAATGATGAGATCAACTTATAAATGATTTGAAGAAAATAATGTGATTAATTAAGAAGGAAAATTAGAAAGAATCCAGAATAAATGTGAATATCAAACATTTGAAGGAGTAGAGAAGAAAAACAAAAAAGAGTGTGATATACAAGAGAAGGCAATAATAATGAAAGAAAAAGAGAAGAATTTGTTATTATAGTAAAATCATTAAAAGTTAAAAAAGGAAAAAAATAAGATCAACATATGACTAATTATTTATGAAACGATTATGGAAACGAATAGTCAAGAAGGATGATTATAATATTACTCAGTTCTAAAAAACAAAGAAGGACAACTCATACCAATCATATGAAGAAAATAGTCTTGGCAAGAAAATAATAAAACATTTATGAAAGGAAAAGAGAAATAAAGACCACATGGAAAATATAATATATGAATTAATTTTAATGAAGACAAAAGTGGAATAATAACTTTCTGAGAAAGAAAAGAAAGAAAAATATGTTTATATAATATGATCATAATAACAGCTTGGATGTCAATTATAATGAAACCCATTGAAAAAACGAACTGTCATAAAATAATACCATTCGAACAATTAATAAAATTAAGAAAAAAAAATATATATATAAAATATGCTATTAATATCAATAACCAGAAGAATTAAAGAGAATTCAGATGAAAAAGGAAAAAGTTACACCATAACTAGTGATAAGCATGTTAACAAAGTTTCCAACCATGATAAAAATGAATATATCAGCCGAGCTAAAAAGTTAGAAGAATATATAATGAGAATAATAAATACTAAGAAGAATAAATGAGATAGAAAATGTGAGATAATCTGAGAAACAACGAAGTGAAGTATCCAAAGATATTTTTATTAATCGAAAATTAGACTATTCAATATATAATTTTATTTGATGACTGTCTGTAGATAATTCCAGCAGCATTATGTTTTTGAGAAGAGATGAATTGCCTCTGATCTCAATGAGAAGTGTAGTATGGCCAGCAGAGTAAGTAGTCAACAGTGCCTCTCTGAACTGTCCCAGCTCACGTATTAGGGAATCAATATCCCATGGATAAAACACAAAGTTAAGAAAGGGAAAAATATAATAATAATAATAAATCTCAGAGAACACTAACTATCCAGAAAGAATCAAAGTCAGATAAAAGACTATAAAGTGTATTAAGCTCAAGTAGGAAGAAGACGATAAAGTTTATTAAGATCAAGTATGAAGAAGCCGATATAGAAATGGGGAGGAAGACAATGAATAATAAATAAAAAGTTATCATAAGCAATTATTTCATCCATAATCAAGTCTGAAATAATCACTTCTGGAGGAGAGCAATCTGTAGCATGACAGATAATGCCCATAGTTCTGAATGGAAAGAAAGATCATAAAATAAAATAAAAACAATTTTAAATCCAAGAAAGCAACATTAAAAATTAATTAAGAACCACCGTAAAGCACAATCATAGATTGAAGTAAGAGTTTCATTAAAACCATATATACAATGAATGATAAGTAAAAAAAATAAAAAAATAAAGTAAGGAAATACCCAGGTAGGATAGGAGTAAGTAAGGAAGAAACCAGGACAAGACAACATTCACAATAATAAGTAATACTTTTATAAGAAACAAGTAGGATAGGAGTAATTAAGGAAGAAACCAGAACAAGACAACATTCACAATATAAGGGAATACTTTTATAAGAAACAAGTAGGATAGGTATAATTAATGAAGAAACCAGAACAAGACAACATCCACGATAAGAAGGAGTGCTCTTGAAAGAAATAAAAACGAAACCCCAAAAGAAAATAAAAATAACAAATGAAAGTATAACAAAAAACCCAAATTTAGAAAACCATGTAAAATAGATATAAACCAAAAGTGTATAAAGTAGAATTAAAAGTGAACCAATGTGAATTAGTAATATAATAGAAAAAACAAACCTTCATTATCCTCTATAAACAAACTTCTTGATTTTAAAAAGACTATAAAACTAATTAGAAATAAAATCAAAAAATGAAAGGGGACCAGTGCAAGTTTCTATATTATATTAAATAAACTTAATGTGTCAACGTTGGAGTTCATAAACTAAGTAAGTTGTGCATTTATACAACTTTATAGTTTTTATATTGTGTCAATAAATAATATTTAATTGAGTATTACAATGACAAATAATACAAGTGTTTCTAAATAATAACTGCCACTCTTTATATACAACATTCATTAGAATGACAGTAAATAAAACAAGAGCTGGCCATATAAAAAGTGAAGTGACCAAGAATCATTACCCCAAAAATCAGACAAAAGCAGCTAAGACTGAAAATAAAACTAGTTATAAGAAATAGTGTAAATGATGGAAGGACAGATATGTTTTGTTTATTTAGAATAAGTTCAAATAGTTCAAGGATAAAATGTCGGAGAGTACAATCCTTTTAGTATAAAACTTTTATTATGTGTTGATAGTGATAATCAAGTTTAAAATGTCTGAGTTTAAATACCATTGTTAATTTCAATTATTTGTTATGGATTAATAGTTTGAATCCTATACTAAATGTTCTATTGTTAAAGTAAGAAAATGTTAATTAATGTTATATTAGAATAGAAAGTCAGAAGGGGTATAAACAAGCTGTATTATTAAAAAACTTTGTATGTAAAAACAGATAAAATCTAGGTCAAATGGTAAATCTAAACAACAGTAAAATTGATGAATTAAGTGCAATAAAATAGTTAAACTGATGGAATTTATATAAGGTAAATCAGTCACAGAGTCATATAACTGGAACTATAATTAAGAAAGACATTGTAAAAAGATAGTAAGAATTATTGTTAAAAATGCAAATATAATAACTGAAAATTCAAAGAGGGGAGTCACAAATTAATGAATAATATTTAAAAAGATAACCAATTAATTAAATTACAAGAAATTAAGGGAAGATAAACCTTTTATGTCAATCTGAGATTTAGTACAATCATAAATATAACATATAAAATGGCAAACATTTTGAGAAGGACAGGAAGTTGAGATGTTAATTACTTTTTCTAAAATATATAAATATATTAATATAATAACTTCCACCTACCTTGAAAGTTTCGTTTCTCTGGGGCCAGGATTCTTTCGTACGAACGCTAGATACAAACATGTGTTTCATGGGTTCTCGAAATAACTAACTTTACACATCGTTATGAAGAGAATTGATAATTTTTAATGCTCAAATATTGAAGTTATTGTTTACCAAATACATTTACATGTCGTCAAATGTTGTGCAACTCTTGCACCTTGTTTGTAACTGAACTTACTAACTATGGCTTACCTTATCATTTATAAAGGCACAAACACAATTATAAACACAAACAGCCCAGCATTGCTCACTCACGCATACACACAGAAATTTTATTTATCCCTTAACATTTATAATAAGCCACCCCAGCCCTTACGCTTAAACCACCGGCACGTGGTTCGCGCTCGCACTCATCGTTTGTTAATTTATTATGGTTTATTTAAAAAAAAAACATTTGATCCGGTTCTACTCGTTAGATTGACCGCGGTCACAGACTTTTTACTAATTGTTCCACTTTTTTACAGTTAAATTAAAATTTTTTGTGACGAGCCTACTTCGCTCGTCCCGGCACCGGGGAGTTCAGTTAGTAGACTGGGGACGAAAGCGTAGCAGGTATTGCTGATGTGATCTCATACTTTGTACGGAAATCACTGCCTTGATCTTCGTCGCCGAAGCTTCGTCCCATGCCATGCATGTAGTTTTTGAAGTTAAGATAGCAGACTATTTCAGCTAGGCACTGGCTGACGTCATTAAAGTGGGCGGTCCTTAGCAGCATTTCCTGAGGACCGCTAAGGAGACGATGAATAAATTTGTTCTTTAGCCATCTTGGTTTTCGGGCTGACCGCGTCCCCCGAGCGCCCGTTTGAGTAGTGGCGCGCGTGCATCGACACACATATACAGAGTTCTGAGAAATTCGAAGGGGGCGCGAATTCCTTTGCCGAGTTACACAATACAGTAACTGCGTCTCTGCTTTGTTCCAACGCTGTTTCGTTTACCATGTGTTCTGTTGTAATGAACTACGTTGCACAATAATTCTATAAAATCCCGCACAAAAACAAAATAAATAAATATACGAATACCCCATACTGTAGGAAATAAAATGACCCAATTTTAGACACGTTACAATACCCCCTCAATGAGAATTCTGCTGTCAAAAACAGAAGAAATCTCATTGATAAACCCCGAAGAGGACCGGTGAGGAACTGGTGCCAACAACCCCCTGGTTCTAACACTTCATGGGTACACAACCCCCCTGGCTTGGCGACTATGGACTCATCTGAACGAGATCACTGGACTTCTCCATAAGAGATCCCAACACCGAAAAATCGAACAGACACGTACCACAGCACACCTCACCTCCTAACATGCTACCCCCAAAAAATCCTCAATCCCTGGCTTAGATTACGCCAGCTCCTCAACCGATATGTTTCCCCTTTTATGCAAGCTGGGCTGCCTTTAGCAGAGGCTGGGCTCACACACTCTCACATTACACACTGACATTATAGATTATAGAATTGCAAAATTTTAAAAATTCTTTAAATTACAACATGTTGTTTTCCGATAAAATTAATTCATAAATTTGAATAAAGTCTAAAATATTCTCTTCATTACTTTCTGTTTTCTGTAAAATGACTTAAGTTAAACATTTCTTCTAATTGAACATATCCTTAACCTAACATGTAATCACTTAGAGTCTAACAGTACAATGCAATACAAAATAAATCAATAAAATAAACATGGTGAATACACAAATAATAAAATAATCAATACTTAAAATATTCATTCACTGGCAGGCGAAAAATCCATTTTTTTTTCAAAAATTAAAATTTCCAAAAAAAATATTTTCCAAAAAAAATTTTAAAATTCAAGAAAAAAAAATTTAATTTTATTTAAATGTTTCCTTTATATATATATAATTTGTTTAAAATTTGTTTGAATTGATCAAATAAACAAATTGAATTGACTTCCTACTGCACAAGCTTAGTATGTATATGACCTCAATAGCTGACCTCATCAGAGATGTTAATTCCTTTTTTTCTAAAATATATAAATAGATTAATATAATAACTTCCACCTACCTTGAAAGTTTCGTTTCTCTGGGGCCAGGATTCTTTTGTACGAACGCTAGATACAAACATGTGTTTCATGGGTTCTCGAAATAACTAACTTTACACATCATTATGAAGAGAATTGATAATTTTTAATGCTCAAATATTGAAATTATTGTTTACCAAATACATTTACATGTCGTCAAATGTTGTGCAACTCTTGCACCTTGTTTGTAACTGAACTTACTAACTATGGCTTACCTTATCATTTATAAAGGCACAAACACAATTATAAACACAAACAGCCCAGCATTGCTCACTCACGCATACACACAGAAATTTTATTTATCCCTTAACATTTATAATAAGCCACCCCAGCCCTTACGCTTACACCGCCGGCACGTGGTTCGCGCTCGCACTCATCGTTTGTTAATTTATTATGGTTTATTTAAAAAAAAAAAATTTGATCCGGTTCTACTCGTTAGATTGACCGCGGTCACAGACTTTTTACTAATTGTTCCACTTTTTTACAGTTAAATTAAAATTTTTTGTGACGAGCCTACTTCGCTCGTCCCGGTACCGGGGAGTTCAGTTAGTAGACTGGGGACAAAAGCGTAGCAGGTATTGCTGATGTGATCTCATACTTTGTACGGAAATCACTGCCTTGATCTTCGTCGCCGAAGCTTCGTCCCATGCCATGCATGTAGTTTTTGAAGTTAAGATAGCAGACTATTTCAGCTAGGCACTGGCTGACGTCATTAAAGTGGGCGGTCCTTAGCAGCATTTCCTGAGGACCGCTAAGGAGATGATGAATAAATTTGTTCTTTAGCCATCTTGGTTTTCGGGCTGACCGCGTCTCCCGAGCGCCCGTTTGAGTAGTGGCGCGCGTGCATCGACACACATACAGAGTTCTGAGAAATTCGAAGGGGGCGCGAATTCCTTTGCCGAGTTACACAATACAGTAACTGCGTCTCTGCTTTGTTCCAACGCTGTTTCGTTTACCATGTGTTCTGTTGTAATGAACTACGTTGCACAATAATTCTATAAAATCCCGCACAAAAACGAAATAAATAAAAATGTAAATACCCCATACTGTAAAAAATAAAATGACCCAAAATTGACACGTTACAATACCCCCTCAATGAGAATTCTGCTGTCCATAACAGAAGAAATATCATTGATAAACCCCGAAGAGGACCGATGAGGAACTGGTGCCAACAACCCCCTCTTGTTCTTACTACTCATGGGTACACTACCCCCCTGGCTTGGCGACCATGGACCCATCTGAACGAGATCACTGGACTTCTCCGTAAGAGATCCCAACACCGAAAAATCGAACAGACAAATACCACAGCGCACCTCACCTTCTAACATGCTACCCCCCAAAATCCTCAATCCTCTAACATGCTACCCCCCAAAATCCTCAATCCCTGGCTTAGATTATGCCAGATCCTCCACCGATATGTTTCTCCTTGTATGCAAGCTGGGCTGCCTTTAGCAGATACTGGGCTCACACACACTCACATTACACACTGACATTATAGATTATAAAATTGCAAAATTTTTAAAAATTCTTCAAATTACGACACGTTGTTTTCCGATAAAATTAATTCATAAATTTGAATAAAGTCTAAAATATTCTCTTCATTATTTTCTGTTTTCTGTAAAATGACTTAAGTTAAACATTTCTTCAAATTGAACATATCCTTAACCTAACATGTAATCACTTAGAGTCCAACAGTACAATGCAATACAAAATAAATCAATAAAATAAACATGGTTAACACACAAATAATAAAATAATCAATACTTAAAATATTCATTCACTGGCAGGCGAAAAATCAAGATTTTTTTTTTTTTCAAAAGTTAAAATTTCCAAAAATTTTAAAATTCAAGAAAAAAATTTAATTTTATTTAAATATTTCCTTTATTTGTTTGAATTGATCAAATAAACAAATTGAATTGACTTCCTACTACACAAGCTTATATGACCTCGCTGTCAGCTGATCGAAACTAGGTCAAGTCCAAAACCCTTGACCTACATGTGTTATGTATAAGTTCTATCTGACGATACTTTTAACATCTGTAATATCCCAACTTGAAACACAAAACATAATAAAATAAAACATTTAAAATTAACAAAATATTATTATAAATAATAAGAAAATTGCCATTTAAATTACTCAAAATAAACAATTCTTAATTTTACTTTATCTCCCCATTCTATCAAAATTTTGTCACTGGTTTTAAAAAATGAAAATTTTATGTGTTCAACTATAACTTTCATTTAACAATCTCATTCCCTATGACTGTGGGTGATTTAAATTATCTATTCTCATTGACTGTACTACTTGATCTGTATACGTCTATAAGCTTTCTCTCTCTGACTCTAACCACTAACAAGTTCAACTCCCATGACACCCATCTCTATTAAAAACTCTATCCCAAAACACTCTCTAACCCCAACTTATCCTTAAACTCAAATCGCCACCTTCTCTATATATATAAAAAAATACTCTCTAACCCTTTGTACATAGGATACGTGTTTCCCCCACCCAAAAACTCAATTCCCTTATTTGGCCCCTATATTCTACCTAAGGCGGCCCCTCCTCACTAAATCGATTCTAATCCCGTCCCAACTTATCATTATGTTGCGGACTCCCACATTACACTACCCCCTACTACAAAATTGCCATCCCCAAAATCTCAATCTCATTACCTTACTACAAATACAACAAAATAACATCATTAATTATAAACATCAATATATCACTCAAAATCTACATATATTCTCCACAACTACTGTGTCAACATCAATACTTCTCAAAACTCGATAATATACATTAATTCAAAACAACATTACATTATTTTCATCTCTACTAATTCAACTTTAACTTTGACTTCAACTTGGACAGACCTACACGTCCCATAAATTATTCATCACCCAAAAACTATCTTTTGTTAACTTGCATAGATTATTACTTTACTTCTCACTTTATCAAGTTATTTTTTCCATTACTTTAAAACATCTGTAATACATTAAAACATTACATTGAACACTAATTACGTGGAACATTTATAACCAATATACCAGTGACCTGTTATTGCTGATCAGCTGATCTCCCTAACACAATTAAAACACATCTCAAAATTGAACAAATTGCATGAAATATATAGATATTTCTTTATCATTATTCCTCACCTCCTTGTTTCCCATTTCTCTGATTCTGATCATTCATATTCACCGCCTGCCAGACGATTTAATTATTGGCTTAGAAAAAAAATACACACATAATGAAAACACATATCTTTATCAATACCTATATCTAACTTACAACAATAAAATAATACATTTAAAATTATAGCATGAACACCTTATACTGAGTGTCTGAGCAGCTAGTTATCTGAACAGAGCGCAAGCGTTTTTATTTGATCAAATTCGAATTAGCAAAAAAAAATTTTAATTAATTAACATTCAAATAATCAATCAAAATATTTAACATGTATCAAATTGTTTTAATTAAATTGATTACCAAAAATATAAATTATATAGTTATCGACACCATTACAATTAATCAATTACTGTTTTCAAAATTAATTCTGGTATTTATTTATTTAAATTGCAAAATATTATTATTATTATTGCAACATTTACACACACTTGTTTACTTAACATCCTACAATGCACTCAAATAAATTCACTACATTATTATTTACAAACTTTAGTTAACAACTGTTCAATTTTTCCGCACTTCATTGTCCAAATCTGCCACGTCAAAACCCATAAAACATAATGTTTATCACTGTCTTTTATTGTTTTACAGTTTAACCTCCATCGTCCCAGATAAGTCTTGGTGTTATATAACATTGTTGATTTTTATTGACAAACAAATGGTTATTTTGTGTGTCATAACCAGAACAACCAAATTCACTCATTTTACCAGAATACTCATTCAACCAGTCTTCGCTAGGCATTTTTGTTACATCTCCATCGGTAAATTCGCTCATTATTGGGTTAAATACTTTTATCAGATCATTATAATCATTGTTACTCAAATATACTATTAAACTTTCCTTCCATTCATCATACTTTCTATTTGAGTTGTATAATTCTGTTACTTTCGCCACATACACTTCTCTGTTTAACTCTCTCTCATCACAATACCAAATCATACTTTCAACATCATTATTACAGACAGAGGGTACAACATTATACAACATCACTAAACAACTCAACTCTTCTACTAACACGGGTCTCTTGCCCTTCAACAACATTTGTGAACACCTTGGTTCAGAAAAATTAATGGGAAAATTTACCCTCTGCCCTACACATTCATCTACTCTTTCTTTCCATTCTTTTTCTAACTCATTAACACACATTAACATCTCATAATCACATTCTACAAACTCATCAGTACTCTCTGATATTATACTTTCAATTACCTCATCGTCATCATTTGTTAGCTCTTTATCTAACACAATATTGCCACCATAACTTTCATTTGTATTACTCGTACTCGGTTCTACTTTATTCAAATTATTTCTTATTTTATTGGTACTTTCTAGACGTTCATTCTTGTCTTGTATATTATTTATCAACTCATCAAATTTTACATTTATATTCTGATGCAACTGAATATTCTGTTGTTCGAGTTTTATATTAAAATTGCTATTCTGAACGTCAAAACGACGGTCTATTTTATCAAATTTATCATTCTGTATATCAAGTTTTTTTATTAAAATCACTGTTTTGCACGTCAAATTTTACGTTAATATCACTAGACATGGTTCTCATGAAATTAAATAGATCGTCCAATGACAACTCTTTCGCTTTACTTGTTACGGGAGTTGATATCGCTCCCGGTGTGCTAAGTACAGATGTCTCTACGTTATACTCATTTATTGACGTTAATTCTGTTTGAATACCGGAGTCAGCATTTACTTGACTCTCGGTCTGACTGTCAGATAGGCTAACTTCATTGTTATCTGCCATTTCTTATTTTATACCCTATACTTGTGTATAAATATAATATAATCAATATAATTTATTACATAACCAATTTTGCGTTAATAACGCACTTTTGTTTTATTCCGCTAACCCCAAAAACATGTTTGTATCTTTTCTGTAGGTACGGTCTTTAATATTTTAATTAATAAAAACTGTCCCTGTATCGGAAGCCATTGAGATGTTAATTACTTTTTTCTAAAATATATAAATAGATTAATATAATAACTTCCACCTACCTTGAAAGTTTCGTTTCTCTGGGGCCAGGATTCTTTCGTACGAACGCTAGATACAAACATGTGTTTCATGGGTTCTCGAAATAACTAACTTTACACATCGTTATGAAGAGAATTGATAATTTTTAATGCTCAAATATTGAAATTATTGTTTACCAAATACATTTACATGTCGTCAAATGTTGTGCAACTCTTGCACCTTGTTTGTAACTGAACTTACTAACTATGGCTTACCTTATCATTTATAAAGGCACAAACACAATTATAAACACAAACAGCCCAGCATTGCTCACTCACGCATACACACAGAAATTTTATTTATCCCTTAACATTTATAATAAGCCACCCCAGCCCTTATGCTTAAACCGCCGGCACGTGGTTCGCACTCGCACTCATCGTTTGTTAATTTATTATGGTTTATTTAAAAAAAAAAAATTTGATCCGGTTCTACTCGTTAGATTGACCGCGGTCACAGACTTTTTACTAATTGTTCCACTTTTTTACAGTTAAATTAAAATTTTTTGTGACGAGCCTACTTCGCTCGTCCCGGCACCGGGGAGTTCAGTTAGTAGACTGGGGATGAAAGCGTAGCAGGTATTGCTGATGTGATCTCATACTTTGTACGGAAATCACTGCCTTGATCTTCGTCGCCGAAGCTTCGTCCCATGCCATGCATGTAGTTTTTGAAGTTAAGATAGCAGACTATTTCAGCTAGGCACTGGCTGACGTCATTAAAGTGGGCGGTCCTTAGCAGCATTTCCTGAGGACCGCTAAGGAGACGATGAATAAATTTGTTCTTTAGCCATCTTGGTTTTCGGGCTGACCGCGTCCCCCGAGCGCCCGTTTGAGTAGTGGCGCACGTGCATCGACACACATATACAGAGTTCTGAGAAATTCGAAGGGGGCGCGAATTCCTTTGCCGAGTTACACAATACAGTAACTGCGTCTCTGCTTTGTTCCAACGCTGTTTCGTTTACCATGTGTTCTGTTGTAATGAACTATGTTGCACAATAATTCTATAAAATCCCGCACAAAAACGAAATAAATAAAAATGTAAATACCCCATACTGTAAAAAATAAAGTGACCCAAAAGTGACACGTTACAAAGTAAATTTTAAGACTTACAATTTCAAAATGAAGTAAATATAGCATTTTAGATAAAAAACTTAGTAAAACTATCTTATTTGGTATCAAATCAAGCAGAATGAACTGAAGAAAAAGATTATGTATTTAGTATTTCATAAAATTAAATAATAAGAAAAATATATTCAGTAATATAATGTAATTTTCATGAATGTAACGGAAGCTAGAAAGATTTGAAGTAATGTATTGCTAATATTAAATTGGCTAAGACGTTTTTAGATGACGAAGGAAGTTAGAACAGTTGATTATTAGACTTTGTCGAGCACGTTTGAACGAGAGTTTGGCTAAATAATAACCTAATAGCGAAGACAAGCATGGCGTTCAACCCATAAGCCTAGTCTACTGCGAAAATCGCGAGTTTTGTAAAATTTCATTTCAACATTAAATTCAGTGGAACTAACACAAACATTAAAATAACTTAACACAGAACAGAAAACAAATGAATACATAATTTAAACGATTAAAACCATTAATTCCAAATAACGAAATGAACAGTGCAATTGTCGACCTTATTAACTATAGTGAAATATAACTTAATCCAACACATTTTATCGAAGTGAACCACAAACACTTAACCAGGACCACTCCACTAACACCAGAAGGAATAATCGCAGCTGCAGGAACGAGAAATCATTGGAAAAGCAGCATTTATTTGAAGCAGATTCATCGAGGTGCATTCGTCAATTACATCTGAACACGGAGCGGCCATCTTTAAGTTCCCACAATTCCAAGCGCCACTGCCAGTATATCTTCATGGTTCGAACAATTTCTTTACTTACCATTATATATTGAATGGTATGTGTGTATTTTAATTAATAAGCTTATATTTTGTAATGTTATACTTTCTATACTTTGCCCTTTTCTCTGACTATATATAAAATAACTGTTCAAAGAACCCGAGAAAATATAATTTGTAAAATCTATTGTTTTACCCTGAGAGAGTCGATTCATCAATCGATATAAAATCGATTACTTTATTATTTGTTAATAAAATTCCTTGAATATTATAAAATTGCATCCTATTTATTCCTAAACTATAAATAGAATAATATATCACCTTAGTTGAGACACAACTACCAGAATTTGACAACTTTAAAGGAAGATAACCTGCAAATAAGGAAAAATCACCAATCGATTGTTCCGGGAGACAATCCTATTAACTAATAAAAGAATTCTAAATACACCAAAGGATATAATTCGACAAAAACAATTAATAAGAAGTTCGAAACACCACGAAACACTTTAAAATAATTAATTTTAAATTAATTAAAAAAAAATAAATAAATAATAAATAAAAATTTTTTTTTACAAACTACAAGAATTTTTTTAATTTGTTACACCATTTATACACATTTTGAGTTCAGAGGTCATGCCTATCTGCTCAATATAAATAAAATGATTGTTGGACTTATCTCAACATAAAATCATCATATAATAATACTACTAATAATAATAGTCGTCTATTTTCGACTTATATAATATAAATATAATAAAACACTCCTGGGATTACTTATTCTGTTTTTTCTTCATATCATAACCTTCTCTTCTCATTGATTTATTTGGATTCCTTCTCTATGTCTGGGGCGATGTTCAATATACATTTTGCATCGTTTCTTCAATTTTCTTCATATGTTAGTTGTTTTATTTGTTATCACTTCTCTTCTCATTTATAATTAATGTTAAAATTGTAGCTGTTTTTTGGTTTACTTATACATTTTTCATCATTGATAGTCCGTTTAGTATGTCATTGTCATCCTTTATTTGACTGTCTTGTCGGTTCTTTTTTAAAATGTTAATTCTTTATGATCCCCTTCCGCAATAGGGTTATTTAATGATGTTAAGTAATGTCATCACTTTTGTTAAATGTTAGTATTTTATGTCAGTTTTCATGATGCTTCATTATAATTTTTCTTCAAAATTAACTTGTTTCACTTATTTAGTTTCACACACTTGCTTGTAAGTTGTTCTTACTTGTATTTTTTGAATTTTGGTAATTATTTATTCTAAAAATTCTTTTTTCATTAATTAATTAATCGTTTCAAATATTTTATTTGTAAGTTGTTCTTACTTGTATTTTTTGAATTTTGGTAATTATTTATTCTCAAAATTCTTTTTTCATTCATAAATTAATCGTTTCAAATATTTTATTTGTAAGTTGTTCTTACTTGTTTGGAATTTGGATAATTCTTTCCTTCTCAAAATTCTTTTTTTTTTCATAAATAAATCGTTTCAAATATTTCATTTGTAAGTTGTTCTTACTTTTATTTTGAATTTAGATAATTCCTTTTTCATTCAAAATTCCATACTCATACTTCCATGTTCGTTTGTCTTTTATTAATTATTAGTTTCATCTTTTTCTTCCTTCTTCCTTCATCAATGCTATGTCGGTTATCTCTAACATCAGTCCCTTTTTCGCAGTAATGTCTCATTTGGTTTACCCATGGTCCATAGGTTGATCGGCACTTGTTGTTCGGACTGCTTTGGTGTTCATCATTAATTCTGTTCTGGTGATATAAGTCTCTGTTTCCTTGTACATCAATTCTTCTAATACTATATGTCTATTAGTATTCATTATTACATCAACCACTTTACCATTTCTTTTGTAGAATAGATATTTCAATGGTACATTTATTATTTGTTGTTTCATTGATAATTTAGTGTACCTTTCTATTTTTTGCATCCGCCGCTAGAATCTGTTTTATTTAATTGTATATTTTTTTAATTATTCTAGCCCTACTAGTTGGTGCGCCACTTTGTAATGTAGCGTATTATCGGTGTTTTTAATATGTCACTTACTTACTTTTTGTGTATTATTTAATAGTGTAGCGAGTCGTTTTATACTTTTTCTTAATACTTACTAAGTCGACCGTATTCTCGTCGCTCAGTTCAAATTTTTCCGCCTCGCCGCCTGATTGGTTCCTGCTGTCTGGCCGAGTCGAATTCGTCAACTGCAGTATTTTTATTGTTTATGTCCCAAATTCTTGTATTACCTTTTTTAAGTTAAACATACATACAACAATTGATAAATACAAAAATTTTTTTAACACTTTCTTTATATTATCAGGTCAATTACAGTTGAGAAATGAAACATATATTTATTTTAGCTCCGGCGTTTACAAGTTGCTCAGTTGGCAGCGTCCTGCTTCGTTCAGTTCATACGTAAATACCACAATGGCGTACAGTTTTACGTTTTATAATAATAATCTCAGGGATAAGTTCTTTGGACTACAGAAGTTGGATTACAGACTAATAAATGCACATAAATTCATAATATTCCTTATAACTAAACTTTTTAAAGCATCGTGGGTTCTTGCTTTTGCCAATTACCAGAAGCATTTCTTTGTCACCATTCATATTTACGCAGCACAAGACAGTTAACCGTCCCTTGGATGTCTTACATCCTTTACCACTTTCATTCTTGAACAAATAAGTCTCAGGGAAGACGCGATAATACAGTCCAGTCTCGTCTACATTAAACACACAATCCGGAGAGTACATGGATATAATTTTTGGCCACTCCTCTTCTATCCATCTTTCAGCACCAGAGAAATCAACATCCTTCTGTTCACCATGCATTCGTTTGTACGCAATGTTCTCTCGTTTCTTCCAACGATGAAACCATCCTTCTGTTGCTACAAAATCATCTTTTCCCATTTTCTTAGCAAGTTCTTCTGCTTTTTGTCGCATCAGAGGTCCATCAACACGAGCATCTTGTTCACGAACATTAGTGAACCAAAGTTTTAGAGCTGATTCAACCTCATTGTCTTTTCCACCACGAAACCTCTTACAATTCAAGTTTTGGTTTTCTTTTCCAGCCCTCACTATACTGTCCCGATTTTTTAACAATTTGCACAGAAGAGGTTGTGAAATCTGTAACTGCACTGCCGCACTGCGTTGACTCATTTTAGGCAATTTGCCATAGCGTTCTATGATTGAAAGTTTTTCTTTAAGATTTAAATCTTTACGTTTATTCTCCACACTAGCCATAATTTCACTGCAATAACGTAAACTTCACAATGTAAAAGCTGTAGCTGTACTGAAGGGTCGAACATGGGTTTATTGCTCGAAAGTGATAGTTGAGCGGGTGAATGGTCGACTGCGCACCCCCTTCTACTTCGTCCTTCAGAACTTGTAAACACTATGACCAGAGGGACAAAGAGTCGCAGACAGTGTAATTCATTTTGTGAATGCAGTACAGTCACCCCAGATATTCTCAGACAAAAGTTTTACGAAAGCAAAATGTGATAACATAAACCGAATTATTGATTACAATAAGTGACATTTTTTCAATGTTTTAATATTTGTCCGGACGGGTCTTCATGAAAGTGATAAGAATATCCGAATGATAACATTATCTGTGATCACAATAAGCGGCGTGCACTGTATTTCATTTCAAAAATGATTTAAATATACATCTTAGAACATGGAAGTCATGTATGATTCTCCATACCGATATTTTAAGAGTGGTGAATCGTTTTTTTGTGGGAAATTCGTTTTATGGCTTCCCAAATAAGTCAAGTAACTGCCTCATTTTGAAGCTGTTAGATCATTTTGAAATATAATTTTTTTAATACAAAATAATTTTAAATTTTAGGTAAATGGTAATTGTTTCCTAAATGGTAATGAAGTAGCCTAAAGAAACAATGTAAAGTTTTCAAAAGGTAATTTTTTTTTAAATAGTAATTTGTATTAAGAAAATTAGATCACCTGTGAACAAGATTTTTCTCTGAACATGATTACTTCCAACAGGAGTTTTAAACATGAGAAGTTTTTTTTTTAGTAGAACCTTTCAAACATTGCCAAGTACACAATAAATTTCAAAACAGAATATCTCCAAAGAACTAAGTGAAATTTTACGAATTTTTCATGTTATTATGACAGTCTACTGATCATCGTATGGTACAGTGGAACACTAAATACAAGGCACCAATTACATCACTAATCAATGATTTTATATATTGGGACTGAAGCTGTTAAAAAAAATACGATTCGTCCAATTTTAAGCAAAACAAGTTCTGTCAAATAGTTTATCCGTTTTGTAACTAATAATATAGTAATGAAAACAAACACACTCACTACTGTCAATAACACGCAAAATAAACACGAAATAACCTCAGAAAATCTGCAAACCTCACGTAAACAAAGTCACGACACTTGCCAATTGTAAAATTATTTTCCTAAAAACTATTTTCTTCAGTCAGTGCTGCAATCTGATGGCAGAAACAAGAACTAAAATGTCAAATAAAACTTCTGCATTCGTTCTGTGGCATAATAGTAAGACGTGAAGCGTTTGAAAGCATTAAAAAGTGAGCGGCGTAAATGTGCACCAACTGTCAAAATACCAAGTCCACTGGCGGCGCAGTATTACGCCATTGGCCCTCAAAGGGTTAACCATAAATCCCATTAATGGTAATAAAAACCCATTATCTATTTTTTATGGGTAGTCAAAATCTGAGAAAATGGAATACATTAAGATTTGAATTGGTCATGCTATTATTGTTGGGTGTAAGTAAAGTGTGTGAAGGCTTGTTGTGTCTATGATTGTTACGACTGCCACTGTAAAAGGATCTGATTCTTCGTCTCCACTTAAAGGATACTTCGAGGACTGGTGGAGGCCGAGGAAAGGTGCGTTCACATCACAAGATTTTTCTAATGATGTACCTAATTTGGCAGCTGTTATATGTTCTTTTGTAACAGATATGAAGCTTAATTTGGTCTGTCGCTTTTTCTAGAATTATCATATTGATGAATGTATATATTTCTATGTGTATTGCATGAATAATAGCATTATGTTAAGTGATGTTTATCTGCTTGACACTGCTGTGTAGAATATTTATTTAATTTTATAATTATGGAAGGTGTATGTATGTACGTACTTCTAGCAGACATGTGCAAAAATAAATTTTAATATGTGGGTATCCATAAATTTATTTTAATAAAAGGTTTCATGATTGTTCATTCCTTCTTGGACTGTTCCGTACACACACACACACACACACACACACACACACACACACACACACACACACAATACAGCTATCCATTAGTTCTCTTTGTTTTCATGATTATGTTGTACAATTACCTTTTAATATTAGAATTTCAAGGTTGATGTCATCAAATGATTTCTTTGAATCATTTGTAATCTTGCATGCATACTTTTGGCTTTGACTGTAGATGTTTGGAGGCTAAATAAATAAATTTGATGATGTTTTAGCTTTAAGATGTTTGAGCTGTCAATAAATATTATGAGTGCTGTTATAAGAAGCGTCATACCTGAAGACCGTTCCTCTAAAAGTCCATTGGGTGCTAAAATAATCTTAAATCAATAGGGGTATATTGAAAAAGGGTAATTCTGTGTCAGATTAATCAAGTAATCATTTTAGTTTGACGATGTACACATTAGTGTAGTTGTGCTTGTTAGGAGTAATGAAAAAATACAGATTTGTTATAGTTCTGGTTACTTTTACATAAACATTAAAAAAAAAATAAAATAAAATAAACCTTACAAATTTCATTTCATAAATGTGGTTGTTTCAATCTTCACACTGTAGTGCAAGTTAGGCAGCCCTTAATAGAAGCTTAATTAAGATAATAGAAGCTTTCATTTGACGTGAAACAAAAGAATAGTCTTTTAGAATGATAGTGGAATTTATTTTACCTGTTACCCCTGTGTTGTCTCTTTCCCCATTTCGGATATATTTCATGAAACGTCTTCTTTAAATGTAGATTTTGTTTAAGAAAATAATAAACTTTGATTTTGTTGTTGTTGTTTAATGAAAATGTCATTCTTAAATGAAGAACTACAATTAAATGGCATTTTCTGAATGCACCTGTTTGGCTTTATCTGCAATGGGAACTCCACTGACAGACAAAGTAACTAACAACAAGCTTGACACCAGTAACGTATGATTAGTGGTAACTGATTATTTTGCGAGAAAATTCCATTGTGTGTGTGTTCCTTTTGTGTTTTCAACGCATTCATTTTAAAAACCTTTTTGAAGTTTTGCGCAGTGATTTGACAATCGTATTGTGAAATAAGTTTGTTGATCCTGTCAGCTTCTTCTGTTGTCGATATTTTTGGGCTTTATCGATAGCAGGCCATTCTCACCACCATTCTTGGCCATTTTTGAAAGCTTTACTTCATTTGTAATTGCTTATGTCTGACAACGTTTCTTCACCAAACTGTCCACAAATTTCTGACCACATTTTATTTTGTGAGAAATATAATAATAATGCATTGTTCCACACTTGAATGCACTTGTACTTGATTTATACTTGTAAAATAAACATCAAAGGATGCTGGTTGCTGATTGACTGAGAGAGATTAGTATTTGTTCAGCCAGTGACACCATCTTCAGCATTTGTTTCTTTTATTTGGGGCACAAAACAGATTAATATTTAACCTTGAATGTTCCTCATACGAGGGTAGGCTGAAAAGTAATGCACACATGCTTGTAGAACACGAACGAAAAGAAGTAGCAAGATGGGGCAAAAAGTAAATAAAAGTACATTTCCTTAGATTCAAAATTATATATTTATTTTTCAACATAGTCGCCGTTAAGTCTAACATTTCTCCCAACGCGTAACAAGTTTTTTTATCCCGTCACTGAAATATTCTTCCGACTTTTCTCGAATCCATGACGCAACAGCTGCCTTCACCTCATCGTCCGAGCTGCAACGATTACCCTTGAGGTCTCTCTTGAGTAGAGGAAAAAAATAGAAATCGCAAGGCACGAGATCAGGGGAGTAGGGAGGGTGTGGAATCGGTTCAGACTTCAGGTTTCGTAGAGGCTCTTGGGTTACGCGCGAGGTTGTTACGTTTATTTAAATACAAATACAAATAAATAAAATTATCTTTCTTCCACCTACCTTATATTTTGCCCTCTCATCCCAGAATCCGTCACACAAACGTCGAGATGCAAGAGTGGTTTAAAGGTTATGTGAATAACTTATGCAACTCGCTTTTTGTGAAGAGAAACAAATTAAATTTTATTTTCTATTTAAATTTTTTCAATATCAAATTATTCTTTATTCATTTCTGTATCTTTAAAACACAATCTAGTACTTCTAGCCAAACTTTAAATTGAATACAACTTTCTTTAAATAATTGAAACATTATCTGGTACCACTAAACTTACTTAAAACATCTTACCTTATTATAAACAGCCCAGCCTGCTCGCACTCACATTCACCCCATAACAAAACCAAAACCCCCTTTTATTTATTTAGAAACATTGGTTGTATACATTGTGCAATACCCTTGCCGGCAACGAGGGTATCTCCGAAGTCGTAGCTGTTCAATTACGAATTTAGTTGCGGGTCCGAAATAGTTTATGACTTCATCTTCTCTGCTGAAAACTACAATCACCTTCACATTTTTTTATAACGGAAACGCACTTTTACTTAATATTCACAATTTTTTAATGAGCCCCGTGGGGGCGATTACCCAGCCAGGTAAGTGTCTGTGAGAGAACTGGGAAGAGCCTTCACCAAAACCCTTCCACTTTCAATACTTCGACAAGGCGGAAAAGCAATGCCTTGTGTACCAAAGTCATTGTTACTGTTCAGCCAACACATGTGTTTTTCGTGTGTTAGACGTTGACGATATTTAGTGTTCACTGGTCGACGTCACAAATGTGGGCAGGACTTAATTTCGTTTCCGTCGTTTTGAGACCACGTGTAGGACAAAATTCTTCTCCAGGCCATATTGTTTTTCGCCTCTTGGCGTCGTTTAGGCACTCCGCAGATGTTGGTGCTTGCGCGTTTGTGGGTATGTGTCACACAGTCTCAAAATTCTCAGAATGGTATGGCGTGATTGCACGTTGACGCATTCCAACGTATTGGCATCACCTCACAAGTCCTTTGTTCTAACTACGCTTTATTTAACGCTTTATTTAACTACGCTTTATATGGCCACATCTGAACGAGATCACTGGACTTCTCTCTCCAAAATCCCAACACCTTAAAATCGAACAGACACGCACCACAGCGCACCTAACCGTCTAACATGCCACCCCAAAATCCAAACCCCTGGTCTTATACCATGCCAGATCCTCAACCGATATGTTCCCCCTTACCATGCACACTGGGCTGCCTTTAGCAGTTACTGGGCTCGTACAGACTCTCATAATACATTTTTCAAATTCGAAATATTTATCATTAAATCAAATTCATTTAAGTGACCTTCTAAAATCAAAAATCTGTTACATAATTCATCACTCTATTAATTCTCTTCACTATTATTCATAATCAGAAAAACAAATAAATTGAACATCTAACTACACATGAATTCATTTATCCTAACATTTGATTATACATACATACTAAACAATATAATTCAATAAAAAAAACACTAGTAATACACCTAAACAATACTACACTTAAAACTCAAAACATCAATTAGATGGCAAGCACAAAATACAAAATTTTTTTTTTCAAAAAAATTAAATTCATTAAAATATACTTTTCTCAATATTAAGGAAATTTAAAATTATTTAAATCAATGAAACAACCAAATTTGCATCACCTCTTTGCCAAAACTGGTCTAGTTTCTAACATGAACCATCAGCTGATCAAACTGGGTCAAGTCAACAACTTTGACATACATAGGTTATACATAGGCTACATTATAAAATACATTAAACATCTTTTAAAAATTGTATCTTCAAACACAACAACATAATAAAATATGACCTTTAAAATTAACATAGTATTAACAATAAAATTGACATTTAAATTACTCAAAATTACATATTTTACAACTTTACTTTATTCTCAAATTCTATTAAAGTTTGTCACTTGTTTCCATTAATTTTATATTTTTACTATGACTCTCTTTCTTTAACATTCTCAGTCTCCATTAATCTGGGTGATTTAATTATTTATACTAACTTGATCTACCACTTCGCATGTATACATTTATAATCTTCCTCCCTCTGACTTTAATATCACTAACAGCTTTAACTAATATGACACCTCTCTCTATCAAAACATCTATCAAACAATCTCTAAACCCAACTTACTACTCAACTCAATTCGCATCACTCTACTCTTATAAAAAAAATACTCCCTAACCCTTTGTACTCAGGATGTGTGTTCCCCCCAAAAAGCTCATTCCCTTATGTTGGTTCCTGGACTTCATTCCTAGGCAACCCTTTCCGGCGCTAAACGGTCCCTTCCCGTCCCAACACCTTTCGTTGCGGACTCCTACCACACCACCCCCTCTTACAAAATTCCCATCAACTAATTACCATTCTCATTGCATCACTTCAACTACAACAAAATATCTCCATTTACTTATTACATCAATATATCAATCAATACTCTACATATTTTCCCCATAGCTACTGTGTCACTATCAATACTCCTCAAACTCTATATTACATTTATTCATAACAATATTTATTCATCTCTATTACCACTTTAAACTCAACTTGGACTGATCTACATGTCCCAACAAAATATTAATCACCCAAAATCTCCCATCTACTATCTTTTACACATCATTTAAAATTCTTAACTATATCAAATTACTTCCATCATTTAAATCAAAATCTTTTAACACATTAAAATCATTATATTCAAACATTAGTTACATTGAAAATTAGCAAACAATTTATAAGTGACATTCTACAGCGGATCAGCTGATTTTCTAGGCAAGGCGAGTGACTTTTGTATAAACATATTTCAAAATTATATCAAGTTTTACTTTACATATATTGTATTAGAAAATCTATACTTACAGTATATCACTCATACACTGTCCTAAATACACAAATAAAAACACCAAACACCCTGTACCTTCTGAAACAATTTAACAACAATGTTATTCCATACTAAACAATTTAACATTTATTTATTTATTAATTATTGTCCAATTCACATCTCACAAAATAATTTAAACTTATTAGAAAAATTCAATTATATAACATTTCAATCAATCAAAAATATTTAAACATCTCAAATTATTTTAATTAAATTAATTATTGAAAACACAACATTTTAATTACTTTCACCAATTACAATAATTACAATTCATTTGTTATCCTCTTCAAAATTATTTTTGTTATTTATTTAGGTTGCAAAAATATTATTATTATCACAACAATTACCTACACATACACACATTGTTTACCTAACATTTTACGATACACACAATTAATTTCACTAAACATTTGTTTACACTTCTTCGTCATTAATTGTTCAATTTTATCACACTTCATTGTCAAAAATCAGCAAGGTCAGAACCATAAATCAAAATATTTAAAATGTCCATTTATTAAGTTTATGTTCAGCCTCCATCATCAAAAATTAGTCTGGGTTTCACATAACATTTTTCAATTTTATTTACACACATCATATGGCTATCCTGTGTGTAATAACCATAAAATTTTAGTTTATTCATTTTACCACAATAATCATACATAGGGTTACTTCCCATTATAATTATTTTATCATAAACCAAGTCAACATTATTTATTTGTGTCCAGTCTCCATTAGTAGTTATATTCAATATAAGGTCAGTTATTTTCTCATTCATTACAACATAAGGTAAATTATTATTATTATTTAACCAGGTATCATCAAAACAGTTCTCAATCTCTACTCTACAAAGTAAGTATTTCATATCATTTATTTTTACCACTTCTAACATCTCTTTCAACTCATTATAATTCCTCTTCAACTTATATAATTCTATCTCTCTATCAATACACAACTCTCCATCTAAATCTCTCTCATCATAACACCATCTCACACTTTCAACACCATTCCACACAGCGGGTACTAACTCATACAAAAAGGGGAAACAACTCAAAAACCTCATGTCTTCCAATAACAAGGGACTCTTGCCCTTCACCAATAACATTTGTGAACACCCTGGTTCACCGTAAATATGGGGAAAATTTACCCTCTGCCCTACATACTCATTTACTCTCTCTTTCCACTCTTTCTCTAATTCATCAACACTAATTACTACTCCGTTACAACCTATCATTCTCTCACTCTCACTTACTGTCTCACTATCTATTTTCAACGTATCACTCTCTAATACCACATTTTTATACATTTGTTTTTCTACTGACTCTACCATTTTCTCTATACTCTGTTCTAATCTGTTAAAGCTAGTTTCTATTATCTCATTAGTATTCTCAAAACGTTTATTAATTTCGTTAATATCATTTTTTAATTCATTATTCTGCTTTTTCAACTCATCAAATTTATTATCATTGCTATCAAATCGTTTACTGATAAGGTTAAATAGGTCATTAATTGACATCTCTTTTTCTTTTACATTTGTTACTTCGAGAGTCGGTTTTGCTCCCATCTCACTATTTATATTTTCATTTGGTTTCTTATTTTTACTATCTAACTTCGGGGTTAATTGTATTCCCGAATCATTTGTGATGTTTATTTTATCTGTAATATTTATATTCCTATCTTTATTGTCTTGACCTACATTCGGAGTTGAATGTATTTCAAGGCTATTCATAACAGCTGATTCATTAAATTCAGCCATTTCACTTACCGTACTTTCATTATTCTCTGACATTTTTGAATTGTAAATTTATCACATTTATTTTATTATACTGTATTTTAACACTTCTTATTTTACATACCTTAGGTATTCATTAGGTCTTAGTTACATATAACCTAATTTTTCATATTTTTTACGTATTCTTAACTCAACCCCAAATCACGCTTGCATCTGTTGTAGGTGTGGAATTTTAATACCATTCAATCAATAAAATTCGTCCCTTTCGTGGCGCCATTTGTTACGTTTATTTAAATACAAATACAAATAAATAAAATTATCTTTCTTCCACCTGCCTTATATTTTGCCCTCTCATCCCAGAATCCGTCACACAAACGTCGAGATGCAAGAGTGGTTTAAAGGTTATGTGAATAACTTATGCAACTCGCTTTTTGTGAAGAGAAACAAATTAAATTTTATTTTCTATTTAAATTTTTTCAATATCAAATTATTCTTTATTCATTTCTGTATCTTTAAAACACAATCTAGTACTTCTAGCCAAACTTTAAATTGAATACAACTTTCTTGAAATAATTGAAACATTATCTGGTACCACTAAACTTACTTAAAACATCTTACCTTATTATAAACAGCCCAGCCTGCTCACACTCACATTCACCCCATAACAAAACCAAAACCCCCTTTTATTTATTTAGAAACATTGGTTGTATACATTGTGCAATACCCTTGCCGGCAACGAGGGTATCTCCGAAGTCGTAGCTGTTCAATTACGAATTTAGTTGCGGGTCCGAAATAGTTTATGACTTCATCTTCTCTGCCGAAAACTACAATCACCTTCACATTTTTTATAACGGAAACGCACTTTTACTTAATATTCACAATTTTTTAATGAGCCCCGTGGGGCGATTACCCGGCCAGGTAAGCGTCTGTGAGAGAACTGGGAAGAGCCTTCACCAAAACCCTTCCACTTTCAATACTTCGACAAGGCGGAAAAGCAATGCATTGTGTACCAAAGTCATTGTTACTGTTCAGCCAACACATGTGTTTTTCGTGTGTTAGACGTTGACGATATTTAGTGTTCACTGGTCGACGTCACAAATGTGGGCAGGACTTAATTTCGTTTCCGTCGTTTTGAGACCACGTGTAGGACAAAATTCTTCTCCAGGCCATATTGTTTTTCGCCTCTTGGTGTCGTTTAGGCGCTCCGCAGATGTTGGTGCTTGCGCGTTTGTGGGTATGTGTCACACAGTCTCAAAATTCTCAGAATGGTATGGCGTGATTGCACGTTGACGCATTCCAACGTATTGGCATCACCTCACAAGTCCTTTGTTCTAACTACGCTTTATTTAACACGTGGCTGTCCCCACAGATGAAAAATGAATTTAAATTATTTTAATAAAATAAAAACCCAAATTTAATAAAATAAAAAGCTCCCCTTTTGCCCCGTTACAATACCCCCCCAATGAGAGATCTTCTGCTGAAACAGAAGAAATCTCATTGCTAAACCCCTAAGAGGATCGGTGAGGATATGGTGCCAACAACCCATTAGTTCTTCTACATCATGGGTAAACTACCCCCCTGGCTCGGCGACTATGGCCACATCTGAACGAGATCACTGGACTTCTCTCTCCAAAATCCCAACACCTTAAAATCGAACAGACACGCACCACAGCGCACCTAACCATCTAACATGCCACCCCAAAATCCAAACCCCTGGTCTTATACCATGCCAGATCCTCAACCGATATGTTCCCCCTTACCATGCACACTGGGCTGCCTTTAGCAGTTACTGGGCTCGTACAGACTCTCATAATACATTTTTCAAATTCGAAATATTTATCATTAAATCAAATTCATTTAAGTGACCTTCTAAAATCAAAAATCTGTTACATAATTCATCACTCTATTAATTCTCTTCACTATTATTCATAATCAGAAAAACAAATAAATTGAACATCTAACTACACATGAATTCATTTATCCTAACATTTGATTATACATACATACTAAACAATATAATTCAATAAAAAAAACACTAGTAATACACCTAAACAATACTACACTTAAAACTCAAAACATCAATTAGATGGCAAGCACAAAATACAAAATTTTTTTTTTCAAAAAAATTAAATTCATTAAAATATACTTTTCTCAATATTAAGGAAATTTAAAATTATTTAAATCAATGAAACAACCAAATTTGCATCACCTCTTTGCCAAAACTGGTCTAGTTTCTAACATGAACCATCAGCTGATCAAACTGGGTCAAGTCAACAACTTTGACATACATAGGTTATACATAGGCTACATTATAAAATACATTAAACATCTTTTAAAAATTGTATCTTCAAACACAACAACATAATAAAATATGACCTTTAAAATTAACATAGTATTAACAATAAAATTGACATTTAAATTACTCAAAATTACATATTTTACAACTTTACTTTATTCTCAAATTCTATTAAAGTTTGTCACTTGTTTCCATTAATTTTATATTTTTACTATGACTCTCTTTCTTTAACATTCTCAGTCTCCATTAATCTGGGTGATTTAATTATTTATACTAACTTGATCTACCACTTCGCATGTATACATTTATAATCTTCCTCCCTCTGACTTTAATATCACTAACAGCTTTAACTAATATGACACCTCTCTCTATCAAAACATCTATCAAACAATCTCTAAACCCAACTTACTACTCAACTCAATTCGCATCACTCTACTCTTATAAAAAAAATACTCCCTAACCCTTTGTACTCAGGATGTGTGTTCCCCCCAAAAAGCTCATTCCCTTATGTTGGTTCCTGGACTTCATTCCTAGGCAACCCTTTCCGGCGCTAAACGGTCCCTTCCCGTCCCAACACCTTTCGTTGCGGACTCCTACCACACCACCCCCTCTTACAAAATTCCCATCAACTAATTACCATTCTCATTGCATCACTTCAACTACAACAAAATATCTCCATTTACTTATTACATCAATATATCAATCAATACTCTACATATTTTCCCCATAGCTACTGTGTCACTATCAATACTCCTCAAACTCTATATTACATTTATTCATAACAATATTTATTCATCTCTATTACCACTTTAAACTCAACTTGGACTGATCTACATGTCCCAACAAAATATTAATCACCCAAAATCTCCCATCTACTATCTTTTACACATCATTTAAAATTCTTAACTATATCAAATTACTTCCATCATTTAAATCAAAATCTTTTAACACATTAAAATCATTATATTCAAACATTAGTTACATTGAAAATTAGCAAACAATTTATAAGTGACATTCTACAGCGGATCAGCTGATTTTCTAGGCAAGGCGAGTGACTTTTGTATAAACATATTTCAAAATTATATCAAGTTTTACTTTACATATATTGTATTAGAAAATCTATACTTACAGTATATCACTCATACACTGTCCTAAATACACAAATAAAAACACCAAACACCCTGTACCTTCTGAAACAATTTAACAACAATGTTATTCCATACTAAACAATTTAACATTTATTTATTTATTAATTATTGTCCAATTCACATCTCACAAAATAATTTAAACTTATTAGAAAAATTCAATTATATAACATTTCAATCAATCAAAAATATTTAAACATCTCAAATTATTTTAATTAAATTAATTATTGAAAACACAACATTTTAATTACTTTCACCAATTACAATAATTACAATTCATTTGTTATCCTCTTCAAAATTATTTTTGTTATTTATTTAGGTTGCAAAAATATTATTATTATCACAACAATTACCTACACATACACACATTGTTTACCTAACATTTTACGATACACACAATTAATTTCACTAAACATTTGTTTACACTTCTTCGTCATTAATTGTTCAATTTTATCACACTTCATTGTCAAAAATCAGCAAGGTCAGAACCATAAATCAAAATATTTAAAATGTCCATTTATTAAGTTTATGTTCAGCCTCCATCATCAAAAATTAGTCTGGGTTTCACATAACATTTTTCAATTTTATTTACACACATCATATGGCTATCCTGTGTGTAATAACCATAAAATTTTAGTTTATTCATTTTACCACAATAATCATACATAGGGTTACTTCCCATTATAATTATTTTATCATAAACCAAGTCAACATTATTTATTTGTGTCCAGTCTCCATTAGTAGTTATATTCAATATAAGGTCAGTTATTTTCTCATTCATTACAACATAAGGTAAATTATTATTATTATTTAACCAGGTATCATCAAAACAGTTCTCAATCTCTACTCTACAAAGTAAGTATTTCATATCATTTATTTTTACCACTTCTAACATCTCTTTCAACTCATTATAATTCCTCTTCAACTTATATAATTCTATCTCTCTATCAATACACAACTCTCCATCTAAATCTCTCTCATCATAACACCATCTCACACTTTCAACACCATTCCACACAGCGGGTACTAACTCATACAAAAAGGGGAAACAACTCAAAAACCTCATGTCTTCCAATAACAAGGGACTCTTGCCCTTCACCAATAACATTTGTGAACACCCTGGTTCACCGTAAATATGGGGAAAATTTACCCTCTGCCCTACATACTCATTTACTCTCTCTTTCCACTCTTTCTCTAATTCATCAACACTAATTACTACTCCGTTACAACCTATCATTCTCTCACTCTCACTTACTGTCTCACTATCTATTTTCAACGTATCACTCTCTAATACCACATTTTTATACATTTGTTTTTCTACTGACTCTACCATTTTCTCTATACTCTGTTCTAATCTGTTAAAGCTAGTTTCTATTATCTCATTAGTATTCTCAAAACGTTTATTAATTTCGTTAATATCATTTTTTAATTCATTATTCTGCTTTTTCAACTCATCAAATTTATTATCATTGCTATCAAATCGTTTACTGATAAGGTTAAATAGGTCATTAATTGACATCTCTTTTTCTTTTACATTTGTTACTTCGAGAGTCGGTTTTGCTCCCATCTCACTATTTATATTTTCATTTGGTTTCTTATTTTTACTATCTAACTTCGGGGTTAATTGTATTCCCGAATCATTTGTGATGTTTATTTTATCTGTAATATTTATATTCCTATCTTTATTGTCTTGACCTACATTCGGAGTTGAATGTATTTCAAGGCTATTCATAACAGCTGATTCATTAAATTCAGCCATTTCACTTACCGTACTTTCATTATTCTCTGACATTTTTGAATTGTAAATTTATCACATTTATTTTATTATACTGTATTTTAACACTTCTTATTTTACATACCTTAGGTATTCATTAGGTCTTAGTTACATATAACCTAATTTTTCATATTTTTTACGTATTCTTAACTCAACCCCAAATCACGCTTGCATCTGTTGTAGGTGTGGAATTTTAATACCATTCAATCAATAAAATTCGTCCCTTTCGTGGCGCCATTTGTTACGTTTATTTAAATACAAATACAAATAAATAAAATTATCTTTCTTCCACCTGCCTTATATTTTGCCCTCTCATCCCAGAATCCGTCACACAAACGTCGAGATGCAAGAGTGGTTTAAAGGTTATGTGAATAACTTATGCAACTCGCTTTTTGTGAAGAGAAACAAATTAAATTTTATTTTCTATTTAAATTTTTTCAATATCAAATTATTCTTTATTCATTTCTGTATCTTTAAAACACAATCTAGTACTTCTAGCCAAACTTTAAATTGAATACAACTTTCTTGAAATAATTGAAACATTATCTGGTACCACTAAACTTACTTAAAACATCTTACCTTATTATAAACAGCCCAGCCTGCTCACACTCACATTCACCCCATAACAAAACCAAAACCCCCTTTTATTTATTTAGAAACATTGGTTGTATACATTGTGCAATACCCTTGCCGGCAACGAGGGTATCTCCGAAGTCGTAGCTGTTCAATTACGAATTTAGTTGCGGGTCCGAAATAGTTTATGACTTCATCTTCTCTGCCGAAAACTACAATCACCTTCACATTTTTTATAACGGAAACGCACTTTTACTTAATATTCACAATTTTTTAATGAGCCCCGTGGGGCGATTACCCGGCCAGGTAAGCGTCTGTGAGAGAACTGGGAAGAGCCTTCACCAAAACCCTTCCACTTTCAATACTTCGACAAGGCGGAAAAGCAATGCATTGTGTACCAAAGTCATTGTTACTGTTCAGCCAACACATGTGTTTTTCGTGTGTTAGACGTTGACGATATTTAGTGTTCACTGGTCGACGTCACAAATGTGGGCAGGACTTAATTTCGTTTCCGTCGTTTTGAGACCACGTGTAGGACAAAATTCTTCTCCAGGCCATATTGTTTTTCGCCTCTTGGTGTCGTTTAGGCGCTCCGCAGATGTTGGTGCTTGCGCGTTTGTGGGTATGTGTCACACAGTCTCAAAATTCTCAGAATGGTATGGCGTGATTGCACGTTGACGCATTCCAACGTATTGGCATCACCTCACAAGTCCTTTGTTCTAACTACGCTTTACTTAACACGTGGCTGTCCCCACAGATGAAAAATGAATTTAAAATATTTTAATAAAATAAAAACCCAAATTTAATAAAATAAAAAGCCCCCCTTTTGCCCCGTTACAAGGTGTGTGGACGAGCGCTGTCATTTTGCAAGATTATTGGCGCCAGGCTGCCTCTAACCCGACAAACTCGACTTCAGAGGTGTTTTAGAGTGATTCGCCGGTCATTTTGAATCAAATCATCGACGAGTTTGCGATGTTCATCGTCTGTGGCAGTGATCCGGACGTCCGCTGCGTTTTTCGTCATCAATTACGGCTTTTCCAGACTCGCAACCACGAAATTTTATTACCCATCGATTCACAGTAGACCTATCAACACCATCGTCACCATAAACAGCCTTTAAACGACGATGAATCTCATTAGGAATCACATTTTCAGCAGTTAAAAATTCGATAACCGCACGCTGTTTAACTCGCGTTGACATAGCACTACAACACGTCTCCATACTTCTGCTACTTAAAGCGTATTGTTGTACGAAACTCCTTCAAACTGGGCATGCGTTTGGAGGGGGAATGTTACTCCCGAATGCCACCAGGTGCGCTTCTGTAGGTAATTTTGTTCGTGTTCTACAAGCATGTGTGCATTACTTTTCAGCCTACCCTCGTAGCTTTTTATAACCTCTTCTCTTGTGTTATAACTTAGGGAACCCGCAATAATTGGATCTGCCAATTATACAGGCTGCCTTAGTTGTGACGAGCTGAAAATAATCACAACAAATAAAACAATTCTTATAGCAGGATATTAGGAAGGGGAGACTGTTGATTTATGCACTCAGTTTACTCGGTACTCAGATGACATCTCTTTATTACATTTGTTATGTGATTAAGTTCTCTATTGAAAGTTCTCAAACAATATAGTTTACTATATGATTATATATAGATATTACTCCTTTACAAAGGGCCCTCAAAATATGATGTACATCTATTTTATTTATTCCACGGATCCGGGATTGAATATATTAAACGACTAATGGTCACCTTGCCATATACAATACTGAAAATTTAACCATTTGAAGAATGGTTTTCATTAATCTTTTAAAACAACAAAACTTTTAGTTTAAACTTTTACTCTTTTGCTGTAACCAGTGTTATTAGATTTTAGACTACATGTTACATATAGTTTCTGTCTTTTAAAGTCTTTAATGTTATTACATTTAAAACAGAAGTTTTAAAGTCTTTAATATGATAAATTAAATTGTCTTTTGTGGACTATAATTTTTGTAACTCTTAACCATGGAAGACAAGCCTCCATGTCACCTGTGTGTTTCCTGAAGTTGCTGCAGAATTGGTTCTTCGGTCCTCTGGGTGTTTCTTGAAGGTCGGTCGTTACCTTATCATACTGTGACGGTGAAGTTCTTGGAGTTTGTCAAATCATTCCGGGTGTGGTACACTCATCTCAGGCGACTGTAGTAACTCTTAGTAATTCTTGTAGTTAGAATACATTAATAGAAAGTTCGTTTCACTGTTATACACTTCACATGATTATAGATTAGTTGACTATCACCTTCTTGTTTGTAATACTGTATAAATTACATAGTTCGTTATTTTATAATAGAGAGAGATGTCATCACCACACAAATTTACTTATTTAAATAGTCATTGAATCAAGCCTTTCACATTTTATATATATACGTAGCGAAACAACGCTTTACGCTGCTTACGGCGTGCGCGCTCCATTGCAAGTGGCAGAAATAGTTAAGGGGGAGAGTAGTAATCTCAAGACAATTACTAGGCAACATAAAAGTAGTTCCTTGTTTCTAATTTAATTAAAGGACTAAAGTTTGATTAAATTATTAACTATAGATATTCTTAGTTACAGAAGTTATCAAAGTACGTAACAGTGGTTTTATTTAATTATTTAAATAATAACAAATTTACAATAATACTTAGTTTATTTAGGGGTCAGAAAACAAGTTAATTCTGGTCAGTTCCTGTTTATGCAGGAATAATTAATAAGCTTTACCCTTTCTGTACAATTCCATTCCCTTTTATTTTATTATTAGACTTTATATTAAATGTTATTATTATTTAATGCTTGCAATAAGATTTAGTTTACAATGTGAGATTTTATTAAGAATTTAAAATTTCTCAGCTTATACATTATCAACTTAATTAATTAACATATTTTTTTTATTAATGAAATCGTCACATTTTAAATACCAATTCTCAAATTATCAGAGTTGTCGTATAAAGCAAATCGTCTATCTGTTGTAGACATTATTCTACCTGACAAAATAATTTGCAGCACCATCTGATTTCTTTTTACTATTGTAGTATTTCAGTTTTGTGGTAAATTATTGTGATCGATCCATTGTGCAGGAAATATTACTTCATTATGTACTCTTGGTTATCAAGCAACAATACCAATTATGTTCCCAATTGTTTTGTCCATGAAAAAATAAGTTATTGTTTCATAAAATTAGTTATTAATAACCCGCCTGTTTTAATGACAGAATTTTTGTTAAATGTTGTTTTTTCTTTCAATGTATTATTCTGCTCATAAGCCTTTGTAGTTTCATTTATTGACTTGGTTGAGGCACTGAGGATACCTCATCATAATACAAGCAAAATGTGAAATCTTTAGTGATAAGAAAAGTAAAACAACATAAGTTAAACTGAAAGCAAGAGCTGTTATTTCAGTGAGACTTGTTTTAAGTAGGTAACATCAGTCATGATATTTTCAACTTAATCATCCTCTTCATCTCTCTTTAATCCTTATACTGACTATTTTATACTAAAATACCTCTTACTGTTGTTCTTTATGTTTATAATCTTTATGAATTCGTGTTTTTTATTCTTTGTGTTTGTATACAATATGGTGTGTATACCTGATTTGAAGTCACTCTCATAAACTGTAAATTTTAAAGAAATAAATGCACTTATATATAGACACACAAGTCTGGGTGTATAGACCCAGATTTTTTCACCGGATTTTGTACAACATCAATCTGGTTTTATTTTTGTGTGTTTTTGAAAGCATTTTTACATATTAACATGCATGCGTGCACAAGCATGCAGGAGTAAGAGGGGAGAAAAGAGTTAATTGAGAAATGTGAAACGGCTTCTTTATAATTAATGTTAGAGACCAATTGACCAGATATGATTTATTATTTTATATACTAAAACAGTCAACCCGTGATTTTGGATTGATAAAGGGAATGAGACCCATCACCATTCTAAAACTAGACAACCTTGAAATGTTTTCTACTGTGGTAAAACATACTTTTGTTGTTTAGAGAAACAACAGTGTATTAATATACATATAACATTTATATCGACCTGTGGTGATACTAAATTATTGAAGAATAACATACTCTTTTTTGTAAAAAGTACGTCAAGCTCTATAATAGGTAGAATACCATACTTAAGTGAAATGGCTTTAACAAAATTATAGTTAGTATGCCTGTTATGTAATACAGTTTACACACAAACACATTTCAGAATACTAGAATAATTTGTACCTTTTTAATTCATTAAAAGTTGTCTGTCACCTTTTTTCATTTTTGTTGATTGGTTCATTGTGAGTGTCTTCCTCTGCCTCTATGTACTGACCGTCCTCAAACCCCAACATTAATCAATAAATACAATACTGTATATGTTAATAACAGAATCTGGATTCAGCACATCACTTTCTCTTCAGTCATTTTTTGTTTTATTTTTTATAATATATTAATTACTGTCATTGCAGTTTTATCTCAATAGAATCTGCAAGATAACTGCCCCCTTGATAATTAAACTTTTAACTGTATGAGAAAAAAATAATTAAACCTTTGTTTCTAAGCATACTAATACACTGAGCATATACTTTCTGTACTTGAAGAATAGTTATTTGTTTAATGCTACATATAATAGATACATAATTGTGTACACACAATTGTCTGTTTTTCTTTGTATATGCATTTTTAAGTACTTGCTGTGATTGTATATAATATTGTATGTTGCAGTATTTTGTTATGCTTCATGCTTTGCTACATTGATTGTACTTATTATAAAGTTTCTAGACTTTCTTTGTTTAAGTCCAAACCATTTTAAGTAAAGTATGAACATTATGTCTTGTGTTTCTACTAGTTTTTGTAATTTTCTTGTTGTATTTTTATAATTTGTATTTGTGTCGCAACTAACAAATCATTGTCATTCACTGTCTAAGAAGGCATTGTATTGACCATAAGTTTCCAGTTAACAATCAGCTGGCATTTGTTATAAAGTGGATAATTAACTTTAAGTACATAATTCATATTTATGTGTTTTTTAATAATCGATAAGTATGTGGATTTGTGTCCAAAACGTGAGTCTTGTATCCAACAGATACTTAACCGTGGCTTTTGTCTGTACAGTTTCTTCCCCAACCTGCATTGCCAAGTTGTTGGACAAGTGCTTCTTTGTAAGTAGCACAATCCCTGCTTTGTCAGCTGCTAGTTTTAAGCCATGATCTGTCATCCAGGAACTGACTTGTCATATAACTTGCCTTAATCTCATCTGAGCCAGCTCTATATCTCGTGCTATAATAACCACTACAACATCATCAGCGTACCATAATAAGAAAGTATTTTCAGGCATGTCCGTCTGAAGAATGCCATCATATGAAGCATTCCACAGGTCTGGCCCAAGAATTGATCCCTGAGCTGCCCCTGCTGTCACCTCTTTAATCTGGCCTCCTGCTGCAGTTTAATAAAGCAATATCGTATCGCTTAGGTAATCTCTAATCATTCGTAATAGTTATTTTAGTATCCGAAACATGTGCTCCAAAGCGTCAATCATATCACTCCACTTTGCTGAGTTAAATGTATTTTAGATGTCCATCATGACCAAGAGGCATATTGCCATGAGAAGTGGTTTCCTCATTTGGTTACTCTTGTGGTTTCAACAAGTAACTCTATCTACTGTAGACCTGGCCTTCCGAGAATCATACTGTCTCTTGAATAAATCTCCGGAATCCTTTATAGCCTGCAAAAGATGATGTTTTAATAATTTTCTAGCATCTTCCCAGCACTGTCCAGCACAAAGTCCTGTAGGCTGCTGGGGAATTGACATCCCCTTTGGCTTTACTGATAAGAACCACAGCCTTACCCCTTTTTAGCATGAACAGAACACTCCTGTTCTGAGACATATTTAACATGTGCAACAACAGTTGTAGATGAGTCTGCACCACAGCCTTCAGCACCTCTGCTGGTTTGCTGTTGGGCCCTGGTGCCTTTTCGGATCTCTACGGCTGTATCGTCCCACTCTCTGTTTTCCTCACAGGGTGACTTGGAAAGAGGGCATCTACAATGTTTTACATTCTTTCTCCATCCTATGGCCCTTGCGACGCAAAAGCTCCGAGCATGCAGTTTACAGTTTTATAGAGCGCTGTTCATTTTTTTCTCCCAATGCTTTCCAACAAAGTTCGTGTTGCTGTCTAATCGTTTGACGCAATAGTTTTTTACTGCCTTATGCTTTACTGTTCTGAGGTCGGCTTCTCTTCCTCTTCTTCAAGCCCATTGAGCTTTACACTTCAGCTGGAGGCATTTCTTTCTGAGAGCAGTGATCTCTTCTGTCCAAAGTAGACTGGATGCCTATTGTTTCGAGGTCTTTTCCTCGGTACTTTTGTAATAATAATAATAGTAATAATCACAAGTATATTGTTAACGACTGTGAAAAGATTTTTTTTTTTAAACGTAACTGTTATTTTCTAATGCCTGGAGAAAATTTTGAGAAAAATAATTGACTGGCTGTATAAAATCTTTACATATGGAATAATATAATTCATAATTTACTAAAATATGGTTTTACTTTTTGTTTTTGTATTGAAACTGTACTGTATTCTACATATGTATGATAAGTTTGTACAATTAAAATAATCTGTAAATATTACTGATGTGACATTTTGTTGTTGTGTGCTGCCGCTGCTTTTAGCTTTTTATAATACACGTGCTTTATACAGTCTGTGGTAAATTGTATCACTAACAAATCATACTATGGTTCTCCCTGTGAAGGTTAGAAATAAGAAAGTAAAAGTATATTGCTTGTTAAGAAAAATCTGCTATCTATTAAATTGTGTGTTACATTGTTATGTCACGTATAAAATATGTAATAAATAAAACAGGTTTTCTATTGCTTTACTATCTTAGCAACTATAAATTGTTTATCAGAACTTTTATATTGGCTGTTTGACTAGCATGTAGACATGTTTGGCACTGAAAATTAGGAAAGGCAGCATTTGTCTAATATTCTAAAGACAGCATTGTAAATAATATTGATAATTGGGCATATTCAAAGAAATCCAAACCCCTTCTGTAGCAACAACAGCCTCAAATATTAAAAAGGAAGAACAAAAATAGATTATAACTTTTCTGATGAGTAATTATTTTTATAAATGTCATTTCATACAGTGTATTTTGAGTACATCTAATTATTATAAGTAAGAACTTTAGATGCTCATTGTTGGTAAATCTTTTAATTTTAGCATTTAGTAACATGTTATTGAGAAGAATTTGTAATGAAAGTAACTGTTTGAGAGTAGCTTTTGTAATTATGTACACAGGTGTTGGTTGAGCGTTATAGATTGTTTGTGTTTCAAAATTAATCTGGTACTTACTGAATTCCAGTTCCTTGAAACATCGTGTTTAATAAATTTTTACTTACAGTCATGAAAAACATAGGTCAAAACAATTTATTTATTAAGTAAACATAAGTGTTTACAAATAAATTTTGCTAAACTAGCTCAGAAACATTTTTCATGTGTCTGCGTGGCAAGACCTGTTAATTTCAACCTAGTCGTGACGAATTACTTACCGTGCTTATTTATATTGCATTGTATAGTGTGGTCTGCATAATTTGTACCTCTCCTCCAAACTTTCAGTTGGGTTCATATAGAAAATTGTATCGGGGGGGGGGGATACTATCTTGCATCACAGGGCCGAAATTTTAATTAAAATATTCAGTAACCTTGTCACAAAAACATGGAAGACTCTTGAAAATCCAGGGGAATGAGTTCAAATCATACTTCCTAACACCATTTATGTATACATACAGTCACATATTTTGCCAGGAAACTTAAACATGTTTCAGATGTGCAGCAAACAGTAGGGGGAGATCAACACTGTATTTCTGCTTATATCTACTTCCCCTAAAATAAAGTGTCTATCATATGGAATTCTAATTACATGTCCATCTCTGTTCAAAAAGTAAGAGATTATACACTGCAGTTATAGATATAACCTATAAACGAATGCTGCTTCATTGTGATAATGGATCTCACTGTAATTTTTATTGACAATTGAAATAAACGTTTTTATTTTCACTTTCATAAAACTGTCTCTTCTTTCTCATCAACCTTCACATGCACCTATAGCTTAGCTAAGGCAACAGATTATGCTGCCACCCACCCTTTTACTTTGTAAAAGGTTAAAATGACACCATAATTATGTTAATGACACCATATGCAGTCCAGGAGTGCTGATGACCTCTTTAATAAAGTAAACTATCTTAATAATCGGGAAGAGTTTACGAATGCTTCCTCCAACTGTATCCATTGATGATTTCTCTTCTTTTTCTTTTTCTCTTCCTTTCTGGGCCCTACAACATTCGGTGGTCTTTAGCCTTCTTAACTGTAGCTTTTGTCATTAATTTCCTTCTCCAGTTTCTCTCTCCCGTGTCTTTAAGGTATTCTGTTACATTGTCTTGCCATCTTCTTTTTGATCTCCCCTTTAGCCTTCCAAGTGCTGGTGTCCACTAAAAGTTTACTGTTTGAGTTGATGGTTCATTTTGATATGGTATGTTCCATCATCATGTATAAATGTGACAAAAATTGTCACATTAGTTTTCCCTCAGAAACCTGGAATGGTTCCCCGTTCGTATTGGTCACTGTCCGTGTCTTGCTGGCAAGTGTTAACATCAGTGTAATAACACGTCTGCATTTCTCTGGTTTACTTATATGTTTAAAGTGTGTCCGTTAACAGCTTCTTGTGGGAATAGTGACAGTAGTTTGCAGTGAATACAAGACTTAATTTCATGTGTAGGTGTCACTGGTTTTATTAAATTGCGACTCCAGATATAAAGTCATGCACATGTTCAGAAGTGGAGGTATTAATATACACCGCATGACAGCATCATTAGACACTTGTACTGCCCTGGACACAGCATAAATCCCATTATTTGTTAGGTTTTTATTCTTAAAATAATAAAACAAGATCACTGTCTCTAGAAAATTAACCTGCATGCACTAATACCTTTTTTTTATAGTAATGGGCTAACATTACAAAATACAAACTTTTTTTGCATAAAGCAAAAAGCCGAGTGTCAACTAAGGAGCTGGAATCCATTCATGTTTACACTAACTTCGAAGAATAATAAGCTGCATGATATGTGTATACAGAAGAGCCCTTGATAGTTTTGACACAAAGTGGGCAACTGAGTATGAGAAGTGTTGATTTCAGTTGTAGCATAAAATAAAAATAAAGCAAGATACTGTAACCAGATATGTACATGTTATATGCTTTTTACACATTATGTGACAAAATGTGTTAGAAAAAAAACTTCAAGGTCTCTTTTGTATAACGTTCATTGTATTACTAACAAAACATCAGCAAACATTTTTCAGAATATTATATAATTTGATTATCAGATATTTAGTTTATATAAGTAACGATTTGCCAAGCTATATTAATTAGCATATGCTACTTATTTCGTATTATTAACTACAAATTGTAAATTTTCTTAAATTGAAACTTAACGTATTGAGAAAATTTGATAATATGCCTATTGTCTGTATTTGTTATGTTCCTCAGTTATTGTCACTAGTCAGTCACAAAACTATTAAAGGGTATTGATATGTAGTTTTAAAAAGTGGTAATACTTAACGGAAACTTCTGGGGCAGCTGGTAAATCATCTTCTTCTTCTTCTTCTTCTTCCCATTACTGTATCATTTCTAGTGTGGCTTGGGTATGAAATTCTATAAAACGCCATTTCCAAAGCATTAGTACAATCTGTAGTATTTTGTCTTAGCGTCCATGTTGCTAAATAATAATAATGCCTCCCATGTGTACCACCAAAGTAGCTTAGGAGAAGGCAGGGTAGGCTGCCTTATATGAGCCGTATGGCATACAAGGAAGGCAGTGTGGCCAGCACTTCGCTTCAGCCGCCCATTATTATCCCCAGGATTTTATCCCAGGTACTCATTTTCAACAGGCTGAGTCGACCTGGGGACTGAAAAACGCACCTTGATTTTATGGTGCGGGCCCGGGAATCGAACCCGAGACCTCTAGGTTAGTACCCAGCTGCCATACCCACTGGCCTCCGATAATACGAAAAAAGTTTCTTTACCATTACTAGTGTAGAAGTCCCCAGCCACTAAACTAGCATATGGTATCGTTCATAGCTTTGTACTTGTGCACACGTGCTTGATTTTTTTATGCTTTAACCGCATGCCCATAATGCCACGTGATTTTAATTAAAATACAATACTAAAGTATTGTTACGACAGTCTACTTGATCGTCGTAGGTACAGTGGAAACAAAATAAGTACAAGACACCAATTAAGTCACTAATCACCAGCTTTAATTTTCACAGTTAATAGTTTGTAATTAACAACACAGTCTCTTATAACAAATCAAATAAAAATTGTTCACACGCAAATAAATCTCAGCTAATATTAAAACACAATTGTATTACAATATACCGTCCGATTATAAAACACAACACTTAACTAATAACCACTTGAACGCGCACAGTAATGTCGCCCAATAATAACTCTCGAACCACGCTGTCAATATATCGCACTAATACTGACTTCTAAGGCCACTGCCGCCAAGTATTTATACAACGCTCACAGACCAGGACGTTTCCTAATTGCGTCTTACCGTCCATATGAACTACGTAATTAACTACAGCCTTGACACAGTCCGCATGGCTGGCGGCATCGAGAAGACTCTCGCAAATGCGTCTACAAGCACGTACACCACACGCTTACATCGAGATTCTTCTGGCACATTCGACAAGCACGTAGATTGTTCTGTGATGTCGTAACACTGCCCCTTCCTTAAGCCTGTTCGTCCCAAACTGGCATACCGTCTCTGAAGTAATACTCGACCAGGCGATCTAGGTGGACGTCCTTGTGAAAGATAATTCTCCCGTTCTTCGAATTCAAACCCATTAATGGGCACAAACTCATTAATGTAGCAGGATGCTGACTTGCCAGCTTCAAATTCTAGGGCGTGAACAAGAGCTTCTGAGCTATTTCGGTGTCTTGCCATTCGTAACACTTGCTGAAGTTCACAATCTCCGTTGCCATCAATAAATGTCTGCACCGCAAACCTTATTCGGAAGTCTTCTGGTGCCTCAGGATAGGCCAATCTAATCAGTCTGTCGATACTTGCTTCAAACTCTTGAAGACTCTCCCCAGAACGTTGTCGTCTTGTTCTCAACTGAGCGTAGTACACCTCTCGAAAATGTTTATCACCATACCGTAATTCTAGAGCTTTTATCAACTCGGCATAGATGTTCTGGCTGTCAGGTGGCACTTTCTGTAGTAGTTCCGCCGCGGGTCCTTTTAATGCGAGAACGAGTGAGGCAAATAATTGCCTCTGTCCAATTATTTGCGCATGCAGCAACTTCAGATTGGCTGAGGTACGTTGCCCAGTGACTGCTTCCGTCAAAGGTTGGAGCTTTGACATGAACTGTCCCTACTGCAGGCAAAGTGACTTTCTCTATTAACTTATTTTCTGCGTCTTTTTCTGTCTGTATCATTGGTCTGTTCACAAAGTTGTTTCGGTTGTAACTTCAGGCACTGCTCGACTTCATTTTTAATCTGCTCTTTTATATTTGTAATTGAGTCTTCTATTTTTGTTGACATAGCTTTTTCTACACTCGTGACTGATTTTTCTACTTCAGCTATTCTATTAGACATCGATTCTTCAACACTCGACACAGATTTTTCTACTTCAGCTATTTTTAATGTAATTGATTCTTGTACCTCTGATATTTTAGTAACTTGTTTATTAAGCTCACCTCGTAGGAGACTCAATTCTGCCGTACTATGTTCTTGCATCTGTTTCTGCTCCTGTATTAATGCTTTGATGTCTTCTGTTTCACGCTTCCGTTCCTCAGCCTCCTGTCGTTGTCGTTCCTCTGTCTCTTCTCTTTCCTGCCTGCATGTTTCATCCTGTCATTTTTCTGCTTCTTTTCTTTCTTGTCTTTGTTCTTCTTTTTGTTGTCTTTCTGCTTCTTCCGCCTCCTGTCGGCGTCGTTGCTCTGTCTGCAACAGCGGTGCCTGGAAATTTTCCATCATCTGACTGGCATCCATTGTTTTTCTGAATAATTATGAATTACACTCGTCTTGTACAAAGTGTCCACTGTTAACCGTTCTATCCCAGTTCTGACACCACTGTTATGACGGTCTACTTTCGTCGTGGGTACAGTGGAAACAAAATAAGTACAAGACACCAATTAAGTCACTGATCACCAGCTTTAATTTTCACAGTTATCAGTTCATAATTAACAACACAGTCTCTTATAACAAATCAAATAAAAATTGTTCACATGCAAATAAAAGTCAACTAATATTAAAACACAATTGTAATACAGTATACCGTCCGATTATAAAACACAACACTTAACTAATAACCACTTTAACGCGGACAGTAATGTCTCCCGATAATAACTCTCGAACCGCGCTGTCAATATATCGCACTAATACTGACTTCTAAGGCCGCTGCTGCCAAGTATTTATACAGCGCTCACAGTCTCACAGACCAGGACGTTCCTAATTGCGTCTTACCGTCCATATGAACTACGTAATTAACTGCAGCCTTGACACAGTCCGCATGGCTGGCGGCATCGAGAAGACTCTCGCAAATGCGTCTACAAGCATGTACGCCATACGCTTACATCGAGATTCTTCTGGCACATTCGACAAACACGTAGATTGTTCTGTGATGTAACAGTATTAATTCATCTAGAGTATGTGTAGACTATCTGATTACAAAATTAAATCGCATATATAAATTTTGTTATACAATATTTACAAGTGAAAACTTTATTATTTTATGTAAAGGTAAACAGTAGCATGGAATGTAGACCGTTGTGTTAATTGTTTTATATTTTAAATCTTAATGTGAGAGGAGTTTGGAAAGTAAATGTTTGTTGATGTTTGTTGTCTAATATGTGTTGTGATAATGTAGCTGTACTGATAATGTTTATAATGATGTCAACATAAGTGTATAGTTTTAAATTAATTCTTCTTTTGTTTGTTTCTCTCTTTCTTCCTCTTTTGCTCATGGTGCACTTGCCAATCACAGCTCAAGCATTTGGATATTACGGTAAGTGATGATTCCTCTTATAGATATCATATATTTACATTTTTTAAATGTAGTTCAATATGTTAGCGCATTTGATTATTCTGCTTGAGTTGAAAATATTATTTTGCAGCAGTTCTTTGATATTAGTTGCAATCAGCTGTTTCATATACAGTTGGTGTGCATTGAGTTTATCTGTTCTATACTGTTTTACAGGCTGCTCTCAGTTTAGCTTTAAAGGCATAATGACATGTTTCCTATTTACAGTCCATACGTGTGAGCATGTCTATTCATGTGTGCTTGGGCACAGTTACTAATTACACATAAAAAAATAGTTTAGGAGAATACTTACATGAGGTTACAATACTAGTGTAATGCTTATAAACACTTATAGTAGAATACAAATTTCAACATGCTAGTTTCAACATATTATTTTTTGTTTGTGCCTAATACACTTATACACAAATTAGTTATTTTAAATTTGAATTCTAAAGACGGTTGTTTAATAATTTTGTTAACTACCCCTCTGATCGGTGGAGCATAATAATTCTGAATCTTCAGAATAATTTATTCTAAAGATTTACTGCCTTAAAAGAGCCATATTGTGTTAGTAAGTAAATGGTGTTTTGAGATCTTTATGGTTCATTACAATTGCAAAAACCTGAATGCAAACAGTATAGTGTCAGAAAGCCTGTAAACTAGTTCATAAAAAATCTTTTATTCTGTAAATGTTATAATGTGTTAAGTTATGAATATAAGTATTCATAAAATTTTATATTTTAAATACTTATGTTTTGTGAAAGTGTGTTTTGTATAACAGCTGGTTGCAACATGTGAAGTGGATGTCATTGTTAATAGCATGCATTTAAATTAATAAATGTATAGAAATATCTAATTGGTTTTAAAGTACATAGTACATTGGTTTTATATAACTGTCCATAATTGTGAAAAAATAAAATTTTCATGTATACAGTATAATTAATTGACATGTATATATTTATTTTCTGTCATTGTGAAATGTGAGCAGTTTGTTGTGTACTGCGTAGACAGCTGTATTTTTTCCACATCAGTAGTATTATTGGAAACTGTAAATTATAGTATTATTATGTTAACTATGAATCAGTGAAATATATTTTCAAGTTAGGTGACATTTTAAAGGAAAGCTTAACCTACTCGTTTAGGTAACATTGAATTCAGGGTGTTTTCATTACAGGAAAAAAAGTTGTTCGGTATAAAAATATTCCATGAAGAATCTTTGTAAAATATGATATGCTCACTACATTTTTTTTATAAAACCATTGGAGCAAAAAAATCTAGATGCTAGAATAATGAACAGAGTTAACAACTTATAGCAATGTTGTTTGAGCTCATTTGTATTGTTTTTTTTTTGTACATGTATCTCAAACGCTTTGTAAATGAAAGCAAAATTTTGACAATATACTTGTTAAATAAAGTTACTGCAAATGTTGAATCCATGACAGAGTGTATTTTCTATCTTAAGACATTAAGTAAAGTCAACTATAATAATTTTCATTTTATTTATTTAAGTTGTAATTCAACTAAGGTAATTAAAGAGTTGGAACGTCCTCAAATTAGTCTCTCTTTCTTTATCTTTCTAGTTTTCTCTCTCTGCATGAATTGTGTATGCGTACGTACGTGCACACGTGCTTCCAATGTATGCATGTGTGTATGTGTACACAAACCCAGCGTGTATGCTTGTAACCTCATATTTATTGGATATAATTATGTAGTCAAGAAAGTAAGTTTGAGTTTTAAAATATTTTTGTTTTCATAGTGACTTGATATCAGTTTTATTAAAATTAATTTTCTTACTTTAAAATGCCTTAGTTTTTTTGTAATTGTATGCTGTAGTGTAGTTTTATGGTTTTTATTTATATATTTGAATGTTTGCATTGAGTTTATCTCATAGGATGCTAGCCATAGTTATTCATTAATTTATATTAGCTAAATTCTCGACTGAGAATTAGCCAGAAATCATCTTTTTTTAAGAGTAACTGTATAGTTCAACATTTGTATATTGAAAATATAACTGATGAAATTTTTTAATTGTTCAGTTACAAAAATCTCAGTGTGTACTTTTGAATAACTCAGCTACTAACACATACACACTGTCAGTTGTCAGCTCAGCCACCAAAATATCAAAGCCAGTAGGGGTGTAGTTAAATTGTGTTACTCAGTGCTATTGCAATCGTCTCCTATAAATTAATGTTTTCAGTACTTTATTATGGGATCTACTGTATTTATTGATAACATGATATAAGTAAGTTATTAAGCATCTTGTGATCAGCTTGTACAGTCAATTTTTTCTTCACTGCATACTAGTAAATTTTGGCCCTATATGTGCTGACTCATGTTGTTTATAGACAGTTCAAACACTGGTCTCATTGATAGGTATTGAACTGTATGCGATGTACATGTGGGTATAACTATGTTGATTCAGATTGTATTATCAAAAAGTGACCATTTTGTTTGTTTGTTTAGCAAACAAACTTTATAACATAATTAATAAATGTACAGAAACGTTATATGCATAATACTGTATTTATTCAAGGCGCACACCTCACTGTAAACATTTAAAACTCATGTTTATATTAAAGTGTTGTAGGCTATTTTTTTTTTTTGTTCGAAATCTTTTAATCTAAAAATTGTATTTCTGGTATTCAGAAATGCGTTAAACTATTTTGCTATATTTTATTCGTTGTTCAGATTTCTGGCTAATCCTAGTTAAAAGTGTGATGTTTCATTCCTTCATTTTATTATATAGAATGTAGTAATTAAATATTTTTAAGTGTGTATATTCAGTTGATGATTTTTGACTATATAAATGTTAGTTTCTCTAAATTTATACATATTATTTTTTAATAAATTTATTTTAACCGAAACAACTTAACGCACCTTCCAGAGATGTGGTATTATATATTCACTGTCTTCATGTAGACTGGTTTAGCAGTGTATGATTGTATCACATATTTAAATTTTGTACGTTTTAGTGTGAACATTCAGTAAACAGAAATTTTGTTAGAAGCTCATGTCACTTAAATGTAACAGTAATTTATGTTCAAATAGAGCTATTAGAGTTCTTGTTTTCAGGGTTCCTTCATGTGTGCAATTAGAATTTTTATTGTCACAGTCATTTGATTTAATGTAGATAAGTATGAAAATTGGAAATTAAAATATAGTTTAATATAGAATTTTTTATTTTATTGTTGCATATAGAAACAATTTATTTTGGAAAATTAATCACTTCAACGTTATGTAAGTTAATCTTGTGTTCTCTTTAACATGGCTAAATTACACATTCCTTTGTAAGTAACTCATTGAGTTTCCTGCATGTCTCCCATGTAATATCTTCAAATAAATATACTGCAAGTAGGTTTATTTTCACCTGATGCAAGTTTCACAGAAATTATTCTGTATCTTCAGAGGTTTGTTTGAATTGTAATTAAATGTTTACAATTAATTACAATATGGTTAATGGATAATCGATTTTTTAACTATAATGTTAACTATAATGTAAACAAAACATTCAGTTACAATTCTAACAAACCTCTGAAGATACAGAATAATTTCTGTGAAACGTTCGTCAGGTGAAAATAAACCTACTTGCAGTGTATTTATTTGAAGATATTCATAGATATTCAGAAAAGGGAACTGATCATATAATTTATCGTTCCAAAAATACTATTATTCAGATCTTCCTTCAGTTTATGAAAACAAATCATATTTATGTAGTAAATAATAATCAGTAAATAATTTAACAATATACAGTTAAACAAAGCATTTAATTCTGGGTTCTTTACTAGAATTAGTTTCTTTCCTTGTGATATTTGCTGTAAAAAGCAAGGCAAAATTTAATAAACTTTTGTAACCTTAACACTTCTATCTATTACCCAGCATGTTAGTAAGCAAGAATTTGGTTGTTTGATAGTAACCCAAAGTATGCCTCTATTTTCCTCCATATTTTTGTTCAGCAGGAAATGGTGTGGGTGCTTATACATTCTCAGTTATAAGTGCTTAAAAGTGGACATACAAATGCCAAGGAGATTTTCAAATAGAGTACGTTTAGTCAATTCTAGTGATGGAAGTATGATTAGTTTGGCAAACAGCTGGTTTCAGTTACATTGAATTTGATGGGCAGTTACATTGATACTTTTCAAGCTATGATGGGCTGACGTATGAGAATTTCTTAATACCTGGAGTTGTTTTATTTGGTTTATTTGTTTATAGGAAAACTGGTGGTTTTTGTATGTATCATTACAGCATGACTATTAATTTGTCATACTGTATTTGGGCTAAACATGTGTGCACCAATTTTCACAAGTATGAAGCACACTACATTTGATCTTTCAGAAAGATTGACCAATGTTTTCACTATTAAAAATCTTAATTTGCTCTTGATTTTTGTTGACAAAATTCACAACAGTGAGTTTTATTCAAACATTGCAATTGATTATTGATTCCCATTTCTTTATTGAGTATTTATAGCTGTAGCATTAAGTAGTATCTTATATCATCTGTTAAAGTTGAAAGTTTGAGAACTCATTGTGTTTAAAGTAGGATGATCCTGGCTGTTTGGTCACAGTAATTGTCTCCACTGTGACCAACCCAACACTATTGTATGTAAGCAGTGGACATTTGAAAGATCAGTGATGTGTTTTCTTTTCTTGTTTAAATGTGTACCTGCACGTAATATGAGCTTTGTGTGATTTATATACACGTTGTTTTTCTAAATTTATACACAGTTGTCTTGAAATAATAGTTTATGCTTTAGAAAATACAAGTTTATGTACAACAGTGCTTTCGTGTAACCAAAGTGTCAAAAAATGTTTATATGCATAAAGTTTCTATTGATTTATTTTGATTCAGACGATCTTGAGCTATTTGAAAACATAATTGTGACGAAAGTAGTGTACTCTTATGCCTAGGTGTAATTCTATAGACAGACAACAACATAAGTGTGCAAGATATCAGTGTTTAATAATTCTGTGTGTGTGTGTGTGTGTGTGTGTGTGTGTGTGTGTGTGTGTGTGTGTGTGTGTGTGTGTGTGTGTGTGTGTGTGTGTGTGTGTGTGTGTGTGTGTGTGTGTGTGTGTGTGTGTGTGTGTGTGTGTGTGTGTGTGTGTGTGTGTGTGTGTGTGTGTGTGTGTTAACAAACTTAATAAAGTCCCTTGTTCTGGGCGTCAATTGTTAACTCACTTACTCTTACACCCAAATATTTGTATTTATATACATATAAAATTAACTGTTATATGGTAAACACGTGTACTTACCAATTCCATGTATATGGGAGCACGTGATTTCTTTCTACTGTAAATTTCTCTCCCTAAGGGGCCAGGGTTCATTCTCAGCGAGATTCAGATTCAAAAAGGTGATAGGAATGATAACACTGATAGTTAACTGAGTGTAATTACTGGATTTTAATTGTCGGAACAAAATAAACATATATATATAGAATAATGCCTCAAAATGGCGTCACATCCAATTATACAAAACAAAATGGTGGCTATTTTTATTAAAAACCTATTCAGTCATAATATTTTCACCATAGTGAATCTTGTTACTATTCTTATAAAATTTTTACTTTTGGCTGCAGCTCTAATTATGTAATGAATCGTATATTAACAGATACACAAACCAATGCCATTTGCATATATAATCATGGCCATGCGTTCACTCACTCGTACTCACATTCATTCTCCCTATTGCAAATACATTGATCAAATTTAGCTAGTATCAGTTAATGAGCTCATTATTAAGAAAATAAAAGGTGATAATGGTTCAACTTCTCTAAACGTGGTCGGAGTTGATCCCTCGCTGGTGTTGGCTGTTCTCCAGTGGTATGGCCGGTGTTCGCCTCATATTTCTTGTTTAATACATTGTGCACTGATTCTACATTTTATGTTTTTACTGTTAATAAAAACTTGAGCCCTCTACCGCTCCACTATCACATTTTGATTTTAGATAATAGTAATTTTAAACTTTTGTTGAAAAACTGACCAGACAGCGATACATCACTGCTGACCCCTTGGAATGCTGCGTTGAACTGAGAAAGAGGAATATGCAAATTTGCGCTTGTGTTAGTGCATTTGACGTCATCGTCTTTTGTCTGAGGGGACAACGCCTCGTTACATACGTTGTGGTTCATGCGTCATTGTCTTTTGTTTATGACGAAACAGCTTTATAACCCAATCACAATTCTTATTTATAGTCCGTCATCATATACACCGCCATTACCTCTACCGGCTTTTGCTCGTCCAACGGTGACCTTGGCATGGTACTACTCTCACCGAATATGCGTTGTTCCTTTTTATAGAGGGCAATGGACCTAACCATTCTGTAGGGTTATACAATAAAACATAAAAAATAACCTCAGATCCCATAATTAAGGTATTGGGCCTTTATGTACTGTTACAAACCCCCTCAATGAAAGATTTTGTGTCGAGACACAAAAACTTTCATTGACTCATTCATACGGTTCTAAAAGGATCAGCCTAGACATGTCACCACAACCCCCTGTAATGTTTATATAGATAAAAAATGACAATCACTTACCCTCGGTCCAATGATGCTGATCACACCCTCTGACCTTACTGGACTTCTCAGGAGAGATCCCAACACCATAAGGCCATGAGGCACTCTACGCTCCTGTTCTGACGCACCGGCCAGCTCAGGACCGCGGTCACAACACCACAAAACTCTGAAACATTGAATACAAAATTTTAAAATAGTGGTCTAATATACTTCCATATCTACAACTGATATGTTTCTCTTTAGATGCATTGGTTTGTGTCTGGGCATTGGTTTGTTCAATTTTAAAAATTTTCAACACAACAACAACAAGAATCCAACATAGACTGATTTTCTACCACCACCAAATTCAATCTCTTCCTTGTAAGAGAAAAAACATATGTTCCTACAAATAAGATAATACACAAACAATTCTTTAACATTACCCAAAACACCTTCACCTATTTATTTCTATAAAATTCAACCTACAACTACTATGTTAGACAAGTTTATTATTCAAATTTTATTACTCAACTTTATAATCATTTTATGTCTTTTGCAAATGACATCATACTATATTTTATTCAACACCATTGCTAACTTTATACTTTTAACATCCAAAATCTACTATCTTTTAACATTTGTTACCGTCGTTACCCCTATAGCGACCTCCTAACCACACACACTATTGTACCATCAACATAATAAAAACATAATAAAACATTGTACATTAAACATTAACATTGTTACATTTACCTTACATTAAATAATTTACATTTACATGACTTGTACCAAAACTTTAGCACATCATTATTATCAACAATTCTCTATTAACTTTTAATGATTTAACATTTGTTTATATCAGATTCTATACAACCATTTCAAATTTATCCTTACCTTTCAGTTACATTACCTTTCTACCATGAATTTTCCTTTTCTAACCCTTTTATCCTTATTAGTTTGGGTGACTCTCTATTATTCACTATTTTCTATTTCTTATTTTAGCATTTGTCAACCTAACCTTACTCACCTCTTTTTTACTACTAACATCCGCTACTAACCATTAACATATTATGACACCAATATCTCTATAATAACCCCCTTCACTAATCCCATTTAAAACCTCTGGCACCGCTCATTTTTTGTACTAGTATGTGTGTTCCCACTCTATGCTCATTCCCTCATTGGTTCCTGACCCTTTCAGGTAACCCTTTCCGGCACACAATGGTCCCTTCCTGTCCCAACACCTTTCGTTGCGGACTCCCTACACCAATACCCTTACTACAAAATATCATCATCAACAAATATAATTACCATTCACATTACTCACCTCTCTACATATAATCACTCACCACTGTGTCCCTAAAATATCTAACACCTCTTTATGTATTATCTGTATCTCAACATTCTTATTTTCACTAACTCCCATTAACTCTATTTAACTAACTTCAATGCCCTTATTTATCACTATCCCCAAACTCTTTTACAACATTTCACCTTAATATACCACTAGAAAATTCATCACTTACCTTACATTCCTAAAACAACTCAATATCCAAATATATCATATGCTTAATTTATTAACCACTAAAATCTGAATCTCATAATATCATTTAAAATCATCAAACTTCCTTAAATTATTTAAAATTCTACTGTACCTGGTTTACATAACAAATATATAAAATACACAACTACAAAAATACACAAATACACTGACATCAATATACACAAAATATACAATCCAAAATTATCATATTATCATTTACCAAAATTCAGTCATAAACAGTCCATTTTAAAACACTGTCCACATAATTAAATGTTCATAAACACAATAAAATGAAATTAACCTCCATCGTCAAATAATAATCGAATCTTAAAACTATATACATTGTTTAATATTAGACATCTTATCTTATCATTATACATGCACCAACTATTCAAATTTTTATCCTTTTCCACAAATTCATATGCCTCATGATCGGGTATGGTTCTGTCACCTTTGGTATAATTAGTCATAATTAGGTATTTTGTAAAGTCATCAGTCTCATTATCTCCTACTACTTCAGTTTCATTCCAAGGTAAGTACTTACTATATTTATCACTTCTCTCTCCACCTAACCTTTCTACAAATTCTTCATAATTTCTATTTACTCTATATAACTCCATCTCCCAATTATCACACAACTCTCTTTCACAATATCTCCCATCATAACCCCAAATCACATTCTCTCTCTCAATATATGCAGGGGACACTACAACTTTATTCTCGCACCACCTATCACGTGCACAAAAAATCCAGGGACAACTATTTGCAGACCTTTTGTCTCCCAAATCTACATTGAAGGCACTCTCGTCCTTCCTAAAAACATGTACATCACCCCCAAATACACCATTAAGGGAAAAATCTAACCCCTGCAATTCCCCTACAATTATACTCTCTTTACGCACTCTATCTAACTCATTATACACAAACATCTCATTATCACTACCCCTGTTTACACAATCATTTTCTAATATCATACTTTTATCTATATTATCATAATTTTCTACCCCACTTACCTTGTCTTTGTTTCTATCTAATTTGTCTATTTCTCTATTCTTATTTTCTAACTCTATCTCATTAATTCTCTTGTCTAATTTCTCCTCTAATTGATTCAATTTTACATTTCGCAAATTATTTTGTTTCTTTAGTTCGTTCTCGAAACTGTCTAACTTTACATTAAATGTACTATTCATCTGGTTAAATTTGTCATTAATTAATGTAAATAAATCTTCCAATGATATTTTATTTTCAATTGTTTTAGGTGTTGAGTTGGCATTTATTCCGTCTAATAAAATTGACTCTGTAGCTGTATTATTGATTTCTATGCTATCATTACTTTCTGCCATTTTGGTAATTTGAATATTGAAATGACTATTAAGTTACACTTGTTGCAATTATTACTTAATATGTTTTGTCAACATAACATCTCGTGTATTAGGTTATGCACCATTCTATCACCTTCCTTGTTTCTGAATCTGGCTTATATTTTATATAAAATATCTTTATATAAAGTCCCTTGTTCTGGGCGTCAGTTGTTAACTCACTTACTCTTACACCCAAATATTTATATTTATGTACATATAAAATTAACTGTTATATGGTAAACACGTGTACTTACCAATTCCATGTATGTGGGAGCACGTGATTTCTTTCTACTGTAAATTTCTCTCTCTAAGGGGCCAGGGTTCATTCTCAGCGAGATTCAGATTCAAAAAGGTGATAGAAATCATAACACTGATAGTTAACTGAGTGTAATTACTGGATTTTAATTGTCGGAACAAAATAAACATATATATAGAATAATGCCTCAAAATGGCGTCACATCCAATTGTACAAAACAAAATGGTGGCTATTTTTATTAAAAACCTATTCAGTCATAATATTTTCACCATAGTGAATCTTGTTACTATTCTTATAAAATTTTTACTTTTGGCTGCAGCTCTAATTATGTAATGAATCGTATATTAACAGATACACAAACCAATGCCATTTGCATATATAATCATGGCCATGCGTTCACTCACTCGTACTCACATTCATTCTCCCTATTGCAAATACATTGATCAAATTTAGCTAGTATCAGTTAATGAGCTCATTATTAAGAAAATAAAAGGTGATAATGGTTCAACTTCTCTAAACGTGGTCGGAGTTGATCCCTCGCTGGTGTTGGCTGTTCTCCAGTGGTATGGCCGGTGTTCGCCTCATATTTCTTGTTTAATACATTGTGCACTGATTCTACATTTTATGTTTTTACTGTTAATAAAAACTTGAGCCCTCTACCGCTCCACTATCACATTTTGATTTTAGATGATAGTAATTTTAAACTTTTGTTGAAAAACTGACCAGACAGCGATACATCGCTGCTGACCCCTTGGAATGCTGCGTTGAACTGAGAAAGAGGAATATGCAAATTTGCGCTTGTGTTAGTGCATTTGACGTCATCGTCTTTTGTCTGAGGGGACAACGCCTCGTTACATACGTTGTGGTTCATGCGTCATTGTCTTTTGTTTATGACGAAACAGCTTTATAACCCAATCACAATTCTTATTTATAGTCCGTCATCATATACACCGCCATTACCTCTACCGGCTTTTGCTCGTCCAACGGTGACCTTGGCATGGTACTACTCTCACCGAATATGCGTTGTTCCTTTTTATAGAGGGCAATGGACCTAACCATTCTGTAGGGTTATACAATAAAACATAAAAAATAACCTCAGATCCCATAATTAAGGTATTGGGCCTTGATGTACTGTGTGTGTGTGTGTGTGTGTGTGTGTGTGTGTGTGTGTGTGTGTGTGTGTGTGTGTGTGTGTGTGTGTGTGTGTGTGTGTGTGTGTGTGTGTGTGTGTGTGTGTGTGTGTGTGTGTGTGTGTGTGTGTGTGTGTGATCCAAACCAGGAATACAAAAAGATTAATAGTGTTAATTGTTTTAATTAGAGGCATGAAGATGCAAACTTGCCAAAAAAAAACATGTAGAACTTTCACATAAATACACCTGCCTATTTTTCAATAGCATTACGTAATTTTGTAGCACTACCCCCTCCTTAAGCCTGTTCATTCCGGGGTGGCAAGAAACTGTCTACCATCTCTGAAGTAATACTTGGCCAGGCGATCTAGGTGAATGGCCTTGAATATCCGCTATCCTTCCCATTGAATCCGATAGACAACATCGTTGATTCTCTTTTTCACAGTTTAAGGTCCTTCCCAGTTGGTTTCAAGTTCAGGGGAGCAACCATGACGGTGCTTTGAGTTGTACAACCAAACCCGATCTTCAAAACCCACACTACTGCTGCCGTCATACCTAGTTTTCGTTTTATCACTGGCTATCTTCAGCCGTCCTTTTATCAAGTGATTTATTTCTCGCAGTTGCTTTTATGATTGTGAGCAACATTTCTGTGGCTCTTGGAACTGAGTCCGAACATCAAGGCCCCAGGAAGATGAATCCCCCCCCAAACCAAGTTTTGCTGCAGTCATGCTGGTTGTGTTGTGTGCTGATGACCTATAAACCATTAGCTGCTTTAAGTCTGTTTGGTTCCCATCAACAACCTCTTGCGTAACATCATCTTCAGCAGCTTCTCCCCTGGTTGCTTCCATTAACTCATGATCAAGCAAGAACCTTTCCTCGACAACTATAGTAGATTTTCCAATCACTTCTTTTGTCGTTATACATATTGGTACTTACTTCCTCTGCTAGTCCTTCTTCCAGTTCCACATGCAATGGGATGGATTTCTTGACCACACTCATTGGCTTCTTCGGCTAATCTCACTTGTTTGATACACCATTAGCTGGTCCAAGTCGGATTGGTTCTCATCAACGACCTCTTGCATAACTGCATCTTCAGCAACGTTTCCTCCGGGCGCTTTCATTAACTCAGTGAAACGGCCCCTGTGTCCCAGAATATTTTTTTCACACCCCTTTTCTAACCTCTAAAAAAAAATTCAATTTTGTTTTTTCCTTCTGGGAAAGCGTAACTTAATATTTAGGACTAGGCACATGACCTAGATGGAAATAAAATGTGCTGAGCCCATAGTGACAGGTCTTGCAAGAAAACACTTGATCAACAATAACAAGATTTTATTTATGTTTTTTTTTCTGAATTTTAAACAATTGGTTTTACAGTCATCTTGTTTGAGTTTTTCTTAATTCTTAACATCCATTCAGATCTCTCTTTAAAGTCACATGGTGGTTTAATTACAACAAGAATATATCATAATATTTCCAACAATTGAATAATGGCATGCCAACCTACTGAATTTATTATTTTTATTATAAACTTGTACTTCTGTATTTTACTTTCAAAAGAATTGTTTGTATTGCATTAGTAATGCAGGAACCATTTATTAACATATGATAATTATAAGTATCTGGACCAGACAATCCATGATCATTAGATAATACGATAATAATTAAATTCAAAGAAAACTAATTCCTTAAGTGTGTAGCAGTACTTTCATCTACCTGTTCCCCATCACTAGGATTAATCGCATTAAATTGAAACCAGTGATCTCAGTAAACTGAGGTTTAAGTTTGTTACTTAATATTAAATGTGTAGTAAATTAGTTGTTAATTAAATATTAAAATATGTCGCTTCTTTTTTTTTAAGTTAATTAAATACAGGAATATAATAGAACTATGACAAATTGAATAGTTAAGCTGAACCCAAAAAATAACAAAAACAACGGACCTTTAAATTTAGAATAAGAGAAAGAATTGGAATGTGCAGGATCACAAGTCATATGACAGGCAGATGCAAGTACTCTACGAGTATTAAATTTTCTTAAGGTCTGGATATTGTCAGAAAGAATTTTTAATTCGGTTTTCTCTTTTGCAGTAATAGAATTAAATATTTAGATAATACAAAGGTAACCCTTGACTCTATTAAATATATGAAAAATATATTATACTAACCGTCTGTGACTTATCGTATTTGATGTCCCTTCTTATTACGACATGTTTCAAGACTCTTGTCCCATTGTCAAGCATAAAATTTATAGCACATATCAGATATGTTTGTCAAACGTTAAAAACCATGTCATGATGACCACAAATAACGGATTATTAAAATAACGAACTATATTAATTTGTAACTTGAATACGCGCATCGGGCGAACAGTGTACACTGCACAGCGACTCACCGCGCATTAACGGCAACTGATTAACGGAAACGTGGCTTGGTACTAAAATAGGTTTATTCCTACTATAATATGACCTTGACTCTATGCCAATTCAAAACACAAATACTTATAAGTTATTCATAACACAGTCAGCAGTGTCCACACTTTAACATGTCTTCACAAAACATGTTCAGTAATGTTAACTCTGAAGCATGAGTCTAATTTCTAGCAATAGGTTTCAGCGTGTGTGTTAGCCGATAACCTGCGGAGCACTTCGTGTGTGAAGTTTATAAAATAAAGGAAAGTTCCCACCTGATCATTTGGATGGCACTAAGTATGTTCCTGCATTTTCGGTGGTGTGTGAAGAGCGATGTCGGATGGCGTGACGGCATTGGGGCTTCTTACGCAGGCTCTGCGGATGGGCGAAGGTGTAGAGTGCCCATCATGTGCACCCCTTTCCTCCCGACTAAAGTGGGGAAACCTATGGAAAATTTTACTTGTATATTCAATTCAGATATATACACATACCACCCCAACATTCCTTCGTCAAAGCACTCAGATCACATACGTCACTATAATTTCAATACCGCAAATGCCGGTCATTAAGTCCAGTCAAAATCACCTTACTGGCTTTTAATTTGAATTTTAAATTTCACCTTGTCACATAGAAATCATTACACATTAAGCTTAAACAATTTTATGGGTTACCTCGTATGCTTAACTTCACATTATGATTGACTGACGAGCACGTGGTCTCTGCTACTACCTTTATAACTATTTCAATTAATAACCAGACTTCATGGAACCACAATTATAAATTCATACTTGCTTTAATTCTTTTATTTTATTTTTAAATTTTGAACTGTCTCTAACATTATTTCTTTAACTTGACTGCAAAATAATTTTACCACGTGCTTGTATATTTACCGGCACAAACATGGACCGCCTGAGCCACACGTGCACACTATCATTACATTTCACACACACAAACCCTAATTAAATTAATATTACATATAAACCCTCAATACTGGCTCACCTGAAGCTCTTTATAGAATTATCTAGGCATAGTGGTATCACACTACGGCGTCACAATCCAAGCCGCACCAAAGTTGAAAGAGAAAAGAGACCGACGAGGACGCTGCGCTAACTTATAAAAACTCAAACATTGCTGACTAAATCTTGTTGACAAGCGGACGCCACTGCCAGCCAAATGACGTCACCACTCAAGGTCGCCGCGAACGGCTGAATCTCGATATCAAAGCGGGCATCGTAACATGCAGCGATAATGCACCGAACGCACTGAAAATACAATTAAACTGGCCGTGGTGTTGTGATATTCTTATTAATTACAAATATAAATACATAAAGTTATCTGCCACTTACCTCCAAAAATCTTCTCGTAACCAGGGTCTCGGCACACCCCTTACGAATTGCTTGTTAGAATGCAAGCATGATTTAGGTTATTTCAAGAACTGACACAACTCGCATTTTAAGAAGAGAATAAAAAAATTTATTATATAATTATTTCATTGTCTGACTTCAAAATATTTTGTTTCTTCCCTCAACTTACACTATCTCAATTATACATAAAATTCAAACATTTCTTTCAATAGTACATCCTTAAGCTAATTATATTTCTACGTAAGGCGAACCCAGCTTGCTCACTCGCTCATTCATTCATTTAGTTTAAACCCCCATTTTATGTAAAATTAATGACAATAATGTTTTCAATGTGAAACGTTACGTGTGTGGCGTCCTCTTCCCCGACCACGTGGTGCGTCTCCCAAAGTCTTTCATTCTCCGGACGTTTAAAAGGTTTATAATATTTAATAACGTTCAATATTCACTCTTCGTCACTGATGGCACTGTTATACATGTTTTTGTAGAATCACATAGATATTTTGTCGGCCGACTTAAGAAAAAATATGAAGATTTGCCCGGGCAGAAAACTAATAGTTGCCACGCATGGCCTATGTTGCTAGTCGACTGCGAAGAAAGTTATTAACATGCCTCCCTCCAAGCGCTCGGACAGAGCAGAAGTTTCAATGCCTTATGATCGGATCATCCGTCACTGTTCATTCAATACATGGGTTTTGCGTGTTTTGGACGCCGACTATATTTGGTGTGCACTGGCCGACGTCACAAAAGAGGCTGGGCTTAACTTATTTCCGCCAGCTAGGACCATGAGGCGAACAAATAGAGTCTTCAATCCATGTTTGTTTTACTAACTCGGTGTCAGTCCGCGCACATGCTGGTGTAGTGCGTTCGGGCGCAGGTGTCCCACAGCCGCAAAGTTCTAAGAATTGATGACTGGCACATTCCTTTGCAAATGTTTCACAACAGTTACAGCGTACAGTTCCTTTGTCAGAAACTACGAGTTAGATTTAACCACGTGCCCGTACACACAGATGGAAATTGAATTATGAAATTTTATATAATAAATCCCCAAATTTAATAAAATAAAAAATCCCTTTATTTGACCCGTTACCTTTCCATATAACCACGGCACATCAGGAACAAGCAAGAGTCCTTTCTCGATGCCCATAGTTGATTTTCCATTCACTTCTTTTGTCGTGTTGCACATTGGTATTTCCACTGCTCATTCTTCCATTTCTGCTTGACCACACCTGTTGACTTCTTCTTTGGCCAATGCCACTTGCTTGATCGAATGGTCAGCAGACCCTGTCATTTAGCCTTGCAAAGCTGTATCTTCTCTTGGCCAACCCTCAGGACATTCTGTCTCGAGTCCACAACGAATCCATAGCCATTCATAATGTGTCTGCCAAGAAACACTTCGCCGACAATGTCTGCAACAAGCATTTGATGGCTAAACTCGAGAAGACCCAGGCTTACACGTATGTGCACTTATCCTAACACATTGACGGGGCTTCCAGTACCAGTTTGTATTGTACAAGAGATAAATTGAGGCTGGCGGTTGCTGATTAAGTCAGGGTGCACAGTGGACACTGTAGCGCCCGTGTGTCAACTGTAAATGATGCTGGTTTACCTTCCACAAATCCATTAACTATCAAGTTTCCATTGTTCTTGTGAAGCGTGGAAACTGTGCTGTTCTGGAGCTGTATTTCTCCAATTTGTGCAATCACACCCTTCTCTCTGTATTTTATCCTCCCAACAAACTGCCTCTATAGATGACCACATTTCCCGCAGTTGTAACACTTCGGTATTCTGTCTCTTTCCCATTGTTCAAGTCATTGTGGCGCTCTTGAACCTTTGAATTGTTTGTTCTGCAACATTATCTTTCTATCCACATCATAACAGCAATGTGATATTCTGACTACATTGTGATGACATAAACCCATTATTGTAACAGGACGCTGATTTGGCAGCCTCAAACTCGAGGGCGTGAACAAGAACTTCTGAACTATTTTGGTGCCTTGTCGTTTGTAACATTTGCTGAAGTACACAATCTCCAAATAAATGTCTGCACAGCAAACCTCATTTGAAAATCTTCTGGTGCTTCAGACTCTCCCTGGAATGCTCCTTGCTCTCAACTAAGTGCAGTACACATCTCGCAAATGTTTATCACCATACTGTAATACTAATGCTTTTATCAACTCAGCATAGATGTTTTAGCCATCAGGTGGCACTTTCTGTAGTAGCTCTGCCACAGGCCCTTTTAAAGCAAGAACAAATGAAACTGCCGTGTCTTTCTCCATCCAATTATTTGCACAAGCAGTGTCTTCAAATTGTCGAAGATACATCGTCCAGTGTGTGTTTCCATCAAATGTTGGGGCCATGACATGAATTGCCCCAACTACAGGCAAAGTGACTTTCTCTGTTGTCTTATTTTCCATGTGTTTTTCTGTCTTTACCATTGGTGCAGTCTGTCCTGCAACTTGTTTTGAAACACATGGCTGTATTTTCATTAACTGCTCAACTTCAGTTTTTATTTGTTCTTTTATGTTTGCAGTTGACTCTTTTATAGTTGAAACTGAATCTTTCACAATTACTTCATTCTCCTCTTCTTCAGATATTTTATTTGACATGGATTTTTCTGCGACTTTTTTGTATTTTTTGTAGACTTTGATTCTTAAATGTCAGATATTCTAGTAATTTGCTTATTAAGCTCACCTCATAATTCACCCAAGTCACCACATAGGAGACCCAACTCTACAGTAGTATGTTCTTGCATCTGCTTTTGCTCCTGTATAAACGCTTTGCTGTCACCAAGGTACTCTCATAAATAATTGAAGTTAAAACTGTCCACACATAATAATAATGTCACATATAAAAGTTCCGCACTAAAGAAATTGCCTACTGTAACTAACTTCTAAACCTGCCGCTGTTGCTTACATAGGTCCCACGGATGTTCCAGAATAATTTTCCATTCTTTTGCCAGTGTGCCAGCACAATTTGCATAGTTACAAGTACTCGATCAGGCTAGAGGTACTTTACTGTGCGATCTTGACGCAGACATTGCATCTGCTTGGCTAGCCAAAAAACATGTAGCACTTTCACATAACTACACCTGCCGACTTGTAGATAGCATTACGTCATTTTGTAGCACCACCCCCTCCTTAAGCCTGTTCGTCCCGAACTGGCAAGAAACTATCTCTGAACTAACACTGGTCCCATGGATCATCGTTTTGTACAGTGGAAACAAAATACAGACACCAATGAAGTCACTAATTACCAACTTTCATTAGTCAAAAATACCAATTTCTAATCAACAAGGTACTCTCATAAATAATTCAAGTTAACATTGTCCACACATAATAATAATGTCGCATATAAGAGTTCCGCGTGAATTATAACACAATAATTACTTTCCACTAATCACATGTTCTGCACTAAAGAAATCGCTCACTGTAACTAACTTCTAAACCTGCCGCTGTTGCCTATATAGGTCCCGCAGATGTTCCAGAATAATTTTCCATTCTTTTGCCACTGTGTCAGCATAATTTGCATAGTTACAAGTACTCGAACAGTCTAGATGTACTTTACATCACGGCCTTGACACAGACACTGCATCTGGTCGGCTAGCCAAGAAACATGTAGAACTTTCACATAACTACCCCTGGCAACTTTTCGAGAGTGTTACATAATTTTGTAGCACTACCCTCTCCTTAAGCATGTTCATCCCGAACTGACAAACCGCCTCTGAAGTAATACTTGGCCAGGGAATCTGGAGGATATTTGACTGTACGGCCTAGACATAGACACTACACCTGCTCGGCTAGCCAAGAAACGTGTAGAACTTTCATGTAACTATGCCTGCCGACTTTTCGAGAGCGTTGTTTCTTTTTTTTTATTGTCTTATAAACTTGTGTTTATATACTGTGGCCTGGTATCTTTATATTAATGGTTACATGTTACATGTATTTTGCAAACACTCTTGAAATAGTTTTTTGAAGGGGTATTTAAAGTGTTAATTGGCCTAGTAATGAAGGTACCAAGATCTTGTAGTGAAGTTTGGCAACGTTGGGGCCCTGTCCTATATAATCCATTGTTCCAGTCATTCATGAATTTTGATATAGGCATGGTGGCAATGTGTCAGTGCACATACCCCAACAATTCAACTTTCATATCTAACATGCCAAGCATACAGAATATAATATGATATATCGATTGTATTATATGGATACAAATGTAATGAATGTTGTAGTAGTTTCAAGTACAAATATAATTGGTAGAATTAGACCCTGGTAAATATTAATCTTAAATAATTTTTGTATATAAACATACAATTTTGTAAAAGCATACATTAAAGATCTTAAGTAGTCACACCAAGTCCAGGTATTGAGCACATAATGTAATTTAGTATACAAAGAATTTTTCTGGTGAAGGCTTTGTTAGGATTGGTGAAAAATATAACAAATTTTAACTTATTTGTGTCTACATTTCGACAGTGTTTATTATCATCATCAGGACCTGTGTATGAATACAAAAGAAGTGTCAAACACAACTAAACAATTGTGCGCGCGCGTGTGTGTGTGTGTGTGTGAAGGAGTTGAGATAGTTTGTTTTGTATAATCAGATGTTTTCTTTAAAGACGACAAGAAAATTATAATATCTCAAAACTTAATTTATACAATACTAGCAAAATACCCGTGCTTCGCTACGGAGTTTCACGTTGTACGTAATTGTACAATTATTGCTCGCTTAATAGTATAGGATTAGATAGATTGTACAAAATTTCAACTCTTAGTTTGTTTATTTACATTCATAGCAACAGCTATTTATTATTTATTTCGAGAAAATCGTTAGAGCCATTTCCGAGAAAAAAAAGGACATACATTTATTAATTAATTGAACTTCAAAATTTTCTCGACTATAAGAACCTGCAAACAACAAAGTTTTTCAATTTAAAACAATGATTAAAAACTCAGAACTAATTGTATTCGGGGTTTCCAGTAAACTGAGATGTCAACCACTTCATTTACAAAGTATTCAATTCCCATGATAAATTTCATTATTTGGTTTTTTGCTCCTTAGGAGTGAAAGTTTTTAAAACTGTTTCTTAGTGAGCACCTAAGACCTATGATGAAGCTACGTTCAAAGTTTCATTGATATCCATTCAGTGGTTTCAGAGATATCGTGATCAGTGAGTCAGTCAGTGGTATTTGGCTTATATAGATATCTATATCTAGCCGATTTACCCAGCATTGCTCGGGTTCATAATTTATTTATAGGCTCATAGGCACCTATTCTTGTTCTAACGTTATATTACTTGTATATTGTATAATCTTCCTTATATTGTTACGTTCGCATTCTCACTGGAGGAATACTCTGTAGCGCACCTGTTTAAGAACATGTCATAAACTGTATTCTTATATCTGGAGAAGAATTCTGTTGCGCGTGATGCTCCTACTCGATTTATAATTCATTGTGTTAATGTTGAAGTAAGGCATTTGTTAAATTAGTGTCTCCTAAACTTATTCTAACAATACAATACCTCTATAGATTTCAGCTTATCAATTTTTAAATTCAAACTGAAGCAAGTACATTTATATTGTCTGAACACTATCATCTGAATACATTTGCTATCAAAACTTTGTTTTTTATTCTCGCTTATAACTTACTTCGATCTTAACTTATCCACTTTTAAATTCAAACTGAAACAACTCTGAATTCACACACTGTTAAGAATTTTCTTAAGATGCATACACCACCTTTGATATCATAACCTATATCTTTATTTATAAGAACCGTGGACTCTGGCCCCGCCGTCTTTCGCAGGATCCGACCTAAGACTCCCCGGGTTCCGTGGATGAACTCCGGGGAAGGCCCGTCGGACGATTCCCACGCTATTTCCTACGCGGGAGACTTCCACCGATGCTATGGTAACCAGAATCTATCTATTGGGTTGCCATAGTAACCAGATCTAATAGTTTTTAAGACCCAGAGGACCCCCCAAAGGATCATATCGAAAAAACACTTGTCCTATGTTAGTTCTCCCGTTGCGTAAAATATTTGTGCCAAGTTTGGTTGAAATCGGTCCAGTGGTTTAGGAGGAGATGTGGAAGACCCCAAAGGACCCCATCGAAGAAAACACCTATCCTGTGTTGGTTCTCCCATTGCGTAAAATATTTGTGCCAAGTTTGGTTGAAATCGGTCCAGTGGTTTAGGAGAAGATGTGGAAGACCCCAAAGAAGCCCCCAAAGGACCCCATCGAAAAAACACCTATGCTGTGTTGGTTCTCCCTTCGCGTAAAATATTTGTGCCAAGTTTGGTTGAAATCGGCCCAGTGGTTAGGAGGAGATGTGGAAGACCCCAAAGAACCCCCAAAGGACCCCATCAAAAAACCACCTATCCTATGTTGGTTCTCCCGTTGCATAAAATATTTGTGCCAAGTTTGGTTGAAATCGGTCCAGTGGTTTAGGAGGAGATGTGGAAGACCCCAAAGAACCCCCTAAAGGACCCAATCGAAAAAAGCACCTCACCTATGTTGGTTCTCCCGTCGCGTAAAATATTTGTGCCAAGTTTGGTTGAAATCGGTCCAGTGGTTTAGGAGGAGATGTGGAACATAGATACATACATACAATAGGGGGGGGTTTGCCCCCTAGGAGTGAAAGTTTTTAAAACCGTTTCTTAGTGAGCACCTAAGACCTATGATGAAGCTATGTTCAAAGTTTCATTGATATCCATTCAGTAGTTTTTGCTCTACGTTGATTCTATGTCAGTTAGTCAGGCAAACTCCCCCCCCCTTTTCCCCCTTTAAAGGTCGAATTTCCAAAAATCCCTTCTTAGCGGATACCTACATCACATAAGGAACCTACATGCCAAATTTCAAGTTTCTAGGTGTTATAGTTTCGGAGATTTCGTGATGAATCAGTGAGTCAGTGGTATTTCTCTTTTATATATATAGACTAGCAAAATACCCGTGCTTCGCTACGGAGTTTCACGTTGTACGTAATTGTACAATTATTGCTCGCTTAATAGTATAGGATTAGATAGATTGTACAAAATTTCAACTCTTAGTTTGTTTATTTACATTCATAGCAACAGCTATTTATTATTTATTTCGAGAAAATCGTTAGAGCCATTTCCGAGAAAAAAAAGGACATACATTTATTAATTAATTGAACTTCGAAATTTTCTCGACTATAAGAACCTGCAAACAACAAAGTTTTTCAATTTAAAACAATGATTAAAAACTCAGAACTAATTGTATTCGGGGTTTCCAGTAAACTGAGATGTCAACCACTTCATTTACAAAGTATTCAATTCCCATGATAAATTTCATTATTTGGTTTTTTGCCCCTTAGGAGTGAAAGTTTTTAAAACTGTTTCTTAGTGAGCACCTAAGACCTATGATGAAGCTACGTTCAAAGTTTCATTGATATCCATTCAGTGGTTTCAGAGATATCGTGATCAGTGAGTCAGTCAGTGGTATTTGGCTTATATAGATATCTATATCTAGCCGATTTACCCAGCATTGCTCGGGTTCATAATTTATTTATAGGCTCATAGGCACCTATTCTTGTTCTAACGTTATATTACTTGTATATTGTATAATCTTCCTTATATTGTTACGTTCGCATTCTCACTGGAGGAATACTCTGTAGCGCACCTGTTTAAGAACATGTCATAAACTGTATTCTTATATCTGGAGAAGAATTCTGTTGCGCGTGATGCTCCTACTCGATTTATAATTCATTGTGTTAATGTTGAAGTAAGGCATTTGTTAAATTAGTGTCTCCTAAACTTATTCTAACAATACAATACCTCTATAGATTTCAGCTTATCAATTTTTAAATTCAAACTGAAGCAAGTGCATTTATATTGTCTGAACACTATCATCTGAATACATTTGCTATCAAAACTTTGTTTTTTATTCTCGCTTATAACTTACTTCGATCTTAACTTATCCACTTTTAAATTCAAACTGAAACAACTCTGAATTCACACACTGTTAAGAATTTTCTTAAGATGCATACACCACCTTTGATATCATAACCTATATCTTTATTTATAAGAACCGTGGACTCTGGCCCCGCCGTCTTTCGCAGGATCCGACCTAAGACTCCCCGGGTTCCGTGGATGAACTCCGGGGAAGGCCCGTCGGACGATTCCCACGCTATTTCCTACGCGGGAGACTTCCACCGATGCTATGGTAACCAGAATCTATCTATTGGGTTGCCATAGTAACCAGATCTAATAGTTTTTAAGACCCAGAGGACCCCCCAAAGGATCATATCGAAGAAAACACCTATCCTGTGTTGGTTCTCCCATTGCGTAAAATATTTGTGCCAAGTTTGGTTGAAATCGGTCCAGTGGTTTAGGAGAAGATGTGGAAGACCCCAAAGAAGCCCCCAAAGGACCCCATCGAAAAAACACCTATGCTGTGTTGGTTCTCCCTTCGCGTAAAATATTTGTGCCAAGTTTGGTTGAAATCGGCCCAGTGGTTAGGAGGAGATGTGGAAGACCCCAAAGAACCCCCAAAGGACCCCATCAAAAAACCACCTATCCTATGTTGGTTCTCCCGTTGCATAAAATATTTGTCCCAAGTTTGGTTGAAATCGGTCCAGTGGTTTAGGAGGAGATGTGGAAGACCCCAAAGAACCCCCCAAAGGACCCCATCGAAAAAAGCACCTCACCTATGTTGGTTCTCCCGTCGCGTAAAATATTTGTGCCAAGTTTGGTTGAAATCGGTCCAGTGGTTTAGGAGGAGATGTGGAACATAGATACATACATACAATAGGGGGGGGGGTTTGCCCCTTAGGAGTGAAAGTTTTTAAAACCGTTTCTTAGTGAGCACCTAAGACCTATGATGAAGCTATGTTCAAAGTTTCATTGATATCCATTCAGTAGTTTTTGCTCTACGTTGATTCTATGTCAGTTAGTCAGGCAAACTCCCCCCCTTTTCCCCCTTTAAAGGTCGAATTTCCAAAAATCCCTTCTTAGCGGATACCTACATCACATAAGGAACCTACTTGCCAAATTTCAAGTTTCTAGGTGTTATAGTTTCGGAGATTTCGTGATGAATCAGTGAGTCAGTGGTATTTCTCTTTTATATATATAGACTAGCAAAATACCCGTGCTTCGCTACGGAGTTTCACGTTGTACGTAATTGTACAATTATTGCTCGCTTAATAGTATAGGATTAGATAGATTGTACAAATTCTCAACTCTTAGTTTGTCTATTTACATTCATAGCAACAGCTATTTATTATTTATTTCTAGAAAATCGTTAGAGCCGTTTCCGAGAAAAAAAGGACATACATTTATTAATTAATTGAACTTCGAAATTTTCTCGACTATAAGAACCTGCAAACAACGAAGTTTTTTCAATTTAAAACAATGATTAAAAACTCAGGACTAAATGTATTCGGGGTTTCCAGTAAACTGAGATGTCAACCACTTCATTTACCAAGTATGCAATTCCCGCTATAAATTTCAGTATTTGGTTTTTTGCCCCTTAGGAGTGAAAGTTTTTAAAACCATTTCTTAGTGAGCACCTAAGACCTATGATGAAGCTATGTTCAAAGTTTCATTGATATCCATTCAGTGGTTTCAGAGATATCGTGATCAGTGAGTCAGTCGGTGGTATTTGGCTTATATAGATATCTATATATCTAGCCGATTTACCCAGCGTTGCTCGGGTTCATAATTTATTCATAGGCTCATAGGCACCTATTCTTGTTCTAACGTTATATTACTTGTATATTGTATAATCTTCCTTACATTGTTACGTTCGCATTCTCACTGGAGGAATACTCTGTAGCGCACCTGTTTAAGAACATGTCATAAAATGTATCCTTATATCTGGAGAAGAATTCTGTTGCGCGTGATGCTCCTGCTCGATTTCTAACTCTGGGAGAGGGCGAACAGCTAAATTAGTTTTCAATCAAATGTCTACAGTACTTGCACGCGATGCGTATTTAACTGTCGTTTTATAATTCATTGTGTTAATGTTGAAATAAGGCATTTGTTAAATTAGTGTCTCCTAAACTTATTCTAACAATACAATACCTCTATAGATTTCAGCTTATCCATTTTTAAATTCAAACTGAAGCAAGTGCATGTATATTGTCTGAACACTATGATCTGAATACATTCGCTATCAAAACTTTGTTTTTATACTCACTTATAACTTACTTCGATCTTAACTTATCCACTTTTAAATTCAAACTGAATCAACTCTGAATTCACACACTATTAAAAAGTTTCTTAAGATGCATACACCACCTTTGATATCATAACCTATATCTTTATTTATAAGAACCGTGGACTCTGGCCCCGCCGTCTTTCGCGGGATCCGACCTAAGACTCCCCGGGTTCCGTGAAGAACTCCGGGGAAGGCCTGTTGGACGACTCCCGCGCTATTTCCTACGCGGGAGATTCCACCAATGCTATGGTAACCAGAATCTATTCTATTGGGTTGCCATAGTAACCAGATCTAATAGTTTTTAAGACCCCAAAGGACCCCCCAGAGGATCGTATCGAAAAAAAACACCTGTCCTATGTTGGTTCTCCCGTTGCGTAAAATATTTGTGCCAAGTTTGGTTGAAATCGGTCCAGTGGTTTAGAAGGAGATGTGGAAGACCCAAAAGGATCGTATCGAAAAAACACTTGTCCTATGTTGGTTCTCCCGTTGCTTAAAATATTTGTGCCAAGTTTGGTTGAAATATGTCCAGTAGTTTAGGAGGAGATGTGGAAGACCCCAAAGGACCCCCCGAAGGATCGTATCGAAAAAACACCTATCTTATGTTGGTTCTCCCGTTGCGTAAAATATTTGTGCCAAGTTTGGTTGAAGTCGGTCCAGTGGTTTAGGAGGAGATGTGAAAGACCCCAAAGAACCCCCAAAGGACCCCATCGAAGAAAACACATATCCTATGTTGGTTCTCCCGCTGCGTAAAATATTTGTCCCAAGTTTGGTTGAAATCGGTCCAGTGGTTTAGGAGGAGATGTGAAAGACCCCAAAGGACCCCATCGAAAAAAACACCTATCCTATGCTGGTTCTCCCGTCGCGTAAAATATTTGTGCCAAGTTTGGTTGAAATCGGTCCAGTGGTTTAGGAGGAGATGTGGAACATACATACATAGATACATACATACAATGGGGGGGGGGTTGCCCCTTAGGAGTGAAAGTTTTTAAAACCGTTTCTTAGTGAACACCTAAGACCTATGATGACGCTATGTTCAATGTTTCATTGATATCCATTCACTAGTTTTTGCTCTACGTTGATTCTATGTCAGTCAGTCAGGCAAACTTTCCCCCCCCTTTTTCCCCCTTTAAAGGTCGAATTTCCAAAAATCCCTTTTTAGCGGATACCTACATCACATAAGGAACCTACATGCCAAATTTCAAGTTTCTAGGTGTTATAGTTTTGGAGATTTCATGATGAATCAGTCAGTGAGTCAGTGGTATTTCTCTTTTATATATATAGATTACAATTTAAATACTCATAACTATGGTAAATAATAATTTACAATAATATGATTATAAGTATTATCCATTTTCACTTTTTAGATAGGTTTGCCATAAACTTGTGTTTGTAATATTATGTAAATTCTCTGATGTAAGTTCATAAAATTCTACAGTTATTGTGTAATTTAGAATTCTCTAAATTGATGACAGTGTTTTTAATACCAGTAGTGAGTGAAAACATGATAAAAATAACTTTTAATAATTACATAATTGAACATTCCTATAATCTGTATGTACTGTAGTTATAATATATTTTACTATCCTGTATGTTGACAGGTATATGTTTAAATGTTTTCTGTACCAATTCTAATATTTAATTGTTGATTATACACGTGCGCACACACACACACACAAATGCGTTCTGTTGTGTTTAACGTTTCTTTTGTATTCGTACACAGGTCCTGATGATGGCAATAATCATCGTCGAAACACCGACACAAATAAATTAAAATTTATGTTATATTTTTTTACCGTTTCTCACAATCCTTCACTGGAAAAATTCATTGATTGTTGGTCACTACTAATTTAAGGATTTAATTAGTATACAAAGATTGTATTAATAAACGCATTTTGTTAAAGAAATATTGTTAATGTGAATTTTGTTAATAACTTTATTGGATTGTTAATAATTTCTTAGTTCATTGTATTGAGTGCTGTTTTCAGTTATGTTTGGTTTTGGTCAAATCTTCTTGTTGTGTTCCTGGTAATTTATGATGAATCTTGTGTAGAATTTCTTTCTATTAAATGCATTACCAATGTTGAGTTTAATAGTATTTTGTTTACTAACAGTTGTAGAAGCTACTGTTTGCTGCTCAGAGTATTGGTAAAAAATTGTATGATTTGTTTCAAAAAGTCCTTATCAGGGCTCAAGACATGTTTCATCAACGAAACGCAATCATCCTGACAGATTAAAAGTTATTTTATGGGGAAGGAAAGTACAAAGCATAAAATCTGCGACAACGGCTTAATATTGACAAAAACCTCATAATGAGAAAGCGTGGAATAGACAAATTAGAAAGAACAGAAATTTGGTGCCCTAGCAGGACTATAGCTGTTAAATTATAAAAAGAATTACTGGGAAGAAGTACAAAAATAGAGGGACACATTTCCATAGGGCAAAATTTTAGTGATAGAAGAAAAAAAAGAAAACTTAAAATTCATAAAACTAAAGTCACTTCACCAAAACTAACGGAAAGTAGAGAAATTCTTACTATGCATTGGAATGCTAGATCACTGGGAAGGAAGGTGGATGAATTGAAACGAGAAATATTTGAGAGAAACATTAAAATAGTGTGTGTTCAGGAGTCCTCATTGCCACTGAACAAATCTTTACGCCCAAAATTCAGAGACTTTGCTATGTTTGACTTGTCACGTGAAGAGAGAAATGGAGGAGGACTGGTTACATTGGTCCACGAATCTATAAATATGGAAGACTGGGAAATACATATGTCAGAAAAAGTGGAATGTATGAAACTAAAACTGAGAATAAACAAAGGCTGGTTGATAACTCTGGTAAATGTCTACATCCCTGGTCAGGGTATCAAGGAGATGGATCTGGATGTGTTAATTCCAGATTCCCCAAATTATGGGAGATTTCAACAGCAGACACAAAGCTTAGAACACTGGAAAGGAAAATGGTAATGGCCTGATTCTTTACAGGTGGATCCAGAAACATGGCGTTCTTCTCTGGAACCAAGGAAAAAAGCAACATATCAGTCTCCATCTAACGGTTCACTTAGTACTTTGGACCTGACCATGGCATCGCCAGCAGTTGCAAACAGAGTACAAAACTGGCATGTTGGGAAAGATTTAGGAAGTGATCACTTCCCTGTGTACTGCGAGCTCATTTCTACCAGGAGGAGGGTGGAAAATCCAACTGCAGTTCAAGGACTATACAATATAAAGAAAGCCAACTGGAAGTCATTTAAAGAAGCGATCAGCAGAACACAAAACCACGAGTGGAAGCTGTAGAGAAAGCTCTTCGTAAGGCAGCAGACGAATCCATTCCTAAAAAGAAGCCATCTGTGAATTCAAGCCATATCAATAGTTGGTGGACAGAGGAAATAAGCACATTAAGAAGAGAGCGCCAGAGAGCAAGGAAAAGATGGAAACTGAAGCGTACTACTGCACATCGCATATATTACAATAAGTGCAATGCTGTTTTGAGGAAGGCAATCCTGGTGGCGAAGAGAAAGTCATGGAGAGAATTTGTCAGTTCCATGAATCCAAACACTCCAAGTAGTGCGGTGTGGAGAAGGTTTCGGGCAGTTGAGGGCGCTACAGGAAAAAAAGATAGAACAAATAAAATTACCATCTGGTGTCTGGCTTGAAGAGGACTCAGAAAAAGAAGAAGCATTTAACAACTTTTACAAACAGAAAGCAGGAAAGAAAATCTCTTGGCCTAAAACTTTAACAAGGCTAGAAATGTCACTTACTGCTAACTTTGAGATGTTCTTTACTAAAAAAGACCCACCAAATCAAATGTTCACAATGTCCAAACTTAAAAATGGAATTGATCAGTTAGTTAGTGCGGCCCCTGGAATGGACAACATTTATAATGAAATGTTGCAAAATTGCATATTAATTTTTCTTGACAAAATATTAGAACTTTATAATGATATTTGGAACTCGGGCAACCTCCCACAATAGTGGAAAACTTCAAAAATCTTACCTATTCTAAAACCTGGTAAAAGGAAAGAAGAGATTGAATCCTACCGGCCAGTTGCTGTGACTTCCTGCCTGGGGAAATTACTCGAAAGAATGGTTAACAACCGCCTGACTTGGAGATTGGAAATAGACAACTTACTCAGTGAATCTCAGTTTGGTTTCCGGAGACAGAGAAGTACCAAGGATGCTTTGTTAGTACTTACAAACGCCATTTATAGAGACTTTGAGGCCCAGAGATCAACTGTTGTAGTATTCTTGGATTTTGACTCGGCCTTTGACAAAACTCCACACTCCACTATTTTGTTACAATGTATGAAACTTGGGATAAGGGGAAAAATGTTGCGCTTCATAAACAGTTTTCTGGAAAAACGCCAGATCAGGACATCAGTAAATGGAGTAATATCTGGTAGTGCTATGGTGGAGAGCGGTATTGTACAGGGTGCAGTTATAAGCCAAACCCTATTTAACATTGTACTTCACGATATTTACTAGAGTGCTCCCTTCTGAGGTGCATTGTGTGATCTTCGCGGACGATGTGACGCTCTTCACAGCTGACAAAATTCCAGAAGTGGCCAATGAACGGATGCAAGGGGCTCTGGACAGAATCTATGAGTGGTGTGGAAAATTGTCCTTAACGATCTCATCAAAAAAGACCGAATGCTCATTTTTCTCAAGGAGAAATATATATGCAAATGTCTCTCCTTCCCTAAAAATAAACAAAAACTCCCTGACAGTCAATGAGTGCCCAAAATTACTAGGAGTTTACCTAGATAAGAAACTTCGATGGAGTCAACACATTCAGAAAGTGGCTGGGCAGTCTATGAAACGCTTGAATGCAATAAAAGCAGTGGTTGGACGGGAATGGGGTGCAGATACTACCACATTAAGAAATTTCTATCAAACATTCATCCTCTCAAAAATTTTATACTGCTGCGAGATCTGGGGCTTAGCTGCTCAAACACATATAGATAAACTAAAAGTTATCCAATCATCGGCAATAAGGACTTGCCTTGGCTGTCCTAGAACCACATCAGTAGCAGCCATGGAAATAGATCTCTCCATCGAGCCTCTCGATCTGTACTTTAAGAAAATGATTTTGAAGAAAATTGTGAGGAATCGCTCACTCCCATTGTCACATCCGTTGTCGTCACTTGCTGCCTCCAGAATTCCTCAAGCCTTCACAAACACAGCGGAAAAACTCTTGAAGGAAATGACAGTAGGAACTCCAGAGCTTATCCCACCTTGCTTTAAAGAACCACCTTGGGACCTTTTGGAAATGGAAATTTATTTGGAGCTCCCGAAAAAACTGACTAAAGCTGATCTTCCAGAACTACTTCGACAGGAGACCTTAGAACTGCTGAACACCACATTTCCTGATTATGTTAAGATTTATACTGACGGATCAGTCAACTTAGATTTGAAGAAATCAGGAGCTGGCTATTACAACCAAAACTCAGGCGAGAGCTTCTATGCCCCAACAAATTCTAGATCTAGCATGGACGCAGAATTGACGGCAATTAATTCAGCTTTGGTTAGCTGTTTGGAGCTAACAGAAAAGAAAGCCTGCATACTAACAGATTCAAAATGCTCTTTGGAACTTTTAAAGGCCTCAAAACCCAGCGACTATTATTTTCGTATTGCCGAAATAAGAGAACTGCATAGACATCTGCAACTGATGGAGAAGAGCGTGGTATTTCAGTGGGTCCCAGCGCATTGTGGCGTGGAGGGAAATGAGTGTGCTGACAGACTAGCCAGATTGGCTGCTTCAATGGCCCCAATATATCATCCGCAATATTCTCTCAAAAACTGCGAGAAAACCATCGAGTCCAAAATACGAGAAGAATGGACAGAGAGCTGGGCGGCTGAGACAACGGGTAGACAGCTTTTTGAGATACAAAGAGAGCCAGCGGATCCCTCATTGTATAGGGAGGTCTCGAGGCAGGTGGCTACCTTCGCAGCTGGAGCTAGAACGAGACACATTGTTACTGCCAATTATCTCCATCAATTTGGCCTTAGAGACAGCTCAACTTGCACTGTGTGTCAGGTGGAAGAGGAAACTCTTGAGCATATTCTGCTTCACTGCCCCACTCCAAATCTGGCAAGGGATGAACTGAAGTTGAGGGCGAACAACCTCAAAAATATTTTAAAAAACAGACAACTGTGGCCTTTGGCAACAGCGGCATATTGTGGACATCGGGCCGTCGGAGTTATCTAGCTCTGGATGCCTGTTCGAAGAAGTAAGTAAGCCCTACAAGGAACAGTTATGAATTGTTTCATTCTGTAGTCTAAGGTAAAGGCAAAAAATTTGTTCTTGTTTGGCCTATAATTGTATTATTTCTTTAATTAGTCAGTCAGTATATAATTATTCAAGTATTTAGTAAGGTGGAAATACCCCTAAAAAATAACCTTTTCGTATAACTTAATAGGGTTAGCTTGTATTATCCTGCATGCTGTTTAAACCGTCCATGGCCTTGCCTTTGAAGACATACTATTGGGATGGAGAGGCTTAGTTTGAAAAATCCAGATCAACTTTACTTGTCAGGTATATGAGTGGCAGCATACCAAAGTGTCGTTATCGGTATTGTTTTGATTTAAAATATCTCCACCATCAAAATGTGTACGAGATGAATAACTAAAGAAATGTTGCCTTATTATTAGTTACATTTGTTTATTTTCAATATACAGAGTGATTCCAAAAGAACTTTACAAATTTGAAAGCAAGTAGAAATTTATTCAGATGACTTACAGAGTCGGTTGAGGTGTCATTTTAAAGCAAAACACGTCAGGTTTTTTGTCAAAGTCATTTTGCACCAGCGTTGTCACTACTTATTGCCACACTGCTAAATACTTCGTTCTTGACGAGGCCTTTTGGTGTCTCCATCATCTTCAGGTCTTAAACGACGAAGTATTTAGCAGTGTAGCAATAAGTAGTGACAAAGTTGGTGTTACGATGGCTGCTAATAATACTAACAAAACTGGAAACAGTCATTTTGGTTTGATGTGAGCACCATTTCTGATACAGCAGACATCCCATCTGAAATAATTTCATTCCAAACTCAAGCTAGTATGTCGATTGTCACTTCTGCAGCCACACTGTAAATGCGATTCTCAGCTCAAGGAGACCATCAGGTAAAGGTGGATCAAACACTCTATCTTTAATGAAACCCCAAAATAAAAAGTCAAGAGGGTCAAATCCGGGGAGCGAGATGGCCATGCATGACCAATCTGATGACCTGGGAATCGGTTACCAAGGAAATTCCGGACGTGTAAGCTGAAGTGAGGTGGTGCCCTGTCTTGCTGGCAGTGAAGATGGCAATCGTTGTTATCTTCATCTAACTGGAATGTTGCCCAGAAGTGCTGACGAGCATTAATTGTTTGTAATATGGAAAGTTTGCTTGCTTTTAGGTGAAAACGTTTCCTTAATACATGCCAAATGGTTGGTTGTGTATGCCTGTCTCATAACAAGCACGTCGTGTTGATTTCTTAGGGCTACAGGCAAAGCTCTCTCTCTCTCTCTCTCTCTCTCTCTCTCTCTCTCTCTCTCTCTCTCTCTCTCTCTCTCTCTCTCTCTCTCTCTCTCTCTCGCAGTTGTTTGACAGTGGCATCAGAAACGTGTGGGTGTCCTGTTGATTTTGCATGTCATACAGTAGTACAACCAGTCTCGGCAAAGGTTTGGTGCCAAAAGTAAATTGTAGGCCTACTTGGAGAATCTTTACCATACTCAGTATGAAAATTAAATTGCACTGTAGTAGCTGACTTCCTTTTATGAAACCAAAACACACAACAAGCATGTACCGCACCAGTGAAAGTAGTAATTTTGGAAAACAATGGTGCTAGCGGTTCTGGTGGCTGCATTTGGAACTGTGGCATTAAGTAAGTCAAACTTGATACGTTTTGCTTTAAAATGACACATCAACCGACTCATCTGAATAAATTTATATATGTTTCAAATCTGTAAAGTCCGTTTTGAATTCCCCTGTACATCAGCAAGGAATATTTTCTTTTTATCTTTAGAAGAAATTGCATGATTAGAAACAGTCTCCACAGAATGGTTTGCACTTTGCTAAAATAATACTTTTTAATATTTAAAAAGTTTTAAAATATTTCTTACTATCAAATTCATGATGAACTATTAGCAAAATGATAAAATGCATTTTTTTGTAACTTCTAGTAATAAAAAGTTTTGTGAGGTTTGCTCTCACTGACTATACACAGTTCTAAAAAATTTGTGTGCATCTTTTATCACAGTTTTATTCTTTCTTTCTTTTATTCTTAATGTAACATATTATAATCTAACTGATCGTGTGTCCGTCTTGTCTACTTTAAGCCCCGTGATGGAAGCCACTCTGTAATCTAACCAGATTACGGTTTATAAAATTTAATAGGGTCTCTAATATTGCAGTAATTATTTTTATAATTGATAAAGTTTGTTGTTATTATTAGCGATTTAGTTTATTGATTTATCTAATTCAATGTAGATAAATCGGTTTACTTACACTTTTGTTGTTTAATTAATGTTTAGTTTATTATGAGTAAATGTTAACTTGTCGATCCGTTGATGAATGTAACTGGTGTGTAGATCTCTTGAAGTCGACTCCTCTTCTGTTAAATTTGTCGTCTGTGTAAGTTAAAGTATTGTCTGGACAAAGTTTATTAATATAAATGACACTTCACGTACCTGTTTTGAAGTACTGGATGTTCAGACGTTCACCGTTAATTACTAAACTGTTAAGTTCTTGGTTGACCAGTATAGTAATACTGATGCTATACTATAAAATGATACTATATATATACTGATACTATAGTGCTAGCAATACTGATGGTTGATTATTTCTAAAATAATTAATAACAAAGGTTGATGCTGTATCATACTGGTTGTTTATTATGACCTATTGAATTAGGTTGACTAATACATTCAAAAATAATAAATTGCGGATCACAAGTTGTCCGGTTTAATGACTGGCCTAGCTCAGTTTTGAGAACAATAAAAACTCTTTATTACCTATTAACAAATTATTTCTGTTAATTAATTAAATACCTCAAGGGTGGTTTCTTTTAAAATACAGAATAGAACGTTATTTTTCCTCCCAAAAAACACTAGTATGATATCATAATTCAGGTTAGACACCTTTAATAAATTTCAATTGAATAAATTGAGTAACGAGAAGTTCGTTAGTTTAGACTCAAACTGATTTTAGGTATAAAAATTTAGTACATATACTCTTACATCGGGATATGTTAATCCCTCTAAATAAATTTGGTACAATGTTATCTACAAATAGTCTTATTGTTTTTGCGTCAGTACAAAGTGTGTTAAGTTCTACGATTAACTGATGAAATGTAAACAATTAAAATTTTATCACTGTACTACCTGGTTTTTTAATCGCATCGATTAAAATAAACACATTAACGATCGGATTATAGTGATCGTTAATTCACTTCATTTAAATCGCACTTGGAACGAGAATAACCTTCTTCTGACTAATGATAGGTTACCGCTTTTATAGGTTATGTTTACTGGTCTCGTTCCGATACACACACTATTTATTTAAAGTCACAACTAACTCTCGATGCACTTAGGTGAGATTATTCGTCTTCTCAATAGTTAATTTCCAAAATTTACTGTAATTACTTCAATCTGTACTGTTTTTGTTGATGATATGATATAAACAAAATGCAGAACGCAGACGATTAGCTTGTGGGGAAAAATGCCAATGCCAGTTTTTTCGCGCGTTGTCGATTATATAGCAGCCTCTTGATCGTCGCTTGGATTCATTTTCGCTAAGTAAACTCGTTCGTGATTGGTACAAAATTATGGCATGATGACGTGATGTTATTAATAAACCTTACCGATACGTATTCTGTACTCGCTAACGTTGTTGTTATTATTACATGAACTTCTTTAAATCTTGCCAAAAAAATGATGCTAACGTTAATTACTTGACTATTACAATTCCATTTTTGATGCTATTACTATCAAATTATAGCTTATTTTCTTATCTTTAATTTGATGTGGCTTGAGGCCAGTTTGAACATAGTTTTCATTAACAGTACATTAATTTACTGTCCTAAGACATGGTTTCCTAGTGTCGTCTTCTAACAATGCAAATTCGACTATTTACCTTTTTTTAATATTTGATTAATTACATTTGTTTTCTCATTCGAACATTACAAAATGGTTAAAATTAAATACATTATTAAATCTAAATGCTGCCTACAGCTAAACAATATAAATTCTTGGTCTAATTATGTCGACACATTACTTTGAAAATTCCTAATTCACTAATTACATTTTTATATGTCCTACTCATTTCTAAAGCATATAATATCGGTCAAGTGGTGGTACTTTACAGCTTATTCGTCGTAGTTATACTTCTATTAGTTTATTTTAATTAGGGGTTCTATTTCCCTATCATTTGATTTACATAAACTTGGTCATACAGGGTCTGGGTGTAATTCTATTACAAGGTTTATTCCCTGATTACTATTGTCTTTACATACATATTATTTACTTAGGAAGTTACCTACATACATATAAGGCTTCCATTTATAATTACTCTTAATCTATACTACCACACATTTGTTTGTAATTCTATCTTACAATTTTGTGGCTACCTCTAGCATAGTACATGGTGTTTGTTATTTCCATATCATGGTTCTATTTATATCAGCCAATATGCTGTATTTGTTACCATGTTATTAAAGTCAGTGTTTAATTTGTTTGTTCTGTATGACTACTCATCAAGGTTTTTATCTGGCTTACTTGACAGCTTATTTGTGAATCTTTGCTTGTCCATTTGTCATAGTCAGTCAGTTTATTGAAGTTGTAGTGTCATGTAGTGGATTCATCACTGCTTCTTGGGATCCCTTCTCTTCTTTCTTCTTAGCTGGTCCATTCTCTTCTCTGTTACATTCATTTTAATTTACTCATTTACAACTCTAGTGTTATATTACACCCTTCTGGTGTTCATTATGGTTATAGAACATTTGGTGATGTTACATATACTCCCCTCTCAAAATTGATAATTTGAGAAAACAAGTTTTGTGGTTTGATGAAATTATCACTTTATCTTGGTTTAAATTATAAGATTACTGCTTTTTTCATTACTGAATTTAATAGTCTGTTGGTGAGTTGTTTTAGACTAAGTTCACTGCTAGTATTATCTTCAGCTTACAAGTATTGGTCAAGTTTTTATACTCTTGGTCATTTAGTTATATTGTACATTTGCTCTTATTTTAACAATTTCCCTGTTTTTCAATAATACATTTTTTCTTCACATTATACATATCTTGATTCATATGACAATTCTCCTTTGCTCTTTTATTAACCTCATAGTTGTTGGTTTAATCCTTGAAATATCATAATTCCCTAACATTTATAGCAGGTTCGGAGTCAGAGGGGCTCTATTTGGTATCCATTCTCCGCCGTTCATCAAATATACACTCACAGAATCAGAGGAATCTTCATCTCTGTCTGGGACAATAAAAAGTTGCACGTAACAACAGTTGCACTATCATAACATATAAGACATAATATATCATTCATTTTTCAATATAAGACATTATATTTATTAGAATACTCAAGGGATTAGAGGTTCCATTACCTTATCACTGCTAATACTTTATCAGTTCATTTAACATATTTCTCTTCACAGGTCATTATTAGTTATAACTTGACATATTTGTTACATCACTATCAGCTTTGCTGCTATTCGTCAATACTAGGTTGCAAGTTGTTTTTGTGATTATTCAATGTTTTTAATTACACACTTATCTTCATCACTATATAATTATGCAGTTAATTCTTAAATTCTTCATCACTTTATGTCATAGTCTTCTATTCTTCTTTATTTTCACCATAATTCATTTTTAACATTGTTTATACACTAGTTCGTAACACTTTCTGTTGTTTAGTTTCCTTGGATTATCTGGGGTTTTCACACTTTCACCATTCTATTGGGTTAATTATGGGTCAATTACATTTTGTTTAAGTCATTTTATTTATATCTGCATGGAGCCTTGTATACTTTGATATTGTTAGATATTATGTAATATTACATTATTTGATAATTCTCGTCATTCATAATATTTCTTCAATGATGCTTGGTTGAATGTACCTTTGATTTTCTTACTCACTGGGTCAGAAATTTCATATGTGTTGTTCTGATTGTTTTTGGTGATGATATATGGACCTGTATACAATAATAGTAGTTTTTTCGTGATACCCTCCATTGTACTGGGTAATTCTCAATTTTTTAGCAATATTTTATCACCTATTTGGTAGTGTATTATTTTCAGTGGTACTTTGTTTTGGTACTTTCTTCTCCTTTCTTCTATCTTCTCTACAATCTTAGTATGAAATTGGACTTTCTTGAACTGGTATTCCAGGCTTTGGGGAAAATTAATAATGTCAGTGATTTCTCGTGGTGGGGGTTTCTCAAACATTGCATTATGGTTTCAATGGAATGGTGGTGAGCTAGATTTATGAAATCTGCTGCTGGTACTCACTCCACCTCCGTTGTTGGTTGGAACAGTATGTCCTGAGAATTCTCCCAACTTCTCTTAATACTCTTTCTGCCGGGTTACTGCTAGGATGGTATACTGAGGTTTTACAGGTTTTTACCCCATGATCCAGTAGTGTGTCTTTCCACCTTCTACCCTTGAACTGGGTACCATGATCCGTTATGACAGTTTTCGGACTTCCCACTTCAGGTATATAGTTTTGTATGATAATAGTGAGTATCTTGTTTGTGGTTGCACGATTTATTGGGTATAACTTTGTGAATTTCGTGTAATGGTCGAAAATTATTATGAGGTATTTATACTGATGTCTACCTCCACTTCTAGGGAATGGACCGCAGATGTCTACGAAAACTTTTTCCAATTTGTTTGAGGAAGTTATAGGTATCATTATTCCATCTTTCCTTTCGTTGTTGCATTTTACTAATTGACATATGTGGCAGTTCCTGACATAATTACGCACTCTTCTGTTTATGTCTTTAATGTACAGGTGTTCTAGTGCTCTTACCACTTTAAGTGCTCCCATGTGTCTATAACGTATGTGGTAATCGGTGATGATTTCTTTTTCTAGCGTTCGTGGTATTACCAATTTCCAAGTATTATTGTGGTATCTTGTTTTAATGAACAAAAGATTGTGGTGTATACGGTAGTAAGGTATTATCCTATTGTCTTGTGCACTTAGTCTCTGGTGTATTTGCATTAACTTGCTGTTTTGCTTCTGGTGTTGTTTGATTTCGTTGACTATTTCTTCTAAGTCTGATCGACCCTTAATGATGTGATAGACTTTTGCAATCGTTTCCTTCTCTCCTTCATAGGTTTGATTGGTTATATTTATACGTGACAATACGTCTGCTGCTACATTCTTCTTGCCCGGAATGTACTCCCAACTGATGTTATATTCTTGTAAGACTAGGGTCCATCTTGTCAAACGACCGTGGCTTAATTTACAGTTCTTCAGGAATGATATGGACTTGTGGTCTGTCCGTACAGTTATTGAATATCCTAAAATATAGGTCCGGAATTTTCCGCAGGCAAATACAACACTTAACAGCTCTTTTTCTGTCACATTGTAATTTCGCTCTCACTTGTTCAGTGTTCTACTGGCGAAGCTTATAACCAGGTGGTTCCCATCTTCGTCCTCTTGGTACAGTGTAGACCCTAAACTAATGTCGCTTGCGTCACAATTTAAATAGAAAGGCTTATTGAAATCTGGATGATGCAGCATTACTGTCTCCAGGAATTTTTTTTTAATCTGATGAAACACTGTGTCTTGAGTTGGTCCCCATGTCCATTTGTCCTTTGAAGATAATTGTGGCGATAATTTTGTGGTTAATTCTGAATAGTTACTTTGGAATTTACGATAATAGTTGCACAGGCCTAAAAAAGACTGTAACTGTTTTTTGTTTCTTGGGGTGGGGAATTGTTGTATTGATTCTATCTTTTCTCTAGATGGGGTTATTCCATGTTCTGTTAAATGGAAACCTAAAAATTGTACTTCCTTAGCTATAAGTTGTGATTTCTCAAGTTTCAACGTGATGTTGTTTTCTGACAGCTTATTTAACATACATAAATGGTAGTGAACTGGAGTGCTTCTTGACCTAATACCTGGTCCATACATTGAATAAATATCGCTACAGAGTTCACTAATCCAAAGGGCAATCGTTTGAAATGGTAGTTGCGCCCTTCGAAAATAAAGGCCACGTATTTTCGGCTGTGGGGGTGTAGTTCCACCTGCCAGTATCCGCAGACGGTGTCCCATGAACTAATAAACTGTGTGCCATGAAATTTCTTTAAAATCTCCTCGATTTCGCCAGGAGATGTCCTGTCATTGATTAGATTTTTATTAATCTCCCTAGCATCCAGGCAAAGTCTTACTTTCCCGTTCTTCTTCTTGATAGCTGATAGGGCTAGTATAATGTGACTGACTGCACTCAATGATGTCATCTTTTAATAGTTGGTTAATTTCGGTCCTGACTGCTTCCTTTAAAGAATAAGCAATAGGGTATGACTTCCGATTAAAATTTACAGGTTCTTTAAATTTTAGTACACATTGGTAATTCTTGACCTTACCCGGGATGTCCGAGAATACATGCCGGTATCTGTTGTATATGTTGATCAACATTTCAATTTGGTCTGGGTTTGGTGAGTTGTCTCTCTTTGTTGACTTAAATTGGCGGATTTCTTTGATTTTTTCGTTCCACAAAATGTTATTGTTTTGTTGATACTCAATTTCTTCTTGGGGTGTCTGATTTCTAGGACTTAGCAATTCTCTTATGTGGAAAATGGTGCGGTCTTGAGGAGCTTCCTTTCTTCCAATGAGCTCAGCCGTCCATTCCAAATCTTGTGTACTCAGAGTTATTTTTGCTCTGCTCATGTCAGTAATTGCTGAGTATTTTCACAGGATATCGCAGCCAATTAAACTGCAAAAGGGTAATCCATTAGCTACCAAAAATATCATTGGGATCTTGACTTCATGACTGGTCACTTCTAAACTGACCTGTTTTTTGACAGTTTTATTTTGTCATCCCGTTGCTCCCACTAATATTATGTTGTTAATCAGTAGGGTTGGTATTACTGATTTACATTCTTCCTGTATTCGGTTGATCTCGGTGCTATCAATTAAAGAGACATTCGCACCCGTGTCGATCATCAATGTAGTGGTCACACCGTTTATTTCAGCAGTCACATATGCTATTTCATTGTTACATTGGTTGTGGTCAATTTCTTCTTCTTCAAGTAGTTCTTGTCTGATATTCTTCAAATAATGACTTTGTATTATCGTTATGGTCTTATCTAGGTTTTGTCTGTAATTGTACCCAATAGAATGGTTCAGCGAGGGGTCTAGTTGGTTTCTCACTGCCGCGGTGCGTTTAAAGAGAGTTCATTCTCTTCCTCACGTCTGTCCGGCATGTTTGTTTGATTTCTCTCGTCCATTTCGGGCCGTCCCCCATGGTTGGTTTGGTCATTGGTTGGCATGAAATGTACTTGGGGTCGATAATCGTTATTTCGGCTGTCGCCTTCAATACTTCGGCTCCTTCGTTGTCCGCCCCTTGAATTTCTCCTGTCTCCGTTCTGGTACTCCACATCATCATGTCCGTTAAAGCTTCGGCGTCTTGGGTAATATCGCCTTCTCCCCTGATCATTATTGGCCTGTATGTAATTAACCCTTCTATATGGTTGGGGCTGATTATTTCCACCTTGGTTCTGTGGTCGGTTGGGGTTATTATTGTTATACTGAGGTCGTCTCATGTTATTGTTACTATTGCCAGCGTAATTGTTACCCTGATTGTTTGGTCGGTAATTATTTTCGCCGTTGTTGTTCACATTATTATTATAGTTATTATAATTATTCCGGTAGCTCCGGAAATTGGGGTTGTTGTTACTACCTTCATTGTTATTTCTATCTTGGTAATAGTCGTTCCTCTTACGACTTCTTTTATAACAACCCTCATGTTCATAGTCTTTGAGCAGTGCCGCCATGGCTTGGATAGTCTTTATCTGTCCCCATTGTCGTGATCATGCTACTCCCTCCTCGTAATGATACGCTAATTTTGTGACCAGGCACTCCTCCGGTATTCTTGGTTCGAGGTTTCTGGCCAAACGTACCTTACCAAGGAAGTAAGAGGTTGGAGTTGTCCCTCGACTGGCGTCGTACTTGCCGTGACATATGTCGTCTCGCACTATATTTTGAGTGGACTCTGACCAGTATTTGGCCCTGAATAATATCTTAAATTCATCGTAACTTTGAATTTCGTGGCGGGTTGCCGTCCACCAGTTGTCGTGTATTTCTTTAAAATACTCGTCTATTAAACTGCGGATTACGGTCCATCTATTTTCTCGGATTCTAGTTAAATTTTCTTCTACCCTTTCCAAAAATTCGATTGGGTTCTTTTTATAATTCTTAAAATTTATATTATCGTGGTTGTCCACGGTTTGTAGGTATAGACCCTGTGCTGGTCGGTTACGGATGGTTTCGAGTTCCTCTCGTATTTGCAGGATCTCTCGTTGTCGTAACTCTCAATTTTTTCTTTTTTTTAAATCTTCCTTCAATGACTCGATATTCTTTTGGCTATCTTCCTTCAACGCTTTGCTGTTGTCATCTATTTTCTTCTCCATTTTCTGGCTGTTGTCGTCTAATTTTTTATTTATTTTCTCATTATTTCTGTTAAGGCTTCTTCCATCTTCTTCTGGCTATCTTCCATTATCACCCTCATCATCTCCAGTATGTTCGTGTCCCCTGTTTGTGTGGGTCTCTCAGGTTGTTTTGGTTGCTCGGGTTCTGCAGGAGGTATTATTTCTTGTTGGTTTTCTTGGGTATTATCTGTCGTAAATTCCATTTCAGTTGTTGTTTGTTCCTCCTGTACCTCCATATTTGCTTCGGTGTTTGTCTGTCCACCTTCTCCTTGTTTGACCTTGTATCTGGTATCGTGTCTGTGTGTGTGAGGCATGGTCGTTCTACTGTACTTGCCGAGCTAATTTAATATAGTTCAATTAAAATATACTATTTCTGTTTATTTTTAAAGCCGCACTCGTTGGTCGCCACTCTGTAATCTAACCGAGTCTGACGTTTATAGGCGTGTTGTTTTGCCACACGTTAGATACATCACTCTATAATCTAACCGATCGTGTGTCCGTCTTGTCTACTTTAAGCCCCGCGGTGGAAGCCACTCTGTAATCTAACCAGATTACGGTTTATAAAATTTAATAGGGTCTCTAATATTGCAGTAATTATTTTTATAATTGGTAAAGTTTGTTGTTATTATTAGCGATTTAATTTATTGATTTATCTAATTCAATGTAGATAAATCGGTTTACTTACACTTTCGTTGTTTAATTAATGTTTAGTTTATTATGAGTAAATGTTAACTTGTCGATCCGTTGATGAATGTAACTGGTGCGTAGATCTCTTGAAGTCGACTCCTCTTCTGTTAAATTTGTCGTCTGTGTAAGTTAAAGTATTGTCTGGACAAAGTTTATTAATATAAATGACACTTCACGTACCTGTTTTGAAGTACTGGATGTTCAGACGTTCACCGTTAATTACTAAACTGTCAAGTTCTTGGTTGACCAGTATAGTATTGCTGTGAAGTTTTTTACAACACTTTATATATTACTTGGGCGCCATATGGGTTTTTTCCACAGAAATGTCCCATAAAAATAAACTTCTGATTTAATAATTGATCATATTGACCTTTACTGATTCTACCTTTAAAGGTTATAGAAATTGAGATTAAGTTAAATAGGTTACTTGATAATTCACTGTTAAAATGCACCTTAGTGCTAGCAATACTGATGGTTGATTATTTCTAAAATAATTAATAACAAAGGTTGATGCTGTATCATACTGGTTGTTTATTATGACCTATTGAATTAGGTTGACTAATACATTCAAAAATAATAAATTGCGGATCACAAGTTGTCCGGTTTAATGACTGGCCTAGCTCAGTTTTGAGAACAATAAAAACTCTTATTACCTATTAACAAATTATTTCTCTTAATTAATTAAATACCTCAAGGGTGGTTTCTTTTAAAATACAGAATAGAACGTTATTTTTCCTCCCAAAAAACACTAGTATGATATCATAATTCAGGTTAGACACCTTTAATAAATTTCAATTGAATAAATTGAGTAATGAGAAGTTCGTTAGTTTAGACTCGAACTGATTTTAGTTATAAAAATTTAGTACATATACTCTTACATCGGGATATGTTAATCCCTCTAAATAAATTTGGTACAGTGTTATCTACAAATAGTCTTATTGTTTTTGCGTCAGTACAAAGTGTGTTAAGTTCTACGATTAACTGATGAAATGTAAACAATTAAAATTTTATCACTGTACTACCTGGTTTTTTAATCGTATCGATTAAAATAAACACAATAACGATCGGATTATAGTGATCGTTAATTCACTTCACTTAAATCGCACTTGGAACGAGAATAACCTTCTTCTGACTAATGATAGGTTACCGCCTTTATAGGTTATGTTTACTGGTCTCGTTCCGATACACGCACTATTTATTTAAAGTCACAACTAACTCTCGATGCACTTAGGTGAGATTATTCGTCTTCTCAATAGTTAATTTCCAAAATTTACTGTAATTACTTCAATCTGTACTGTTTTTGTTGATGATATGATATAAACAAAATGCAGAACGCAGACGATTAGCTTGTGGAGAAAAATGCCAATGCCAGTTTTTTCGCATGTCGTCGATTATATAGCAGCCTCTTGATCGTCGCTAGGATTCATTTTCGCTAAGTAAACTCCTTCGTGATTGGTACAAAATTATGTCATGATGACGTAATGTTATTAATAAACCTTACCGATACGTATTCTGTACTCGCTAACGTTGTTGTTATTATTACATGAACTTCTTTAAATCTTGCCAAAAAAATGATGCTAACGTTAATTACTTGACTATTACAATTCCATTTTTGATGCTATTACTATCAAATTATAGCTTATTTTCTTATCTTTAATTTGATGTGGCTTGAGGTCAGTTTGAACATAGTTTTCATTAACAGTACATTAATTTACTGTCCTAAGACATGGTTTCCTAGTGTCGTCTTCTAACAATGCAAATTCGACTATTTACCTTTTTTTAATATTTGATTAATTACATTTGTTTTCTCATTCGAACATTACAAAATGGTTAAAATTAAATACATTATTAAATCTAAATGCTGCCTACAGCTAAACAATATAAATTCTTGGTCTAATTATGTCGACACATTACTTTGAAAATTCCTAATTCACTAATTACATTTTTATTTGTCCTACTCATTTCTAAAGCATATAGTATCGGTCAAGTGGTGGTACTATACACCTTATTCGCCATAGTTATACTTCTATTAGTTTATTTTAATTAGGGGTTCTATTTCCCTATCATTTGATTTACATAAACTTGGTCATACAGGGTCTGGGTGTAATTCTATTACAAGGTTTATTCCCTGATTACTATTGTCTTTACATACATATTATTTACTTAGGAAGTTACCTACATACATATAAGGCTTCCATTTATAATTACTCTTAATCTATACTACCACACATTTGTTTGTAATTCTATCTTTTACAATTTTGTGGCTACCTGTAGCATAGTACATGGTGTTTGTTATTTCCATATCATGGTTCTATTTATATCAGCCAATATGCTGTTATTTGTTACCATGTTATTAAAGTCAGTGTTTAATTTGTTTGTTCTGTATGACTCTACTCATCAAGGTTTTTATCTGGCTTACTTGACAGCTTATTTGTGAATCTTTGCTTGTCCATTTGTCATAGTCAGTCAGTTTATTGAAGTTGTAGTGTCATGTAGTGGATTCATCACTGCTTCTTGGGATCCCTCCTCTTCTTTCTTCTTAGCTGGTCCATTCTCTTCTCTGTTACATTCATTTTAATTTACTCATTTACAACTCTAGTGTTATATTTCACCCTTCTGGTGTTCATTATGGTAATGGAACATTTGGTGATGTTACAATATACATAAGAAAACACTCATATGTTTAGATGTAGTAATCATTCATGTACAAGTCCTGATGGTGACACTAAATTTTATCAAAGCATTCACAGAATACTTTAACATTATGTCTGGTTATTGCCAGAACCTTACAATACCTTTTATTATTTATTAATTCACAGTCACTACTAATCTAAGATAGTGACTTCTAGTACCAAGGAAGTTATGATGCAGACCCCAGCCCTTAACTATAAACAGAAATATTGTACGAGTAGAAACATTAATTAGTTGTAAAAATTTAACACAATTTCAACAGTCTGTTTTTTATATTTCCTCTTTGTCATTTGTAATCTATCTCCAAAATTACTGTCAACCCATCCGGAACTCGGTCTCTGAGTTTTTATAATCAAAGTATGAGGTTTAACCAGAAAGTTCATCTAAGTTTATTTGCCCCCTTCAAGTCTCATGTGGATATAACACGACTATACCAACATTTTTTTCAGTCTTAAGAACATTTTTTGAATGCACTTTTGGTACAGAATTGATGTTTCTCAGCGATTTTTCTTGTTGTCTTCAGCTGATGCAAAACATTGTCCTTTCATGGTACTTTTCTTTACTGGGAAGAGGGAAGATTGCATTAAGACATATCTGGTGAATATGGTGGTTGTGGTGTCATTACGATGGTTTCCTTTGCCTAAAATTCTTGGAGAAGCAGTGACGTGCATCCTGATGAATTATCAGGGTGCAGTTTCTATAAATTATCCTTATATAAACCTAGCCATTTTCTATGAACAGCATTAAGTGGCATAAAATGCCTGAATAATATTCTTTATTTGCTCTTACACCTAGTGATGAAAACTCATGGAACACTAAACTGCAATCATCAGCTCATTCACAACAGTTTCGGACTCTTTTGTAACACTTCTAAACCATTAGTTTATGCATATTAAAATCGCCAGATGTCTTTTGCAACACTTTCACCAGAATAGAGCTGTTTATCTTGTTCTTTACTCTTGCATTGTAGAATGTCAAATCAAAACACAACTTACTCTATCCAATCTGCAATGTTAATCTAAAGTATGTATCCAGTAGGACTAAAACCTTTAGTATTTCTTTTATGAATTTGCTAACTGCTATAATTTTTTATTGTTCGACTAAGCTTTTCATCATTACTGACATCTTCAGGTCTTAAACAACCTGAAGTTTAGGTTTAGGTTGTTTAAGACCTGAAGATGTCAGTAATGACGAAAAGCTTAGTCGAACAATAAAAAATTAAAGCAGTTAGCAAATTCATAAAAGAAATAGGAAGGATGGCTGCTAATTTAAACAATACGAAGAATAAAACCTTTAGACAATTATTGTCACTAAGATGTATACAAACATTCCAAAACACAGTTTTTAATTGGGACACTTGAACACAGTAAATTCACAAACTGCATGAACTTTTTGATCCAGCCTCGTGCATAGATTTCAGTCACACATTTCATAAAAATAAGTACTGTGATAAATCTGTTGATAATAATATTACAACAATAAAATAAACTTTGAATATGTTACAGCTGTTTCCTTCATTTGGGAAACTTTTCTAATTTTGTATGCTGGTGGCTGAAATTATTCAACTTCTGTCATTCAAGCATTTAGTGCTTGCTCACTGTTAGTACTAAACAGCAGTCATTTCCAAATTTCTCCCTGCTTTCTCTGTCTATTTTGTCTTATTTGTTACCAGTAATCTATCATCACTATTGTTGTTTCTGGTAGTAAATGACTTGTTCCATCATTGTTGATGTCAAACATGAAATGAACTCGTCTTATGTTTGTATCAAACAAAAGTATTGCTGAATCCAAAACAGATAAGTATGTTAATTTATTATTGTTATAATAATTTAGTAAAAACCTGTAAAAAAACTGTTAATAAAAAACATAACAGTTCATTGATGTGTTGGAAATAAAAACTCATGCAGATCGAGTATACATGAAGTCAAAGCTGTGTGACTGTTGAAAATATTTAAAATTGTATATCTTAACAACATGGCCACAAATAAAAATTATATTATTAAGTAGCTGATTTCTATTACACAAAATAAAAAGAGGTAACCCTCAATGTTATATTGAATTAGAATTTAAATAAATACGCAGGTTTAATGCATTATTTGTTAGGTATAATGCAGTTATAAATATAACCAGCATGTAAGGTCTGTTTAAAGCTTTTTGCATTGTGAACACAGTAGCACAAAATAAGTATCTGTGGATTCATAGAACCAGGTTATTTAGATAAATATTATAACGTACTTCTGTACCTCTTTTAAAAGCCCCAAGTTGTTGGCGTCAATTTATAAAAGAAGCCGATAGTGCCCTATATTTTGTTTGATCAGTATATGATTATGTAATGTGACTCGCCTCGGCGTTGATCTTCAGTCTATCGCTAACGATGACGATCGCAAACGCACTAATAACCAGTACCGAATGTGTATTTTTCTCCTTACCTGTCCTTATATTAATGTACCTTAATTCCCGATAGGCGCCAAATTGTTTTACTAAAAACAATTAAAAGTTTCTTCCTGCGTCGTCTTCTTTTCCTTCGATAATAATTTAAACTTACCGAAACGGACTGGCGCGAATTCAAATCTCGAGTGGAGTCTGAAGTGTTGCCAACCTATAATTCTGTTAAAAAATTTTCTTCACTGCTAAAGTACACAATTATTAAGACATATATTAAATAAAACAAGGAACGATTATTAGTGTCCAGTACTAATTTATTAGTGTCCAGATTCGCTGATTATTTATTAGTTAAGTACAAAATATTTGTTATTATAAAAAAGTCTGCTCCGGCTATTAAATTTTACTCGCTCATCGGGTGGTCAGGCGTGTCTTCAAGCGTTCTGGTTAATGATACAATGTTTTGTTCAGAACGATGAATAAGTTCTTTGGATTACAACAAAATAAAGCAAGATGTTTATGAAAGTACACAACCTTACATCAATGTTAATTAAATACTATACAGGTTTACTTACAACTCGGTTCGTAGTGTCTAAAAAGTGTGTCGAGTTATAGGCGTCGCATAGAGGTTAAGTTACAGTTTCAAATAGGCTGATGCAGTGTAAATAATTTTTCAATAATGGTTTGTGAAGTTGTTCAGTTTTTTTTTCCAACTAATCTTTGAAAGAATTTGTTATACCAAGTTCAAAGTGAGAGTTACTGTGTTGTGGAAAAGTTAATTAATTTTATTCGCAATAATATAGAATTCATTTATACTTAACAAAATCTTGTTGTTTCTTCTGATTAGTCCCAGGTAATTCTTCAAAATATTGTTGATTATAGTATTTAGTTCTTCATCATTCGCATTTTCTTTTTTTCTATTTTATTTAGTCAATGTTTTTTTTTAATTTCAATTATTGAATTTCATCATGTGTTCAATGGATCCAGATTCAATTTCTATTATTCATATTTGTTTTGATAGTTCATCTTCTTTTTTCACAGTACTAAATTAATATATATTATTGAACTTTCACTTGTGAAACTTACTTGTTTTCTCCCGTACGCGTTTCTAAAACTGTTACGAGTTACTGGCAGTTTATCTCATACCGCTGGTGAAGGCGCACATCATGCCGAAACGCGTACGGGAGAAAACAAGTAAGTTTCACAAGTGAAAGTTCAATAATATATATTCATATTTGTTCATTTTGAGTACGTTTCCCTCTTATTACTTTTTAATTAGAGCGGATTCAGTTTGGCATCTGCGTACCTTGAGCGTTAATAACGGAATGTCCAAAAATTCTAACGGTTTTCTTAATTCCAAGCATAATTCCCTGCTTCTGATTGGTTAAGAATTTTGTTTACATTGTTATGAAAGCTTGGGTTTTGGCCCCAAATTGACCTAATATTTTATAATACTATAATTCATTGGTGTTAGTACCAATGTGTGAGATATTAACATCAATGTCTTTATTTTCTTTCAAAGATTAATTTGATATCCCATAATGCTGGGCTTGGTCCTCTATCAACGTTTTGACCAATTTGCTAATGTTATTTTATTACATATTTCACTTATTTTTTATGGTTACTCTATTTCTGACATACTCTTATGGTTCGATAATTGAAATTAACAAGTCACTTTGTCTTATTTCTCAAATACAATGGTTAATTGCTTATAAATTGCTTTTTCTGAATTTTGACAGTTAGGCATTTTATAGGCCTAAGCTATAAATGTCTGGAATTTCTTAATTTACACAATTTAACCATTACCTATTACTTTCATAGGTTCTGCTTGCCATTACTTAGTTATAGTGTCTACTTTTGAATGACTTTGGGCCATTGTACAATAAATAAATGTTATTATAATTTTAAAAAATCATTCCTTGACCTTTGCTAGTTTATTTATCTAACATCCTTTTTTCCTGTCTTATTACAATTGTGAGTACTATTGTGATTATTAAATTTATACAATTACTTGTCTGTATTTTCTAATATTTCTTACACAAACGTTTTACCACTTAATCTTTCTATTGTAACATATAACATTAAAATGGTTTATGCTCTTCTCATGATCCAGCCCCATTCCTTCTTTTAAAATACAACTTTTTTAGATAAACTAACAACAACTTTGGTGCATGGTGTCTTGACACCATTTACAATATTGTGATCACCATCCTTGTTACTATTTTGTAACATAGGATGTTTTACTATTATTTAAATCATAAGTAATTTGTTTAAAAGGAATAATTCCAAATATTTAGTACCAAGCCACGTGTTGTTCAATCAAAGATATTGCAACTTACCGTCTACGGCTTCCAGAAACAACGTCTTCACAAAGTTGACATGTTTCGGGACACTTGTCCCATCATCAGAACTTAAAATAATCGTGTATCATTTAAGTTGATACATTTGTCAATTAATTAAAATATTAAAATTCAACATGAAATAAATAATTTAAAACAATATAAATACGTAAATGTCTAAAAGCGAGCGCGAACGTTTAACGATGTACATCGTACGGAGATTGACCGTGCACTGAATTACGTTTTGCTCCCACCACAACAATAGCGCAAAGCAGTGTCGTACAATACATTTGATTTGAAAAGCAGTTTATCATTTAAAACACGTGGCTTGGTATCAGTATTGTTATATGCTTTATAAATTTCATACTCTTCAAGAGCGTTCAAATATCGCCCTTTCTTACATACATGTGAAGGGGTATTAAATTAGTTTTAAAATTTGTGTAATTATGATTCTCGGAAATGAGGTGTTCTGCAAATTTTGACTTGATATTGTCCAAACTGTGAAGGTGTGTAGGCGGCCTATGTTCTGTAAATCTTTTAAAAAACTACGTCCTGTCTGGCCCACATAAAAGGCATCACAATCGTCACATATCAATTTGTAAACACCAGTTTTGTGTTCAAGGCTGGTAGTTCTGCGGACACGAAGATTATTCATAATATTATTAGTGGTTTTGTAAGTGACCTTTATATTGCTGGTTTTATTAAAAATTGACCCAAAAATCTTAGGCATGTATGTGTTAGGTATGTGTACGGTGTTGCAATGTATTTGCGTGTTGTATTCTCGTGTGTTTTATGTCCGTTAATGTTTCTATGTTTTTTTCTTATGTTTTCGAAGGATGTTGTTCACCATATCGACATCATAACCATTAGCAACTGCAATGTTTTTAATGGTGTCTAATTCCTCACGGTATTCTTTATCACCGAGGGGCAAAGATAAAAGTCTATAAATCATACTATGGAAGGCAGCCAATTTCTGGGATAAAGGATGAAAGGACTTAGCATGTATTACAATATCAGTCGTTGTGGGTTTTCTATAGATGTTAAATTGTAATTTTTTATTGTTGTCCTTGGCAACAGTTAAATCTAGAAAATTCGGTTTACCATTGTTTTCACTTTCAAGTGTGAACCGCATTTTGTCATTGATATTATTCAAATAACTATGTAAATTATCAATTTGATAATAATAATATTATGAATAATCTTCGTGTCCGCAGAACTACCAGCCTTGAACACAAAACTGGTGTTTACAAATTGATATGTGACGATTGTGATGGCTTTTATGTGGGCCAGACAGGACGTAGTTTTTCTCATTTCCGAGAATCATAATTACACAAATTTTAAATCTAATTTAATACCCCTTCACATATGTAAGAAAGGGCGATATTTGAACGCTCTTGAAGAGTATGAAATTTATAAAGCATATAACAATACTGATACCAAGCCACGTGTTTTAAATGATAAACTGCTTTTCAAATCAAATGTATTGTACGACACTGCTTTGCGCTATTGTCGTGGTGGGAGCAAAACGTAATTCAGTGCGCGGTCAATCTCCGTACGATGTACATCGTTAAACGTTCGCGCTCGCTTTTAGACATTTACGTATTTATATTGTTTTAAATTATTTATTTCATGTTGAATTTTAATATTTTAATTAATTGACAAATGTATCAACTTAAATGTTACACGATTATTTTAAGTTCTGATGATGGGACAAGTGTCCCGAAACATGTCAACTTTGTGAAGACGTTGTTTCTGGAAGCCGCAGATGGTAAGTTGCAATATATTTGATAAGTAATTTGTTTCTTAGTTATTAATACAATAAAATTGGTTGACACACTAACTTTGTTGTCTACCATTTGTATGAACATTTAACATTATTTCTTAATTGAACAAAAGATTTCCTTTAATTAAATCTAACAATATGGTTTTTAAATTGATCTTATTTTCTACTAAAACTTATCTTTTAATAATCGTCTAACATAATTCTTATACCATAGGTTCTACACACTACTAATGTTTCTTATTGTTTATCTATCAACATTTTAGTATTGTTTATTGTTTATTACCACTGTTCTTTCCTTTTATTACTACTATTAATTGTTTATATTAACTCATCCCTATCCTATCTATCACCTTCACTGATTACACTGGTTAAGTGTTTATTAAACTACAGTCACATTTGTAATACACTCTGTTTAAATTCACAATAGTGATTCATCTTCAAATTCTGTAAGTTTTACAATCACTGTTGCTATCATATATTAGTTTGGTTCACTGGTTATCATTAATACTCACTACCTACCTCTCACTCTTGGTTTAAATTAGTTCTGACAAATCTAATTTTAAAGTCAGTTTTTAAAACCTCATGTGTTTGTTTTTATATTAATAATGTTATTTTAAAACACATAACATTCTAAATCACAAAGTTAGTGATACAACTTTGTGTAAAGTTAGTTTTTTGGGCTATTAACATTAGTCCCTATAATTCCTTCATCAAGTCTTTACAATTCGATTCTATTCTACCCTTTCTTGGTAGTATTTTTATCATCATAATATAATAACATGTGTTTACATGTTTATTACTGGTGGTGTACTTTCTTTTACATAACTTGGGTAATACATGCTACAAAATGAAATATTAGTTAGGTTTTTTATTTGTTTACTTTTTATTTTATAGCCTTTATCTGGCCAATCACTGGGGTTGGGTCACAGTCATTTGTCTAGTCTATTCACTCATTTTATTATCTTTGTCTACTATTTTTCTTTTTATTCTCTCATTACCTTTGTATAGTTATTGATCATTATGCTTCAAATTAGTTTACTTCTCTTACAACTATATTATATTTGTGGATCCCTTATAGGGTCTGAGTTCTGCAACGTTATGATATGCACATTTATTTGTTAGAGATGGATTTCTTGTGTATTACGTTTGTACCTGTGGGCATAATGTTTTTAAATATTATTTGTATTTCATATGGTAACCATAGGTGTGTGTGTGTGTGTGTGTGTGCGTTTGTGCGTGCTTGCACACACACGTTTTAAAGGAACTTAACGAACTTTTAAAGATTTTAAAGAGAATAAACCACTCTTACTGGATGTGAATCTCCAAAATCCTTGCAGCCTACTTCAATGAACCAGTCAAGGCAACAGATGGCAAAAACTGTTTAACTTTTAAAGACTTTTGGAAGCATATGACATACAAGTGCCATAAAAAAAATTTACAGGCATTGCACAAATGCAATGCACAGAGAAGGGCATTGAAAATGCTTCAATAAATCTAAAAAATATATATATTTATGTTCATTCACCAATCAATGAATTCATTCTTCATTTACCAGTGTACAGATTATAAGTTAAATGTAGTTGCATTCATAAGCGAAGTTTTATATGTGTACTACGTTATTGACAACAAAGAAGTAGTTTCTATGGAAACTCACCGGTTCCCATTTTCAATCATGCACCAGCGATCGGCCGCAAATGTGCGACACGTCCTTATAAACATTTTTAATGTTAAAAGTAGATATTATGTTTCCTGAAAGTCAATTGTCAAATATGAATAACATGGAATAAACTGTGTACACCATTTTTTTAACGAAAATGTACATGATGTTAGTATTACAGCAGATGAAGAAGTAAAAACACTATTGTAGTTATGGGTAAGTAAGTGAATTTGGAACTGGCAGAAGAAGATAATTGAAGAAGTCACAGTAATTGAGAGTGGAGCAGTTAATAAAGGAAGTAAGATTTGTAAAAGCTGAAAGGCCGCATTGGCCAGGTCATGTGGAATTAAAAGATGATACTTTTGTGTCTAAAAGGATTCTGGAACAAAATATTTTCTTATCTAAGAAGAGGGGAAGACCGTGATTGAAATGTGTTGGAGGATTTGAAGACACTGAAGGGGGGGTGAGGAGCAAGGATTAAAGATTTAAAGATAAGTATGTTAGATGAAAGATAAGAGAATTAAAAAGGAGGCCAAGGTTCATGAATGGCGTAAGCACCAGGTGGTAGATAGATACTTGGAGTCTCTCGTATGAACAAAAAAATTAGGAGTTAATAGAATTATCAGCACAGTCAGGAAGGGAAACATTGGTGAAAACTAAGCAAGAGAGGAATGAAAGCAGTTTACTATTAAGCAACTTAAAGGTTTCAGTGGAATGGAAAAGTTATGGGATTGTTTCCAACATAAGATTCAAACAATCACAGACTTGCCAGGATATTAGCAGCTCAAATGATATTCTATAAAGTGATACTAAGTAAGTGAAGAAGCAGTTATATGACAGACATCAAGTGAATAGATTTTTAGAAAAGCCTGTCATTGTGGTAAATTATGGTTCAAAGATATCCTAGAATCATAAGCAAGTTAATTTTAATTGAAGTATCAGTTTTTAATAAATTAACATGTATGTAAGACAGAAGTGCTGAACATTCATTATTTTCCCTTTAAACCCTAAAACAATTATAAAGTTATCTGTGGTAAGTTTGAATTTACTGGCCCACAAACATCAGTAAATCTCTGTAGTTCTTTTTTTCAACTTATGAAAGCCTATTGTTAACGATAAAGTCTGTAAGTTGAGAACTTTGTGTTTTTGTTAATAGTAACCTATATGTTTCACAAGAGTTTGTCTTGTATTGATTGGAGGATAAAAATGAATGTAAACAGTTAAGATAAAAGAAAATATAATTTTTTGTTAATACATCCACACCAAATATTCACATCATCTGGTACTTGACACGTTACTGGTAAAAAATGTATAAACACACTGTTCTTAACTTAACTTGCTTTTCTTAAATCAGTTCTGTTACTTGTAAAAACAGTTCTTTTATGTGTTATCTTTTATATTGTTTTAAGCCTCTAATGGTATTGGTTAAGTTCTTGTAAAACATAATTCAGGCAATTGTAATGTAATAGATTATAAAACAATAGTTAAATAGTTAATTATTATAAATTGTCCTGTTATTTTCTTCTTGTAGTAACTTATTAAATTTTGTTTACAATCTACTGGTCAAATTGGTAATATATTTACAATATATTCTCACTCAAAAAGTATTTTCGGCATTAACTTTAATGCCCATGTTCAACTGTGTTGGCTTGTGGATTAATTGTATTTTTGTGTTTCCAGCATATAATGTTATAAAAATTGTGTCCTGGTCTGTATTAATTTGAATTTGTTTAGATATTAGTTGGTTTTGTGTTTTATATTTTTTCATATATAAGTTTTGCCAATTCTAAATTTATGTAATAGTGCTTTAGAGGGTCATATGAACGGTAGGAATTCGTGCCCCATTTGTTGGAGGGTTTGAATTTCGTTTTTAAACACCATTCTTTAGCATATTGGTGTTACGTGAATTTTTTTATTTTTTAAAATATTGTTACTATTTGAATGTACATAAACTAGCATACAAAACAAATTCAATCACCATAAAATAAATCATACAAGGCCTTACTAAACACAGATATTTACAAAACAATGTATGCAACAAATTTATGTAGGTTATAGAGAAAAATAAATAAAAAAAATTTACAGGCATTGCACAAATGCAATGCACAGAGAAGGGCATTGAAAATGCTTCAATAAATCTAAAATGTATATATATATTTATTTTTCTTCATTTACATGTTTTTACTTCATTTCACATTTTTCTTCACTTATTCATGTACAGAGTATAAGTTAAATGTAGTCGCATTTATTAGTGCGCACGCATTCACCAATCATCCGTGTTGATTTTGCGCTTTTTCTCAGGCTGTTCATCACATTCCTTTCCGAAGACGTCTGATCCTCTTGGATTGTAAATTGCACAATACTTTACGAGGTCCTGCTTTATTAATCTTGTCCATTCATTTAAACTTATCGAAGACTAGCCTCTCGACGAACATATCTAGAGTGATCCCCGATGATGTTAACTTTAAACCAGCAACTTTCAATAAGAGAACCGAATGCATATAAGCAGCAGTCTTGAGTTCCTTCCATTTGCCGCAAGTTAATGTTTGTTGGTTCTTAATTTTATACAAAGGCACTGTAATTTTATTTGGTGTTCTGAACGAATTATACAATCTTACTCCAAATACTGCAAGCGTAATTCGATCATCCTTACCAATTTTTAGACTGAAAACCACAGCTACACCAACATAGAAAGCAACCTCGAAATACTACACTACTTACCAAAAGTAGGAAACTCAACACTGCTGAACAGTACGAAATATATAAACACCACACACTACAACCAAACAACATATTAAATGACCAACTACACTTTAAATCACATGTACTATTCGACACAATCATACAGAAACCTAACTATACTTTGAATCCCAGCGCCAACCCCCTTCCACCAACAACCCCCCACACATACCACCAACCTGTGAAAAAATCCGTTACAACTATTTCAAGACATTCTGTATTTAAACCTCGCTGAAGAAGGTGAACAGCACACTGAAACGTACGAGGACATTAAGAAATGTAAGTGTTCACCAGTGAAAGTTACAATTTATCACTAAGAATAAATTGTTAGTGTGTGATAATTTCAAGGCAATAAAGTTAGCAGTTTAGACCAAGGCCTAGTCTGGCTCTGGTGAGCTGTACTGTCTTTCAAAATAGTGGTTACTAGGTGTGTGGTGTGTCTTTATAGTATACCAATAGTCTGTTTTTGCGGGTTAAACTAATTTACAAGATACTGAGATTAGCACACACCAGTTGAAGATTGTAATTTTGGTATAGACATTCTCTACATTCATACATATAGTGAAGCCCGTGGTAAGACCTACAACATAGTCCTTGGATCAGCATAAAAATTGTGCTTACACATTTTGTGATATCGTTTGTTTGTGAACTACATTGTCTGTCTTCTGTTAATCTAAATGCTGTGTCAGTAAATTACAAAAAAATGTAAATATGGAAGTTTGAAAATCGATCCAATCATACTCAACACTAGTAAGTGGACACTAGAATCAATAGATGTTCATTCCTATTCAAACATTATTTGATAAAAAATAATATAGTAATACGGTAATCAAAATTTTTGTCATGTGTATGTACAGATATTGCAGCAGGAGACTGCATCAGCGGTTTGCATTATCATGTAATGTAAATACAGTTAATACTGTACATAATTTATTTACTGTACTAACAACTCGTGAGTCGTGTCTTTAGATCACATATTTATTCATATTGTTGCATGAAATATGTTTTCCAGTGATTTTATGCGTCTTCAACAATTTATATCTAAGTATACTACTATATTAATTTTTATTATAAAAATATGTTTCATATCTATTTTAAAATGATCTCACACGTGGTTTTAGTATTTATGCTATGTGAAGGTTTAATCATGTTTTATATACTGACAGACTAGTGAAATTGTTTTTAAGTAATCAAGAAATGTTTGATTGTAATGCAAGAATCCACATAGAGGTATACTTACTTTTCAGTGAACACACAGTATAATGCCTCAAACAGCCGTCTGTCACCTACATAAAAAAAACTAACTCTGACTACTCGCTAATTTTAAAATAATTGACACTGTAGTAAGTTATGTTACCAATTGGTATTAGTGTCTTATCCCGTAACTGTACAGTTTTCTAGAGATTGTGTATAATTTTGTAAAGTATTAATAAAGTTAAATATTTGTTTACATTATTATCTCGTTAAAGTGTTAACTTAATTAAAACCAGTTTAACCAAATCCTGAGATAACCAGAAGAAATAGAGTAGAAAAAATAAAGCTGTAATATTGTTCAGAGAGATTAATAAGCTTGGAGGAAGAATGTGAACACAGTAATTTGAATTTTTCATGATTATTCTTAGTACAGTATTTGTATGTCCATGCTATATCGATAGCGTATCCATTTTATAAATCTGTACATTACTTGTGTTGTTTTATTTTACGTAGTATATCTCCCTTTCTTCTATAGTTCATTGATGTTCCTCCTGAAATATGTCCCAGTTAGGTAGATTGCGTATGCAAGGTATACGTAGTTCTATGCACTCTCTTCATATCAGACACAGTCATTCTGCATCCCGGTTAGATAGAAATCTTCAAAGAGGTTGATATGTCTATAAGACAGTATTTCTCAACAAATGGGCCACGACCCCGTGCTGGGTCCTGAGGAGCATTTGGTATATCACGAAGTCAGGCTTGAAAATGTATTTACTGTGTCTTAAAAACTTATGCGTACTTACTTTTCTAGAATTAAGTATATATGATTTGTTTAATTGTAAAAGAGGGCTTAAAGTGTTACGAATTATTGGGTTATTAAAATATTGAATTTTGTCCCTGTGTTTAGGTCGTCAACTAAAGTATTACTTGTTAATTAGTGATTGAAATATTTAAATTTGTCCCACTTACCTTTATTGATAATTTACCAGGGTGTCGTCTGATGTACTTTGGCAGAGAAAAACAACAGGTGGTGCAATGACAAACACATAATTTATATGTCTAATTAACACATTTTATTGTTATCTTATTTTATCATCAACTGATATTAAAACTCCCACATCAACAATTTCTTTTAAGTTACATCGCTAATAACTGCTGGATAATAACGTTACTTTATATATTGCTCATTGTCTTAAAAAAAAACTATTATTTATTTTACATTAATATAAATAATTCGCTATCAAAATTCACTTACTACGGACTATAACGTAATGATTAACTTATTCTCTACAAAAGCGACCCAGATTGCTACATTCACTCACTCGTTCCTTATTCCCCCCTTTTTGATAATAATATATGGTATTAGCAGGGCCGTATTTAGGCATGTGCAACATGTGCAGGTGCACAGGGTGGCAAAATTTTGAGGGCGGCAAAATATAGCTGGTTAAAAAAAACCGCTTCATATCATTATAAAGCCCGAAGTAGATTAGCGTTCTGGCTCTGGCATTAACCCTTTGAACAGTAATCACGTATATACACTTTTTTGACAGACGGGCCAAAATCAGTAATCACGTATATTTACGTTTTCAACTTTTGCTTCGTTAGTATTGCCGTCATACATCGTTTATTGGAATGGTATTCGTGCTGCCCTCTAGCGGATAGTTTCTGAAACATTTCGTATTCATTCCTTCTTAGGCTGATGTAATTTACGTGGCTGTGGTGAATAATTTTACACGTGCTCTGCAGCGTTGTGTTTGGAGGTTACGTTCTGCGTTGTGTACGAAAGTGTAAAGGTGTGAGCAGTGTTTTCGTTTATAAATAACGTTTATTATTCATATTATTTAAATTGTAGGACATAAAATTTGGATTTAGTGTTGAGTATAGAGTTAGTAATCTGATAAACTATCTTTGCAAAATGTCTAAATATTTGACTGATATCTTTGCAAAATGTCTAAATATTTGACTGAAGACGAAATTCGTGAATATATTACAAACTGTGAATCGGGTGACGAAGTGTCTATTTTTTTTCACACACAGAAGAACTTTTAAAGTAAGTAGAAAATTTTAATTTAACATTATTTATACATTTTTAATCATTTTGCTTATAATTGAAGTTGACAATTTTGCATTAAAATACATTTTACAAAATTTCAAAAAATTCCACTTTCAGGGGCCCGGCATACTGACCAAGTTGTCACTGTTCAAAGGGTTAAAGTAGTATGGTACTATTAGTGCACCACTTCTCTTCAAGATGGCAGCACCTATATTGAAATTACTACTCTGGCTAGACGCTCATGGCTCGTACACCTACGCAGATGCAGTAGTGTGCATATTCTTTGGTGTGTATGTTGTTATTAATTCAGAGTTAAGTTGGCGTTTCATCGTTCCACGTGGTTCCAACTTGTTATTAACTTTCAAAATCAAGGCATTTTATACGATACGCCGAGTATTTTAACTGTTGACAGTGAATTATTCAGTTTTAAATGTTCTACAAAACAGTATTTCTATAGGTTTTTCCGTTAAGATATAATAGCTTAGGGACGGTATGGATGGGCGATCTAGGTTAAGTGGTGCTGCATATCGCAAGAAAGCTGAGGAAAAAAGACAGAGGGAGAGTAAAATTTAGCAGAAAATACCTCGACTGGACTCATATTTCAGTGGTGAAAACAAAAGTGAACAGTGTAGGCCTGAAAATTCGGGTGAAATTATAGTGGAAAACAGTAAAGACAATGTGGAAGTCGAAAATCTCGAAGTACAGGAACAAGCTACACTCTCTACAGAAGTGGATTTTGCAGTGTCTATTCCTAGTAATGATCCATTCTATTGGGAAAACACTGATCACACTCGGGATTATTTGATAAAAAATGGTATTAATCAAAACAAAGACGCTGACTTTTCACAGTCCTCGCGGCGATATGTTGATGGAACACAACGGTTTTGCAGCAAGAAACTATTCCATAGGATTTTAGTAAATGGGGAAATTATGAACCGTGAATATCTTGTTTATTCTCCCAGCCAAGGATCACTGTTCTGTTCCCCATGCAAATTATTCGGTGGTACATCTCAGTTTGCAACATCTGGTTTCAATGATTGGAGCCATGCTGGCATAAGAATAGCCGAACATGAAAATTCTGCTTCTCACAGAGACTGCTTGTTAAAATTGAAAAGTAGAGGAAATGAGATGAACAGAATTGACAAAAGATTGCTCAGCCAGCATGAACATGCAGTTACATATTGGAGAAATGTACTAAAAAGAGTTGTTTCTGTAGTTAAAAAACTAGCTTCTAGGGGTTTAGCATTTCGTGGAGAAGAAGAGAAGTTTGGCTCTGTGAAAAATGGAAATTTCATGATGTGTTTGGAATTAATTGCAGAGTACGATTCTTTTCTGGCTGACCATATTGCACGGTTCGGTAATCCTGGAAAAGGATCTACATCATACTTGTCACCAGTAACTTATGAAGAATTAATACATCTTATGGGAAAGTCAGTGAGTGAAAAAATAGGCAGTGAAGTTATTTCTTCTAAATATTTTTCAGTCATAGTAGATTCTATGCCAGATTTATCTCATAATGACCAGTTAAGTGTAGTTGTTAGATATGTAACTGATTGTGTGCTCTCAATTGAAAGATTTCTGTGTTTTATGAAAAATACAGGCCATACTGGAGAAAAGCTTTTTGAAGCACTAATGAATTCTTTAGAACAACATGGTCTGAAAGTTGATAACTGTAGAGGTCAATCATATGACAATGCGGCCAACATGTCTGGAATATATTCTGGCTTGCAAGCAAGACTCAAGGAAAGAAATCCTCTTGTTTTCTTCATTCCATGTGCAGCTCACTCACTGAATCTAGTTGGTTCACAAGCAGTGAAATGCTGTATTGCTGCAGTACGGTTTTTTGAGTTATTGCAAAGTTTATATAATTACTTCGCAGATTCTACAGGGAGATGGAATATCTTGGAAACATTTTTTGATTCTGTAGCCATGACATTGAAATCACTGTCAACAACTCGATGGTGTGCACGTGAGGATGCTTGCAAGAGCTTGGATGCAGATTGGAAAGCAGGGGTTTCTGCATTAAGAACTATTTCAGAAAATGAAACGGGTAAAGGTAGATGTCAGGCTGAGGGTCTTCTTAGGAAATTAAATAGCATTGAGGTAGCATTCATGACATCAGTGTGGGGTTCTATTCTTCAACAATTTGGCAAAGTCATGAAAAAATTGCAAGCTCAGGAAATGGACATTTCCACTGTTATTGAAATGTACGACTCTCTTACAGTGTATTTAACTGAGCTTCAGACCTGTTTCCCCAATCACATAGATTCAGCTGAAAAGAAACTTAATCAGATCAGGAGTCTGGAATCAGTTCCTTCTTCTTCAGCTGTTGAGATTTCAAGACCAAAACGTCAAATTAAACGTAGGCGATTTTTTGATGAATCATCTGAATCAGAAGCGGAACCAGAAAGTCCTGAAGAAGAACTAGGATCAGATGACTTGGAACATGACAAGATCTGGAGACGAATGGAAATTTCATATTCCAAGATCATACAAACTCTCCAGACTGAGTTACAGAAGAGAGTTAATGTCTACAAAGAATATAATTTAATATTTTCATTTCTCTCAAATATCACCAAACTAGAAGCTCCTCAAATTTATGATGCTGCAGAGAAACTTCGAGCCATTTATGATTCCGACATAGAAAGCAGCTTTGGTGAAGAATGCATCCATTTGAAAAGCTATCTGTTATCTATGAAGACAGAAGATGGTAACAAATTATCGTCTCTTCCATTTCTCTGCAGAATGTTGGCTTCGAAGAAAATTAGTGATGTCTACCCAAATGTGTACACTGCACTCAAGATCTACAACTGTACTCCAGCAACAAACTGTTCTGCTGAAAGGTCATTTTCAGTTTTAAAATGAATCAAGAACTATCTACGGACAGCACAGAATCAAGAACGACTGGTCAGTCTTGGAGTGCTCGCCATAGAATCAGACATCACTGTCAGTCTGGATTTTGAGGAAGTGATAAATGCATTTGCAAATGCAAAAGTCAGAAGAAAGTCATTTCTCTAAGTTTGGTAAGTTTCACAAAATGGTTAGTATCAAATTGCAGTGTTTCTACCGTATACGTTTGACTGACCAAATTGGATGTTTCAGTGATATTTTTAACTGAGGTTATTAAACTGTAGTGATTATTTTCTATGTGTTTACCATATATCGTCTTCAGAATAATGTATAAATGTTTAACTTGCACCTTTGTTTCATATATTGTGTATTCAGTTAAGTGTAAATACTGTCTATAATACAGTTTAAAATTGAAGTAAGTAATTAAACAATTTATTGTCCATAGTCTGTAAACGAATAGCAACACTGAAGTTTAACTATATTTAATATTACCTTATGTATCCAGGTACACTGGTGCTCCTCTTTGCAACTTCAATGTTTCTTTAAAAAACTACGCGTTTCGGGACTCATGGTCCCATCATCAGGTTGATAAAAAACAAGATCACTCACATGGAGTACGTCAACTTAATAAGAAATAAATAAAAAATTTCACTCGCACATACCACGTGTATACAATTACACAACTACACGATGCGCATCGTATTAAATAAGTATAGTTAATATAGATTAAATATAGTTAGTTATATGCAACTTGGAGACCACAACACAATATGTATACTGAAGTTTAGCTCAGGGAATAGGGGGCGTAAAATTAATGACTGCACAGGGGCGTTATACATCCAAAATACGGGCCTGGGTATTAGTAATAATAATAAACTGGTGAAATACGGTTACATGGTCTGGCGTCGTAGTTCACGACCGGGTGGTACGTCGCACATAATTCTCTTGTTTGATGTCCGAAAAGTTATGTTTTCACTTTTGATAAACTGTTATTCGTTCACTGTTACATTTTAATTCATTGTTACATTTTTCTCTTTACACTACTGATTTATACCATAGGTGGTCGGCCGACTTTAAATTTGCACGCACAAAGTTTTTTTCTAGCCACGCGTGGCCTGTAGTTAAGTCGACTGGGAACGGTAACTGTGATCCAGTCCCCACTCTGGCTGATGGTTTAACAGGGAAGGCAATGCCTTCGGATTACCAACTGTTCGTCACCATAAACATACTGTGACTTTTCAATGCTTCAAATTGTCAATGATATCAAACGACTACAACATATAGGCCATGGTAGGCGGGGCCTCAAATTTATATCCGGCATCTTAAAAGCACATTGTTGATGCAGTGCCTCTGGCTCGCCATTGTTTGAAGCGTCCCTTCCGACAGATGTGCGTCGTATCTGTGCGCGCTCTGGTGTATGCGTGCATTGTGCGTAGCCAATTCTTGGAACCACTTGAGTTACAAAACATACATCGCATTCCACTGTCCCTTTGTTTGAATAAAATAGTTTTACGGCTGGGACTTTCTGCGTCGATCACGAATATGTTTAATAAAATTTGCAACAAAATAAAATACCCCATTCTGCCCCATTACAGGTTTAAAATACCATCTCTTCAGCCAAAAATAGCCCCCATAATTAACTGACATGTTATCAAAAATAATTTTGTCCTTTTTGATGTTGGTATCATGATGACAATTATTTTGAAAATAGCAACATATTGAAATATGAAGAAAATGGTTTGAGTTGCTGAAGTGTATGTACAGAACCATTTGTGTATATGTGTAGTGATATAGTTACACAAAGAGAACACTTTCAAAAAGACCAAATTTATCCAAATCTAATCAAAATGGGGAAATCTAACAACCATTACTAGTGATTTTGATTTTAAGGTTCCTTGAACAATTGTATGCATTCCTATGTGTATATAATGTATAGTTTGTAGCTGTACTTAAAACATTGAACGATTTTTACTAAATGTGATAGACAATGTTCGAATGGCTTTGTTTATATTGGTGGCTGAAAAATATTTGTTTGTTTTTTTCTTATTTATGTAGCATATCAAGTACTGGCCGAATTGTTATCTTGTATGATTGTCTTTCACACGTTCCTGTCTGTTGTAATGCATGCATAGTGTCTCTCTCCTCTATTTGCACCAAATTTGTGTTCGTAAATTCATGCTTTGCTTTTGGTAGAATATTCTTGTTTAACAGCAGCACATTTTTACTCTTGTTTCTCTGCCTATTGCAATTTTTGTAAATTTTAACTTTAATGTATGTTAGTGAATCAATTTTAATATTAGATAGATGTGTCTGTAATGAAAACAATTATTACAGACAGTTTAAAGTAACAAGCTGTTAGCAGAATTATTGTCAGTATTAAATGGCTCCAATTGATATTTACATAATCATGTTACATGGTTGGTAGATGCGCATTGTTGTTAATTTTAAAAATTGAAAAAAATCAACATTTTATCTCTGAATTCATGGGGCTTTCTACAACAAATAAATGACAACAATAAGTAATTTCTATATTAATTAAATCAAAGTAAGTATTTAGTGAGGAAAAGTCAATAATATAACACAACTTTACCATGATGTATGTCAATGTTTCGATGATATATGCTGTCATCATCAGGACCTGTGTATGGACAATAGAAAAATAAACACATAACTGGGTCAGTTGTGTGTGGGGGGGGGGTGAATCAGAATGTTTGTGTACGTGTTTCTTCTGCTACTGAGTAAAACATAATAATAACTTTTAATAATATACTTCCTTCAACATGCCTACTATCTATATCAAAAAATTCAGCCATATCTTTAGACATGTACTGATATCTGTAGCAATTCCAGTATACGTTCAACGGGTACTACATCTATAAGTATAATTAAGCAATTATTATATTATCAATATCTTAAATTGTAATATTGTATTAATTATGTTTTTGGAATATAATTGTGTCTGTCTGTGTAAGTAAAACAATGTGTAAGAACCATTTTGCTGGTGTAAGACGCACTGATATGCACACAAACACATTCACTCAATTAATTGATTTGGTTATGTGTTTATTCCTCTATTGTCCATAAATATTGTCAAACTATCAAACACAATTAATGTAAAAGTTGTATTATTGACCAGTTCTCGCCAAACATTTATTGATCGACGGTCACTACTATTTTAAAGTTTGTTAAATATTATTTGTAATAATTTAAGGTTTTTTTAATATAAAACAGTTATTTGATCACCATATTTTATGGAGAGGAAAATAATAAATGTAACTTTTCAAAAATAATAACAAAAATAAAAGGCGCTTCTCCTTTGGTTAAAAAAAGATGTTATTTTGATTTTACTATTCTCCAGTACGTTCTCGTACAAATATACTACGGGTTGTATTTTTAGTAATTTTCATATATGCATTTGTTTAGAGTTCATCCAAAGTGTCATTAATTTAGTTTAAAGTTACTTTATTTTCAGGCCTGTGCATACAATGTGGTGGTTATGTAATAAGTGTGCTATTGTATGCATTTTGTTATTACAAATGTTGAATCATTTTGATGAACATTAAAGTGAGCAAGGCATCTATATATAAGGCTTTGTTTCATATCTTGTACACTAGCCTAGCCTTTCCGGTTCATACAGTGATTCACCATGCCGTCTACCAATGTTAGCAACATACATTGTGTGAATACAATCTTAATAATAACTGTTTTTTAAGATCTTCATTAAACGAGTTAATAAATTCGGTCTTTGTAGCCCTTTTAAGCATATTTGTGATTGGTTTGCATTTCCGTTTCATAATACGTAATGTACTGCTACAAATTGTATTCGTAATTGAACCTTTCAACTGAAAGTAAAGAGTAACTTAAATATGCATTGTATTGTAAAGTTGTCACAAATCTTGTTTAAAAATTGTATGGGAATTAATGCTTTATAAAAAAAAAGTTTATAAATTCTCATAAGACATTGTTTATTAAGCCGTTTTAAAACAGTTTTGGATAAGGCAACTAAGCGGACTCCTTCTAATGCCGAGTTTGTATGTGATATCAGATTGTAACCAAAAACTATATAAGAGTAGTCACACAGACAGCATAGAGTACATAATAGTCTTTATGTGACTCAATTCTCAAGTGGCAAGACACGATAATGAGGGAGTGTGTGAAATTGAGGGGTTGTCAAGCTTTTCCTCAGGTGTCTTTAAATACTTTAAAGGAAAATATTTTGTGGAACATGTAAACAGTATTAGGTATTTGGAGCTTAAGTTTTTTTAATATAATTTAATAATTCTGCTGACAGTTGGATTCTGTTTCTCAAAAAGAAAGTTGAATGTTACTGTGGGTTGGGGGTGAATAATTTTATAATATTTTATTGATTTTCTAATTAAAATTATCAAAATGGTGATTGTTATTTGGTCTCTGTTCTCTTTCAAGACGAGTACAATCTAAATCCGGGTTTAGAATGGGAGGACGAATTTACAGGTAGGTCATCAACTCTGTGGAGGTTGCGTTAACTTGTTTTATCAATTTCCCTAATTATATGACTTTTAAAGATAAAAAAATTAGACAGTAGATCAGTTTCAGTATGCATAAAAATTCCTGTAGATTATTTCTTGTAGATTAAGAATGCTTGTATTTTAACTTTTAAAATATAAGGCATTATAAGTTAAAATAGTACTTGCAGACAGACAGATTTGGAAGAGTATATGATAAAATTTTCTGAAGGAGCTATAGAAAATCATATCGTTCATGTTTTTGCTCTACTAAAAGTCAGGATAGTTTGTAAGGTAAAATTTTAGAATAAGTAAAATCATCGTACAATATCTTTAGGTAGTTATAATTTATTAAATAAATATATTGATAATGTTTTTACGATCTTTTGTACTATTTCATTGCTGCATTTTGTGATCTAACGGTGATGTTTAACTTTAAGGTGAGAAGTTATTTTATGATACATACTCACTTGTGGTTATATAAGATGTTAAACTTTAGTTAAAAGAAGCTAAAATTTATAACCAAGAGAAAGTGAGGAAATTGTTATTAGGAAAATTACTGGGTACAATGAAATACCAATGTTTCCAATATTTTTTTATATGTAATGGTTCCCCCTCCCCCAAGGTACGTAATTTAAACCTTTTCCCCATTGATATCCATAGTAAGTGAAAACAAACTCTTCTTCACTTACAGTGCGTGCGTGCGTGCGTGCGTGCGTGCGTGCGTGCGTGTGTGTGTGTGTGTGTGTGTGTGTGTGTGTGTGTGTGTGTGTGTGTGTGTGTTAAACGCATTAAAGCAAACGAAGCAAGTAAAGAAATCTTGAATCCTGTGTGTTACATTGGTCCTGTTCTGTGACTGATGTAACTCATCATAGATAAATTTTCAATTTCGTTTACTTCTCTTATGGAAATCGTTGAATGTTTAGCTGTCAACGATTGGCCAGTACTACAACACTGATAGTAGGTTTACACAAAGGAAACTTTTCTGTGTATCTTGAAAGTACCCACCCACTCTCGGCAAAATATTTTGAGATTTTTATGCAGAGCAGGGCAGAAGTAGGGTGTAATGTGCTCAGGTTATTTTTTTTTTTTTTTTGCTATGGTGTGAATGACTAGAAAGGAAATTATACTCTAGCTGATGAGAATCTAATTAGAACAAAGGCACTGGAACATAAAACCATTTTACAAGCTACAAACTGATAACAGGTTGCAAGGCAGTGATTGCAAATAATGCAGTGCACTTTTGTCATATCCTTTTGGTCCAGCAATAAGATTATACTTCGTATTGTTTAAATTAGCAGCCATCCTTACTATTTCTTTTATGAATTTGCTAACTGCTATAATTTTTATTGTTCGACTAAGCTTTTCGTCATCACGATGTCAGTGAATGACGAATGAAGATGTCAGTGATGACGAAAAGCTTAGTCGAACAATAAAAATTATAGCAGTTAGCAAATTCATAAAAGAAATAATAAGATTATATACGTAACAGCTTAACCATTTGGTAATATTTTCCATATTAACATTTTTATGCACTCTTTAAGTATGCCCCTCCACTCAATGACAATAAAGTATTCTAGTCTGTTTCCTCATCTGTCTTCTCTTCAGTGGCCATGTCTATACCAGTAGGCTCTATCATTTTCTGTCAGAATCAACAGAATTAAATTGTATTTGAATTTATCTCATGTACAGTGTAGACCGAATATCGGTACATATTATTTTGACTGAAAATCTTCCAGTTTTATAAACAATGAACTATCAACCTTACTTTGTCTCAAAGGTTAGTATAATTCGAAAAGGAATATTGCTGTGACATGTGTAATGCATGTAGAAATATGTCACTGATGAGCACTGCATTATGTACCATACAATTGAAATGTCACTCACACATTGATGTTTGCGTAGTTGTCTTATGTCTTAATGTGTCACCAGTTGTCCATCCACTTGTAGTAAAAAATGTAGGCATTGTGTTTGTACTCTTCATTTTGTAATTTGTGAATTTCATGTTCTATGAATATAATAATTATCAGTATATTATCTTTAGATAAACAATTGTTAAAAGAATTTTTAATGGTGTTGAATATTTTTCTCTAAACCAGTATTATTTGATACTAAATAACATCTTCTGAAACTAGAGTTTATTATTAGCTTCATGATATTTATATTGTATTTGCTTTTTAATTTTAAAAACTATAAGATACATATAGGATTTATATGTTTTAATAGTATAGTATATTAGCAATAGTAGTAGTGGTGGTGGAGGGTTAGATTAAGGCAGTGGCTAGGATTGGCCAGCTTATTTACCCATAGTTTTGACGTATGACGATCCTCAAGCGGAAGATGAAGAGAGTTCTTTGCCACATCTCGATGGTTTCCAAAGTAAACTTCCACCAGGAATATTACCACATGGCTTACCCCAAGTTAAGGAAGTGGAACCAGCTGTTACTGCAGTGGAGCAGGAAGCCAACAAGAAAGAACAAAAAGCTAGTAAGTAATATTTTTTATATGTAACTAGTAAGCTCATAGTTAACTAAATGAGTTAAGTAAATACAATCAAACGATTATGTAAATTAATTAAAATAAAATACTATTTTGTATAGATTGTAGATATTTTAAAGCATCATCATCGTCATCATCTTCACGGATTAAACCAAGGATGATTTGTTCTGGTTTCAAATAGGCAAAGATTAGAGCTGGTCACACCAGCACTTCCCCGGACGCCCCACACCTCTCCGTCCCCTCAGCTTATAGTTCCAGAGTTGTTTGGGGATTCGACAGTCATCTATTCGGCAAAGATGTTCCCACCAATTCAGCCTATACTGGGCGATCCTGTCGAGTAAACTCATAATATTCAGTTCCTGCCGTATATCTGTGTTTCTTCTATGATCATGGAGAGTATACCCTGCCACGTGCCAGGGAAATCTCATTTCTGCCACTTGAATAGATATTTTAAGTAAATATTAATTTTGTAAAGATATAATTCATGTGAAGTGGGGTTGTTGATTACGTATTATAAATGAAGTTATATAAACACTGTATATTTAAGAAACTAGTGAAAGTTCCTTCATTTTGTTTTTTCTCTGTGTACTTGTATATCAATACTGGACCTGGAAATAGGAATGCTTCTTCTTGACATCGTGGCATAGGCAAGAAGCTGCCTGTTTTCTGCTTTCAAAGATATATCAGCCATCTCTTCCTGGATTTGTCCATGGATCTATCTTCATTTTTATGTGGTCGTCGTTCAGTTCCTCTTAGGAATGTCATTTTGATTTCTTAAAAATGTTGTTTTTAAGTGTTGTCGATAATTTACTCCCATATGACAGGGCAGGACCACCATAAAACTATTATTTCTAAAAATATGATTAATTGCTCCACAGTTTGTTAGGAACTTACTCACATAACATCAATAACCTTATCATAGCCAATATCATTTCTTGCTTGCTCTGTTGTTTGAGCATTATTAATTTTTGTTCTTACTCAATCATTAACTGAAGTGCTGTTATTTTTATTTTTTCAATGAAGATTTTCATACCAATATTGCTCATAACATTGTTTCTATAAAAAATAGTTTTTGTAATTGATATGTTCATCGCATGATAAAAACTGGGGTAACTAGTTGTTTCCACTTTTTCACTAGATTGCCATTATACTCTAAATTGGAGGAATTTCTTATATATTCATACTGTTCAAATAAACTGATTAGACCGATTTAGTGGAAATAGAAATAAACAAAAAAATTTCTTAATTTCTGTGAGTTACTTGCTGTCTTTGTTTGTGTGTTGTATGCATGTGTGAATTAAAATTATTTCATAATTGCTAGTCTGATTTTAAGTACTTCTAGTTATAGTTTAACAAATTTTGATACCAAATGTACCATCGATGAAGCTTGCTTGCTGTACATTGTTATAAGTGGTACATTGTGGTTGTGTATTCATTTAAAATTTGTGGACATACCAAATTGATTGGGTGGGTGAAGCCAGGAATAGGTAAATTATAATGTGACGAGCATCCCCCACCTCACCCATATATACTTTCAGCAGTATGTATATAGTAACCATATAGACTACTCACTGGTCAGTGACTGATAATCCTTAAAATAAATCCTCCAGAGCCAGTAAGCAAATCCTTTGAACCAGACTTGTGTATGACCAAGGTAACATGAAACTAAGCTAACTCATCATAATAAAAATTCCACTTTGTAAAACGGCATCATGGGGGAGGAGGTAGACATGGCTGAAAGGGACAGTGATTGAGGCGGAGCCCCAACAAATATTGAAAAAAGCAGGTAAGACCTGGTTGGGATAGGAAACAAAGGTTAACACTGAAGATAGTTGCTCCATCACAAGGCAAGAAGACATATTGAATTGAATGAAAAAACCTGTCTGTATGGAATCATTCTGTTGGTTCCTATCATGTAACCATCCCCTCTATACCCTAGTATGTATTGAACATTACAAACTACGAGAGGTAACCCAAAAATAAGGTCTCCAAAGCGCTAGAGCCGCAGGGAAATTATTTGGGCTGCAGTTGGCACCACTGCTGTTTTTTGGACATCCCTCCTCTTTCAAACAAGCGGTCGCCGAGCTCACTAGGTCGATTAGTCTTGGCTTGCCAGCCATTAACAATGGAGCTCCTGATCGCCGTTCCCACCAAGTGTGGACTTCGCGAAGTCATTCTATTTCTCAACGCAAAAGGTGTTCAACCTATTGAAATTCATAGACAGTTGATTGAAGTGTATGGGGCAAAGTGTATGGATGTCAAAAACGTCCGCAAGCGGTGTAGAGAGTTTAAAGCTGGTCATACAGAAATTAATGATGAAGAAAGAAGCAGGAGACCGTGAGTGTCAGACGACACGATCAGGAAAGTTGAAGAAGTCGTGCGTGAAGATCAGAGGATCACTATCCACGAGCTCTCTTGTTTGCTTCCTGAAGTTTCAAAGTGGACCATTCAGAGAATTTTGTCTGAAAAATTAGGATATCGAAATGTTTGCACAAGGTAGGTCCCGCAAATGCTCACAGAAGACCACAAACGGCAACGTGTTGAAGCTGTCCGCGATTTTCTTGAGTGCTATGCAGATAAAAAGAGACGACTTTTTGAATTCCTTTGTCACAGGTGACGAAACGTGGGTTCACCACTTCATACCTGAATCAAAATGACAATCACTTGAGTGGTAGCATTCAACTTTGCCAAGGCTGCGAAAATTCAAATTAACAGTGTGCTGGCAAGGTCATGGCGACTGTGTTTTGGGACCGGAAGGGGTTATTGTTGATTGATTTCATGGCTAGTGGGACCACAATAAACGCAGACGCATATTATGAGGCACTCGAAAAACTCAAACGGGCAAAGAGGAGAAGAGGAATGCTCACCAAGGGCATGTTCATTCTTCACAACAATGCTTGCTCTCATGTCACCTGTGCAATCGTCGATCTTTTGAACCAATTTGGATGGGACATTACCGCCCCCCCCCCCTCTGTAGTCCGGACTTGGCACCCAGTGACTATCATTTGTTTACACATTTGAAAGAACGTTTGGGTGGAATGCAATTCGGCGACGATGATGAGGTGAAAGAAGAGGCCAGACACTATCTCAATGAATTGGCGGCGAGCTTCTATGACACTGGCATACTGAAACTGCCACAGCAGCTCGAAAAATGCATTGAACATAACAGCGATTATGTTGAAAAATAGTGTGTCGTTTCACAACCATATAAAAAGTTTTGAAAATAAATGTTTTTTTCTATTTTCAAAAAATATGGAGACCTTACTTTTGGGTCACTCCTCGTAACACTGCAGTAAAATATAGAATTATATATTTATTTATATAATAATACTTACAGCATGATAATGTCACACTGTAGTGACATTACAGCAAAATTATTGAACCGTGGAATGTTCATGGACAGCGATACAGAACTAATAATGTGGCTAACAGTTGGAACTCACAGTTGGACAGTATTATAGAATGACTTACTGTCTTCCTGTTGGTTGAAATGCTGTAAGAAGAAGCATAGAAAGTTTCTTTCCAACTGGTGGCAAAGGCTCTTGGAGAGCCAGGTCAGAAATGGAAGATTTATGGTAGAGAGGACAAGAAAATGAACAACACTTTAACACTTTTGATGATAGCAACAATCCGCTGCAACCACAATTTAATTATCATCAACCTGACATAATAATAAAAAAATGAAATTTTGATATTGTAATGCTACATATCTTCACCGTACATTTGAAAGCAACTATAAGAAATAATACACTCATTAATTAACACTAGAACACCCAAGAGATGAATAATTGTGTACTAAATATTATATCCGGTCCACGAACTAAGTGGAAAAGGCAACTGAAGAAGAAAAATACTAATGGCAAAGAAAAATCGAAGACAACATAGTAATGTGATTAAACCAATAACCCAAAAGTGAGAGGACAAAACCAAATATACTGACAACAAACACTACCAAGATACAGGAAGTAATCTGAAGAAACACAAATAAATTATCTTGTTGTTGCATCCTCTTCGTTCACTTTATTAATTTAATAATATATATAATACTTTCACTTATGAACTTACTGTTGTCATTCCCAAACGTTTCGAGATGTTGTTTCTCTTCTTCAGTGGGTTTAATACTGACTGTCGATTACAGAATAACCGTTACGGAATGGAGTGTGTGGTGGGGGTTGATGGTGGGAAGGGATTGGCGCTGACTTTCACTTATGAACTTACTGTTGTCATTCCCAAACGTTTCGAGATGTTGTTTCTCTTCTTCAGTGGGTTTAATACTGACTGTCGATTACAGAATAACCGTTACGGAATGGAGTGTGTGGTGGGGGTTGATGGTGGGAAGGGATTGGCGCTGTATCCCTTATTTATCAATTTATTTGTTTAATAATATATATAATACTTTCACTTATGAACTTACTGTTGTCATTCCCAAACGTTTCGAGATGTTGTTTCTCTTCTTCAGTGGGTTTAATACTGACTGTCGATTACAGAATAACCATTACGGAATGGAGTGTGTGGTGGGGGTTGATGGTGGGAAGGGATTGGCGCTGTATCCCTTCCCACCATCAACCCCCACCACACACTCCATTCCGTAACGGTTATTCTGTAATCGACAGTCAGTATTAAACCCACTGAAGAAGAGAAACAACATCTCGAAACGTTTGGGAATGACAACAGTAAGTTCATAAGTGAAAGTATTATATATATTATTAAACAAATAAATTGATAAACGAGAAAAGAAATAACAATTCTACAATACAATATGCCAATATGAGTACCAAGGTATGATGAACCAAATGAAACAAGGATCCTACAGAGTTAAGAAACCAGTAAAGACATAGACATGGACAAACTATTTCAAAAGACTTGACCATGACTAAAACTCTTTATTTAAGGTGAAAATATAGTTAATAAACAACAGAAACATTTAAATAAAATACTGTTAATATAAGAATGAGTTAGTTGTCATAACAATAACAGAGTACTGTACCTGCTTTTAATGCAAGTAAATTGAAATAAGAAATGTTAAACAAAACCTGGTAATCACCAGTAAACATGTAAATATAGTGTGAAAAAATATTAAATAATGATTACCAAGAAAATAAGTATAAAATAATAACCTTAAACCATTGAGATCAGTGAATAAAATGTATGGAAAGAAAACACAATGTGAGACCATTGTTGTCAGCCAGGGGGTCCCAGATAACCTAACTCATGGAACAATTTCACTTATAACTAGAATAATTTAATAGTAAAACGTTGTAAAACCATTTGATGTTATGCAATAATGAAACTAGACATTGTATAGACCAACCTAGTACTATGATTTAGTAATTAAGAGTGACACGTGTTGTGTTAAATGTAATTACACAGACTGAGATGGACAGAAAGATGTACCCATTAAACACACTCAGAATTTCTACAATATTATTAATCAGAGAAAGACAGTGACATAAATGTGTACTGCAATGTCTAATACTACTATGATAAAGTAGAATAATGATAATGAACCATTAATTAAACCATAATTATGAAAAATTAATGTAACTGTCTGACTACACTAGATGCAAGAAGTGTGTGAGATTGTCTGGGATTCACAATCTCATATATAATAATGGGAGACGAACCATTATAAAACATTCTTTAGACTATAAAGTCCATTTGTACAAAAAAGAACCACTTAAAATTGAGTATATTATTTAATTAACTTAAACTACGTGTGACATTTTAACACGTACGAACTCCAAATATTACAAATTGGCCACCAACTTAAGAGGCCTGAAATTAGAAAAAAAGAACCAACGAAAAATAAAAAATAAATAAATAATGATAAAAAATAAAATAACCTAAACCCAAGCAACAACTCCAATACAAAAAGTACAGGATACACAAAAAGGACATCATTACAATATAATTTTTAAAAACTGTATATAATTTGTATTAGTATTTTTAATACAAATAATATTAGGCTCCCTCTGAATAATTATGATATTATGTGCAGAAACAAAATGTGGTTTGAAATTATCACTTACTTGAATATGATAATTCTATTTAAATTACAAAATTTTGATTGAACCAAATAGAACTTTAAGAAAGCAGTGTAACACTGCCTGTTGTCACTAATCACTTATATGCATAAAATTAATATAAGTTGTGTTGTATAGTTCGTGAGTTAAGTGAAGAAGAAAAGATGATGATAGTTTTGTCAGAGGATTTCCAGAAATTTATGGACAGATCTGGACGTGTTATGGAGAGAGCACTTTCCGAGTCTGTGGATATCTACACTGATTACACTGGTGTTGCTGATAGTGATGATGCTGGGTGAGCGTTTGTCAATTTAATTATTTCACACATTTGAATAGAGAAATTACAAACTTGTATAAATTATTTATTTAAGTACAGTCATTATTCTATATTCACGATTGACACTATGTGTGTGATCGTGTGCCTTTATTAGTAATACATGTTTTTTATTTGATCTTGGAACTAAATAAACATAATTTTCTAAAAATTCAGTAATTAATTAATCACCAAATTAAAGTCTGTTGATAGAGAATGGTGTTATTAATATTTCAGAATACAAGTGTTGAATCATTGTACATAATGATAGAAGGTGAGGCATATCGCGTAAGTACTGATTTAATCAAGACTTTTTCCAAAAAATAATCTAAACAAAAATGGTGGTACTTATTGAAAAACTGAAGAGCAAAACAACTAGGAGAGCATAAATTTGGTTTGTCAATAATCGGGAAATGCTTAAAGATTAACTTTCTCTGTTGCACACAATGTTCTTAAAGAGTACTATAATTTGGTAACATCCTTGTGAATTTTACAGCTAAAGAAGTTTGTAATTTATTTTTAATGTTGTTAGTACCAACACATAAGTAGTTGAAAGATATTGAAAAACAAACTATGAATACTAAACAAAATATAATGAAAACATGAAAAAATTCAGAGCATGGCAAGAAAACTGGCATTCTTGGATTTCGTTGTTGATTCCTAGCTAACTACCTGCCTTCAGAACTATGATACATAGACTTAACAACATCCCACTAGATGGAAAAGACTACAAAGACGATAAAACATGTAAAATATCTACCAGAATCCAATGGATACAACAGAACAATAGCCAATAAACTCCTACACAAAACAAACAACAGACAAAGACAGAAAACAACAAATTCATACACTAACATACATCAATAACCACACTGAAAAAATAGCCCACAAATTAAAAAAAGCAGGATACAGAATCGCATACAAAACTGCAAACAAAACATAACACACACACAAAGCACAAAACAGATTTGATGAACCTGGTGTTTACAAACTAGCTTCAAACAAAGATACATTGAACACACAAAGGCACTACACTCCACTACCAAATCCACCTTTGCAAACCACACATACACAAACATCGAAACAACATGGATATTCTACACGTACACACAAAAGGCCAAAAACTAGACACTCTTGAACAATTGGAAATATACAAACACACAAAAACACATAGAAACGACATCCTAAACGAACGACACAATTCAAATCACATGCATTATTCGAACATATGACACCCCACACACACAACATCGATCCTTCAAAAGTCGGCACTGTCGCCAAGAACAAGACGGACAGCGCTCCCAGTGGCAGCCTCTGACGAAGCTTATAATAAGCGAAAACTGGTTCAGGCTATAAAGTAAAACTTTTACATTTTTACCAATAAAAAACTTTTGTGTTCCGTGTCGGTAGTGGTATAATTTATATGTAGTAAAACTGGCATTTTTCAATTTTATGAGAGAATTTCTATAACAGCATGGTAGTAACAATAATCATCATGCATAAAGCATACACTTCATCATGTGTCACCATTTGCAGAGAAACAAAAGAGTAGTGTGGGGCTCAGTATGCTGTAACTGTTGAGGCATTTTACAAAAATTGTGACTGTGTTGCCTTTGCAATATACACATTATTTTAATCTCTACTCTACATCATCCTACTCTACTCGAATATGCAAAGTTATGTATTCATGATTGACATATGTATGTGTGTTGTCATATATATTTACTTGTGATAAATGTGGTTTTGATTTGATCTTGGAATAATCTTCCTTGGGAGAATGTTGTTGGAATATGCACTGATGGGGTACAATCCATGACAGGATGCCGTTCTGGATTTGTTGTGCTTGCAAAAAAACAGAACCCTAACATCATTGGTTCTCGTTGTATCATACACTGTTAGCCTGAAACACTTAATACTGTTTTGAAATTGGTAATCAAAGTAGTAAACTTTGTCAAATCTAGTGCTCTGAATACTAGACTTTTTGAGGCTTTATGTTACGAATTGAATAGTGACCAACAAACTCTTCTTTACCACACTGAAGTTCATTGGCTCTCAAAAGGTAATATGCTCGCTAGGCTATTCAATCTGAATCAGAAGTTGAAATCTTTTTGATGAGTTCAAATGAGGAAGATCTGTATATCCAATTTACAGATGAGAAATGTATCCACCACTTGGCGTATTTATCAGACTTCTTTGAATCAATCAACCTTTCGAATTTGAAACTGCAATTACAGAAAAACATTTTGAAGACTTGTGATGCAATGAAAGGTTTCCTGGAAAAAATATCTTTGTGGCAACGTCGCCTTCAGAGTTCAGAACCCAACTTTTCGTCCTTCCCACGTCTTAACGACCTTCTTGATGACACACAAAATCTATCAAATATATTGGAACTTACCGTCTGCGGCTTTTCAGACCGTCTGAAAAGCCGCAGACGGTAAGTTCCAATATATTTGATTGAACAACACGTGGCTTGGTACTAAACATTTGGGATTTATTCCTTTTAAACACACAAAATCTTCCATTAAATTTGAAAAGTGAATTGAAGAACTTGATTTCAGAACATTTGGCATCCTTGAAAACCAAAATTGGACGCTACTTTCCAGATCTTTCTTCAGATAGCTGACAATTTCAGTTGACACAAGATCCGTTCAAAATCGAAGTGGACAATGCTTCCTGATTCCCTTCAGGAGCAGGCAATTGACCTAAAATGTGATTCTCAAGCAAAAGCAGAGTTCCCAAACATGACTGTTGAAGATTTTTGGTTAAGCTATTTTCCTGTGTACCCACAAGTTGCTACAGAAGCTGCAAGGTTGTTGTGCAGTTTTCATCAACGTATCTATGTGAGTCTGGATTTTCTACGCTGGCTTACATCAAATCAAAATACCGAGCACGGCTGGATGTTGAAAGTGATCTGAGGTGTGCATTATCACAGTTGGAACCAAACATTCAAAAACTTGTGAAAGAAAAACAGTGCCAGCCCTCTCATTAATTGTGTTCTTAAGAAATAAAACCAAATAATGTAGCCTGAAATTTTAACTGCAGTGAGGGCAGAATCCTTTGTAATGTAGTCCTATTAAGTACTTTTAATGAATTAAAATGTTCTCTCAACAAAACAAGTATTAGTATTTTTTTATATCTGTAATAATAAAAGCATTATAAAACATTGTTTGAATTAGATTTATTAATCCTAATAGCACATTAGAACTTTTTTACTTAAATTCATTAGGTCTAGAGGGGGGGTGGCCTAATTCGAGGACGCAATGGGGGTCACAGGCCCAAAAAGGTTGAGAACCACGGTTTTACATCATCTTTCATGCCTTCCTTCAGATGAGCTGTTGTGGATTCAGTAAAATGGTGTTTGTCTCACAGTGTAAGAATTTTAATGGAACTGGTGCAGTGACTTTTGAAAACCATATCATAGCCAGTCACCACCCATCTCCCCAGGTCACCAGTCTTGTCAGGTTGTGATTATTTTCTGTGGGGTTATCTAAACACACTATAGCAAAACTCAAAAACAATAACCACACAGACATTAGAAACATTCCCATCATGACATTTGAATGTACTTGGACAATTTCTACACCAGAATGTGTGAGTGTAAACATCAAAAGGCTGATCACCTGCAGACATAATGTTTTAAAACATGAAGGGTATTTCACAGATGGCAGTTCTTAAGGCTGCAGTATTTATGTTTATAATTTTTCTGTAATTGAAAGAAGTATCAGTTTTGTTCCATTGAAAAGTGTCTGTTGTTTTGCGACACCTTGTACGTATTTCTTGTATCCTGTTTCTTCCTCCAACATTTCTCCTGTTTGATTTCTTTTGCAGACTTTGTTTTCCATGTACCACAAAAAGTCTTGGTTTTGTATTTGACAATTAATTCTCTCTTGGCAATCATCAGATATAGCACATACAAATCAATACAATTGACCACTGGCTCTTAAACTACTGATGCTAGTTAGCTAGAACCATGTCCCACGTTGAAGAATAAAAATTTTAAGCTTGTAACTGAGCCGGTACGTGTAGGTAGTATATACTTTGTTTTTGAATTTTAATAAACTGTGATTTTAATGAGAATAATGTAAATTATTTTTTTGTATGTTTCTTTTTGCACAGTGATGAAAAAAACAGTTGTCGGGTTTCACTGAACCGTTGCTTCTGGGATGAACGCTGGTCACGAAACCGGTGTGTCACTTCCTTGGATTGGTCCCCGCAGTACCCAGAACTGTTGGTCGCTAGTTATCATAACAATGCTGAATCTCCACATGACCCTGATGGGGCATGCCTGATATGGAATACCAAGTTCAAAAAAACTACACCAGAATATATATTTCATTGCCAGTCAGCTGTGATGTCTGCTACATTTGCAAGGTAATGTCTTGTTGACTGTTGTAATGCTTAGATACTGAAGTATTTTCCTGGAATTCATATTTGCCCTGACGTTGTAATATTTGTTCCTGGAAAGAAAATCATTTTCAAGTTTTTAATAACCATTAAGGATTGTAAATAATAATATCTCCTATTATATTAAGTTTATAACAGTTGTCAAATGTTTTTTCTACGTAAATCACTTCTTCTAACAATTACAGATTTCATCCCAATTTAATACTTGGTGGTACGTATTCCGGCCAGATTGTCCTGTGGGATAATCGTGTTCAGAAGAGGACTCCAATTCAGAGGACACCGTTATCAGCTTCTGCACACACTGTACGTAATTGAAATCTTTCTTACAAAGTGATATCATGTAATTTTGTTGCCAAACACATTCTACAAAACCAGGATAAACATTGTAATAGGGCAGAATTTCTTCTAAACAAATCTCATTTTTATTTAAATTCATTGTTCTACTCTCTTTCATCTGTTACTTTAATAATTGACACATGAAATTACTTATACAAGTTCTCTATGGAATAATCTTTCTTGACCAACCAGTACTTTTATATTTGATTTTTCCCTTGTTCCCCACACACACTCTCTCACTCTTTACACTCGTTAATGCCCCCCATTTTCTGAGCTCTTTTGATATTTATTAATTTTAGTTTTTAAGCAGCTGATTGTATATTGTACCCGCACGTGCTATTCCGCCATCTTTCTCACTTCACTCTCACTTCCATTATCAAACACTGTTCTAATGCTTCACGTTTACATATTATTTAGATTCCACTTACATTTTTTTGGGTAGAAACACTCAGTCTCTTGAATAGCATACTGTATACCTTCAGGAAACTAGACTAACTGATTTTTATCCTCACTGCACAAACTAAACTTTCTTGCCAGTTTCATAATTGGATGTTTGAATTGTGTTATGTAGAGGTAATTACTTTTCATTTTATATAAATATTATCATGTACAAACAAATATTAATTAGCTGATATCCCGTGTTTGTCACCGAGTGGCGCCGGACCTCCCCTTGGGTACTGAGGTCCTGTGCCACTCGGTGACAAACACGGGATATGAGCTGACAAAACATAGTAAAACCCACTGAGTATGAATATATGAGCATAAAATATTAATTACGTAGAGAATATCATTAGAAGTTCGAAATTTTTTAAAGATTTTGAAATCATACAGCAATTTAACTATATTTTGACATATATATTATTACAGATGGCATTGATGTGTACTTTTTAGCATAGAAAGTAATCTAATTTATTTTTCAAGTGAAGCTGATTAAATCAGATTTTCTTATATTAAAGTGTTCTTGTATTTAATAGAGTAAATGTACAAGTTGTAGCTAATTTGTTGATAAGCTTCATACTTTTTACGAGCAAGTTTATCAACTCATTGTCACCTCTGTTACAAGGAAAAAGGCTTAGTTGGTCTATTCTGGGACCCACCTCCTCCTCAGTCTGTACTTCCAGTCAGCTGGTACCCTTTTAGGTGACATGCAGTTCACACCATCCCCTCCTATACTCCTTAATGTTCTCGTTTAAAGACTGGGTTCCTAACTCCTGTCTTGATTTCCTCATTTTGTTTCTAGGAGTAGCCCTGAACACTGCTCAGGAACTTCACTTCTGCAGCGTAAGTCTTCCTTTCCTCCTTATTCCTGATGATCCATGTATGACACCCATAAAGGAATGTCAGGACAGCCAGTGTTTTATAAAACTTCATGAAGGTGTCCATCCATTCAAAACACTATAATTTGTGAAACAGAACCTTGATCTTGACAGTTTTTGATCCCAATCTCTGTAGCAATCAAATGAGATACTCCATCCCAAATATTTGAAATCACAAACTAAGAGTACATTACAAAAATTTATAGTAAAGAACACTAAGCTTTTTAATTAAAATTTGTGAAAATGTGATTCTTTATAAAATTTTTAAGAAGTGAGTTTTAACAAATTACTGAAACATTTATTGCTGACATTTCTAATTAATTTAGTTTTATATGTTTAATTTTTAACTATGTTGGTTATATATTTATGTTCTTGGTGACTCAACTAACTGAAAATCATGGTATTAAATCAAGTTACCCACTTGCTTTTTGGAGACTTCAAAAGATCAACATTAATATTGAATTAATTATAAAAAATGGCAAATCATAATGAAAATCAAAATAGGACGTTCAATAAAAGTAGGATTTGTAATGTCAGATAAAAAAATAATTATTTTATTTATCACCAACCCTCTTCAAAATGTATTTGAAGAGGTTCTGGAAAACTGAGAGAAGAAATGCATAATTAAAGGGATACACATTATTGATACCATGTTGTGTTTTGCAGATAATCAGATAATAATTACTTAAATATTGTTTCTTGAACGTATGATATGAAAACTCATTGAACAATACACATAATTGGGGTGGAAGTACAGTAGAACTCCCTTTATCCGAACTAATGAGCCCCAGATGTAATTCGGATATGCAGAAATTTGGATAATTAGGACAAACATAAGAAAAAGGTAATTTTTGAAAGAAAACACGAAAATTGCTCAAAAATCACTTTTGTTTATTTTTATTACATGATACAATATCTTAATAAAAACCAGGTCACACGTATTTTGCAAAAAGTTCGATTTTACTACAAAAGTTAAAAATAATACTCACACATAATTATAATTTTTCAGTTGAACATGTCAAACAAAGTTAATTGTTTTGACATAGAAACTCGTTAGCATACAGCCAGGTCCTGAAACGCTTGATGGCAAGAAGCTGGACATGGTCGCATTCAGGCTGCCGTTCCATCCACTTTAAGGCAGTGTCAAAACAAGCGAATGCCTCACTCGCCATAGGTTCCTTTTCCGGTTCAAATAAAGCAACGTTGTCATCGTCTTCGTCCACCGTCCACTTGCTGAGATTCATCATTTACTCTTTGGATAATTTCATTATTGTCCAAAATTTGATATCCAGGGTCCGGTGAATCGCACTGCAACCACTTGTTTATGTCGTTCACATCACACTTGGAACAGCCAGGAATTTGTACAATTATTTTCTGGATGTCTTCAGTTGATACACCTTCATTTTCTTTCCAGCAAAGATTTTGCTTTTTCACAAACACAGGGACCAGAGAGGGGATTTCCAAGTGACCGTTGCTGCAAAACCATTTAAAAACTGCATCTTCTAGGTTTTTACTTTCAGCCGTTCTCATCACTTTTATGGACGACATTCCATCTTCACTTTCCAAATTAGAAATAAAATTCAAAATCGAAGAACTATTTCTTTCTATATCAGAAATAGTGGCTGCACCTACATTATAAGTTTTGGCCAACTGTTTCCCAGACACTCCTTTTTTTAATTGTTCAAATATTTTCACTTTGTCCGTCATCGACAATACGACATGTTCCCTTTTAGCATCATACACACTACGTGAACACAAAATGAAAACCACTTGCCAAAATACTGTGCTGTATAAACAGAACACACGACATACACCACACAATAGACAGCAAGACACTGATCAACTGTAAATATGAGAGAGGTGAGTGACCTGATGGGGGATGTGTACATCCTTAACATTCTATTTGAAGAATGCGAGCAGTAGACGACGAAACATTGTAGTGATCAGTACGTAAACTATAGTGCATAGCTAATACAGTCGTATATGTATTTCATTTACGTACGATGTTTTTTGTTAGTATTGTAACTGCAGTTTGAATAAACATTTTGTTTTACAAATTGCTTTTTTTTTAATTTCCTGATATCGATTCGGATAAATGGAGTTCTACTGTAAATGCATTTATTTCTACAGTAAATTTAATGTTTGTAGAGAAAATTGAATACAATGGAAACTTGTTATATCACGACTCTTGATGTAACACTTTTTGCCAGCTGCTGGGATTGAATTTTCCAAGGTCAAATGTCTTTTGTTTGAATAATAGCCAAACCTTTCAAATTTGAAGTGTATATATTTGGAGACCAATGCTTCTATTACAGGGTATGGGATTAGGAAATTATAGGTAACACGTAAAGACTTTGGCCTTAGAAACAAGTGAATTATGTGTTGTTTTGAATTGATGTTAAAGTTCGTGCTAACAAACTCTTGAATTTTCAAGATTCTTGCATTTTGTATAGTTTCACTATAAGAGATACATCATTGTTACTGGTATTATAAAGTAATAATAATACTGTATTATTTTTATTGTTAGACATAGCATTTTAATTACTTTTTAAAATGAATTTTATAATTGTTAAGAAGGAAAATATCTAAACAATTTATTTAACAGCGAAAATGTTTGAAGCTTGGCTAAACGAGACTGCTGTTATGAATGGCAGCGATTTCTATCTTGTCAATTTTTTTGTCATTAATTAACTGCCATATTACATTTGCAGCCCTGTTTTGTAACTTTTTTATTCTTCCATAATTTCGTTTGCAGTGTCAAATACAGTAATTCCTAGAAAATGGTCTGCCATCATATAACGGAAGGTAGGCACACAACAACATACTTATTTTCTCATGCTCCCCCCTCCATCTCGCCTCAACAGCTGAGAGAAGCAGGTTGGATTTCTCCAAGGTCAGCAGGTGCTGCCTTACGTATAACTCTCATCCAGGCCTGTTCATGTTTACTGTACAAGCATAAATGTCATGCCTTTCAAGTCAAAGTATAAAAATAGATGAAATAGAGCATTATCAGTTTCTAACTGTTTAGCGAGTGTTTTAGTTACAATGAAAACGTCAAAATGTAAATAGAAAATTAGCTTATTTCTGACAATTTAACCCTCCATTAATTGTGTGGCACCCACAGGTTATGAAATTTGTAACAAACATGTAACCGTGTATATTTGTAACAGGTCCACAATCCTGTATCCAAAATTCCGAAAACCGAAAGTTTTTTTTCGTGGAGTGTGTAGCGTCAGTCATCTCTGCATAACAAGGCTTATTTGTTTATTATAAATAAACTGTAATACCGTACTGTACCTGTACTATTTATAATCCTTACGTATCCCACTTAGTATGGATATTATAACGTAACAAAAATACACCTAAAAAGAAAAACAAATGAACCATCAAAATTCATGGTGAATGTATGCATAAACGCAATCCTTTTGAGTAATAAAAGAAAAATAAAAATAAAATGAACTTCATAAACACAGAAATGAAGACACAATGTATTATTTAAGAATAATTAATAATTTTCAGGAATAAAAGATAATCTGAACAAAAAAGAGAAATAATAACAGTACAGTACAACCTGTCACATCCGGACCTGTGATATCCGGATCCTCCCATATCTGGACTAATTTTTCAATTTTGGTAGCGAAATGGTTAGGGATGTAAAGATCCTACTCTTGATGTTTTGGCTGTTCACCACTTTTTCTTCACTACACTTACGTCTTTCTGCGATATGGTTCACTATTTTTGAATATTTAAGTTTTTACAATTGAAATACTTTATTTGGGGCAACTGAGTCTTAGCTTGCGTCCAGCCGACGCAGCGGCGTTAGGTCGACTCACTTTACATGCGGGCAGACGTCACTGCCTTTCTTGCTACCAAATTTCGTCGCTGTTCATAGCCTTCATGTGTCAAATTGTTAGTAGTGGCATCGGGAACATGGTTTGTGAGTGTTCCCCAAGCGTTGACGAAATTACATTGCCTCTCTACACGTCACACAAAGGGGCGGGATCTCTAATTATGTTTCCGCCCGCTTCTGAACACGAGGCAAACAAAATTCACAATCAAGCCATGTTGTTTTAGCTTCTCGGCGTCGGTTGCGTGCCTGCTGGTGTTTTCGCGTGTCACACAGTACTACAGTTCTTAGAATTGTATTGCGTTGTTGCATACCTGCCGCATTCCAACGTACAGCTACAAAGTTTTTACTTTTCTCCCCAACGGAAAATACACGCATGTGCGCACCGGACTTCTGGGAATTAAACTGCTGAACACACACACCGCCGCATTCTATTGTACCGGCTACACCTCACTGTGCCTTTGTTTGAACTACAATTTATATTACCATGGGACTGATCACGCAGATGAAAACGAATTTACAATTTTTTAATAAAATAAAAACCCCTCCTTTTTAGCCCCGTTACAGGGATGGAAAAGTGAAAGTTGCAGCTGGAATGTTGTTTGCACGCCTAGTCTATTCCGAGTGGGGCTGTGGCCTTGACTCGGTCAATGGCTCTTTCCCGGAAACCCATTCCTTTATTCTCAACCTCGGCTGCCGTCTGCCTGCCACTTGCTACCCGCAGTCTGTGTTTGCGTTTTAAAGTGACAGTTTGTTTTGCAAGTGAGTTTCTAAACTGTATGTCAGAAGTGATTGCCGTTGTTATCGTTATTGTTAACCGTTGTTACTGTATTTTATCGTTGCTATTTTATTGTTGTTATTTTTTATTGTTGTTATTCTTTATCGTTGTTTTTTGCTAAAATGGCAGAGAAAAGGAAGAAAACTGTTGTGACAATGGATGAAATGTTTCGTGCTCTGAAGAGGTTGGATGCTGGTGAAACAGCTAAGAAGGTTGCTGCTGACATGGGAGTAGGAACGAGCACTGTGAGTGACTGGAAAAAAACGAGGAGTGAGATTGAGAAGTGGTGCTCATCGCAAGCTTCAACAAGTGGGGTAAAAAAACTGAAAATGATGAAGAAAGCCACTAACAACCAAGTTAATGAGGCTTTATATCTTTGGTTTACCCAAAGAAGAGAGCAAGGATTGCCTATCTCAGGTCCTTTGCTAAAAGAAAAAGCTTTGCACTTCAATAAAGAAATCGGAGCCGATGGACAGTTTAAAGCAAGTGAGGGATGGTTAGAAAGTTGGAAAAATCGTTATGGTGTGCGGAAACTGCAGATCAGCGGTGAAAAATTTTCTGCTAACCAAGATGATGTTGACAACTTCAAAAGGTTTTTACACAGCTTTGTAGACGAACATGGGATTTCAGGAGAACAGCTCTACAATTGTGACGAGACTGGGCTCAACTAGAAAATGCTGCCGACCTACACTTTGGCTTCAAAACAAGAAGATAGTGCACCAGGGTATAAAAAGAAAAAGGAGAGAGTGACCATTTTAGCTTGTAGCAATGCTACAGGAGTTCACAAACTTCCACTGGGATTTATTGGAAAATCCAAAAAGCCGAGGGCTTTCAAGAACTTTAAAGATTTGTCTTCCCTGCCAGTTTGCTACAGAAACCAACGCAGCGCATGGATGAACTGTGAAATATTTAGTGGTTGGTTTCACAAGCAGTTTGTGCCACAAGTGGAAAAACATTTAGCGAAAAATAATTTGCCAAGAAAAGCAGTGCTTCTACTAGACAATGCACTCTCACACCCAAGTGAAGATGAACTGAAAAATGGTGACATAAAATGTGTGTTTTTACCCCCAAATGTGACATCCCTTTGTCAATCTATGGACCAAGGTATGCTTGAATCACTGAAACGTACCTATCGCCGTAAGTTACTGACTGTGTTGATTGCTGGAATGGACGAGGGTGAAAGTGTTACGGAATCCTTAAAAAAGGTGGACATGTGAGATGTGGTGATGTGGGTATCCCAAGCATGGGATGAAATAAAATCGTTTACACTGGTTAGGTCATGGAGGAAGCTGTTAGATCACGAAGCAACTGAAAAATGGACTGGGGAGAAACCAGAAGAAATCAATGAAACTGTTTGCAATGAAGAAGAGAGTCAGATTGCAGAGCTTGTAAAAAACCTGCCTGGATGTGAAGAAATCGACGATGAAGTTAAGAAGTGGTTAAGTGAAGATGAAGTCAACGAAATTACAGACAGTGACATTATAGAAATGGTGTGCAATAGTGATGAGAAAATCTCTGAATCCGAAGAGGATGACAACAAGCCTATAATGAGTCACTCTGAGGCATTCAAGACCATCGAATCTCTGATCAGTTATGTTCAACATCAAGATGAAACAAGTGAAACTGAAGTGATGCTTTTAAGAAGGTTGAGAGACATGGCTTCCAAAAAACGTGTGCAGTGTGTGAAGCAGCCAAAAATCACAACCTTTTTCAAAAACTGATGTAGGCGTACTGTAAGTAAAACTTTTTAACCAATTTTACTTTTTGTATTTTAAAGAGTACAGTGTACAAATACAAATGCTAAACCAATAGAAACGTCTAAAAAAACACGTTCTTCTTCTGTGTATCTTCTGTAATTGTTAATGATATTAATTGAGATTTTGGCTACTTATAGAGCTTTAATTACTGAACACAATGCAGTTTTCAGAATTGCTGTATATTTATTGGTTTTGAAGTTATCGCAGGTTGAACTGCAAAAATGAATTGAGTAAAATTCATGTCTGATCCGACCGCGTGCTTCACTGTGACGAAGTTAGAGTGAGATAGTTGCTTATTATACGCTCTCTGTCTTGCTTACGGCGCACAGTCTGTCCCTTTCATATAACGCTCAGATATGACGACATACTGTATAATGAATCGTTATATATACCCCTCCTCGGTATAAAAAAAATTGATTATTTATTAGTTTGCTCTATCTTATTATTAACATCATTAACTCCTACTTGCCTAATGTACTCTATTTGATTGTTCAGAAGAAAACTCAACCATAATTTTACGTCAAATGACGATAACTTCAATGAGTTGAACTGATTTTGTGTATAATACAGTATATTTAATGTATCTTTTAAATGTCAATAAATTTCAAATATATCTGAAATCCTTGAATAATTTACGCACCCAAAATTTTCGCCGGTATTTTTCGTCAAAAAAGTGCGTTAATTATGCGAGAAAATACGGTATTTATAAATGACCTTGTGATATCTGGATTTTTCCATATCTGGATCGGCCGGTCGCCATATTAGTCCGGATATGACGGGTTGTACTGTAAATAAATAATTTGAAAATAGAGAATAAACTCAGGAAATAGATAATTTAATGACTGTGACAAACAATGACTGACGATGACCAAAATACCCAGAAGTTAAAGATCCCATGACAAAAGATGTAAATAGTAATTTATAAATAGGAATAAAATATATAAGTATGTAAAACTAGTATGTAAGAAATCCGATATTGTGTTTATAAACCTATTTAACTATGAGGAGGTCTGCGCACCTCAGACCGTTATTTTATATATCAGGAAAAAAACTATAGAAAGTGAATGATATAAGGGCTGCCATCATAAAGAGGGACAATTTAAGTCCCAAGCTTGTAACGAAGTAATTGTAATATTTTTAGTATTAAAAATGGTATATATTTCATAAATGATTGTTTTGAAAGCATTATACCCACTTACCTGTTGAAAAAAGCAATAAAACGTAACAAAAACGAATTATGTAATGACGTTTTGTCCAATCGGTCACTGTCCCTACCTTGAACATACAAGTTTTTTTACGAAAAAAATATATATGTGAAACGTTTTATTGTGAATTTGTATAATGAATTAATAATACACTTTCCATAAAATGGAATACAGCTGAAATTATATACCACGAACCTGTCGAAAATTATTATTTTAATGTAAATAATGAAGTCTCCGAAAATCGTAACCGAGCAACGCGATTTTAAAACTCCTGCCAAAAGTTCGAAAGAAGAAGAGCGCATTATATCCAGCAGTTAGTTCCATTGTGTGATAAATGCTTTCGTTAGTACATGTGGGTTGTTTACAGTTTATCTTTAATAGTTTCGAGAAAATATAAAAAGTTTTGGTAAGTATTTTACAGTATGTTTAATATGTGTCCTATCGGTCACTTTAATATCTTTACAGTAATAGTATTACGTGTGAATTTTTAATTATGTAAACGAACTGCCATGAAAAGCCGCAAGCCTAACCTCAAAACGAGCCACTAGACAAGCAACGGCAGCGAGTTGACGCGAAATAAGTGCCGAATGTCCAATCGGTCACGCATCCGAGTGAGATATAGCGTGACCGATAGGACAGGTTGCTCCATGTTCTTTATGAATGCTGTGACAATTATGCTTTAGGGACGAATAATAGTATTCTAAAGCATTTCTAGCCGAATTAATATTTCTTTTTCAGAACTGTTAATAAATTAAGCTATTTTATAAATATCTATTATTTCGAGTATGACAAACTTTGCAATAATGTGTGCTGCAAAATAATATAAAATACTATTAAAAATATGAGTCAAAACTACTGTATTTCATTTCTGAACTTACTCATTTAAAATTTTTGATTGTCCGTATAACCTAGCCTACCAATTCTTTTTTCAATATAATAGCAATTTTAAAAGCTGAAAAATTTGAAACGCTCTTAGCTAAATTTATCTGAAACTTGCCACTTGTTTAGTGTACGACTAAAGGTAGCAGAAGGCTTGTCTTGTTTAAATTGTTGTTTCTTTTACAAAAAAATAAATATTGAAAAATAACTGACACAATTATTTTGCTGCAGTATTGTTTTACTTTTGTGTCACAGGTAACTCTCAGTTGTCATGATACTCTTCATTTGTAACTTTGATCTTTAATTGATTACACTTATTCTAATCAATCTCTGCATAATTTATTTAGCATAATACATTCCAACAGTTACTATAGTTATTTAATACGTTTATTGACATCAATCATTGTTTGTCCAATCGGTCACGGCAGGTTCCACTCGGTCACGGCCACGATTCGGATAATTTCAACTTTTAATCCGAGACATTTTGTTCATTTTCACTTTTGGTGATATTATACAACACTGATTGTTACTATGCTGATGTGTTTGGAAATATCTCCTGGTATGAGGTTAGTTTATTGTTAAAGTTGCCTTTGTAAACACAACCAAACTGAAATTGTTAATATTTTATTGAAAATTTCCTTAAAAATAAAAACAAATATATAGCAATTTCACCAGAGGTCAGTTAATGACAATGAATTTTAATTTAATTCATATAATTACATCATTCTAGCATTGTTTTATGAGGTTTTCCTCTGTGTTTAGAGGTGTGAACGATTGGACATTTTCCTATGTAGTACTTCAGGATAAAAAAATCTTCAAAAATTGTATTGCAGTATTTCAGCTCTGCTCTGCATTTTGTAATGTTCTGTATACTATTGTGCATTTATTCCAATATAAATATTCTTAAAACTTGATATTTTTTTTTTTATTTTGTTCATACATTTGGCTCTCTTTATGACGGCAACCCATAAGTGTTGCAAATATAATCATGTCAAACTGTTATTCTAAAAGTTATATTGTGTGACAGTGTTAAGAAGTGAAAATAACAGTGAAATACGTTAAAAAGAAAGAATCATATATGAAGAGAGTGATTAAGTATAATTAAAATATGAACGTGGAAGAAGTATATAATCTATATGAACCAGGTATATAACACATATAGTGAAACAAGACAAAGTAACGAATTGAAAAATATAAAATTTTACATTAAAAACTTATAATAATATAGTGTAAGGAAGAAAAAATAAAGTTCAACTGAATATTATTAATTAGAAATTGGGAAACCGAACCTGTGACCCATAACATATAGCCCAGGCCTTAACTAAAGAAATTAGTGTTTTTAGTAGAAGGAGGGGATTGTTGAAAATTTCTAATTGCAAGGCAGAACGTGTAAAAATTACTGCTGAATTAATACAAATTGAAGACCAATAAAAGATTAGATGACCAGGAAAAACAACGCAAAACCTAGAAGAATTATGTTTTAATCAAGAGACCAAAAAACCAGATGTCCAGGAGTAAAGAATCAACAAATAAATCCTTTAAGAAAACTGCTAGATTGGTGAGATCACTCCAAGACTAAATCAAATATTCGAACTAACATTACGACACTAAAGATTGAATTACAACAAAAACAATATAAAAACATAATTGTGAATTATTTTTGTACACTAGTATACCATAGTCATTAATAGTAAGAGTTTTTGTTATAGTTTCTTGTATGATCCAAAGAACCCACAACCATTCAACAGACATTGTGACGGTACGTTTCATCACCATAGACATATAATCTGATATAATAGTAAAACACCAGTCGTGAGTACTAGTATAAACCATGGATGATAAGAAAACTTAAAAAATGAGTGTATAATAAACATAGTATGTCAATCCCAAATTAAAACAAAAGCAGTCGATGAAGAATAAATAAATATTGAAAAAAGTGCAAAACAGTAGTTATAATGAAAAATTAGAAGAGAAACACAAAGAAAACTATAATAACGTGATAAACCCAATAGATATGGTAAGTGAGGGGGTACAAATAAAACAAACCACGAACATCAGAATGAATAAAATGAAACATGCGACACTACAAGAAAGTGGCGTCAACGTTGAATAAATAATGATATGAAGAGGCAAAGAACTAGGGTAAAAAACATTGAGAAAAGAAGATTAAACCTAAATACCTTACAATTAGGTCCAGAATCAAATAAAACCACCCCAAATTAATTGATGATAACATAAAAGATAAAGATCAAATAACAAGCAAACTAACTTAAAAATTCAATGCAGTAGAGTCAATAAAATGAAATGCATGTGTTAGTATAGAAAAAGATTGTAATTAAACGATATTAAGACAAGTGCAGTGGGGGTGTAATACAAAAGAAATCAGTGATGATCAGAGATCATGGTATAAACCAGTGGGGGAGGAGTAAAAAGTGAGATAGTGGTCTTATGAAACAAATAACAGGTAGTAAGAACCAGAAAGTAGTAGTAGTATATAGTTTAAGGATTTTCTAAAATAACCATGTTTATTGTGTAGTAATTAGTAAATAGAATAGACTAATAGATTTAATAAGTTAATGTATTAGACACCCATGCTTGTTGTGATATAAGTAATTAATAGAAAGGGTTTATATATCCAATGATTTAAGGTGTTAAACGCCCATGTTTTGTTGCATTGTAACTAGTTGATAGAAGGGGTCAGTATACACCATAATTTAAGTTGTTATAACCATTTGTTTAAAAGTTTGTTAATTGTTTAAGAAATGTTAGTTTAGAAAAATATTTAAAATGTCATAACCAGGTAATTGGGGCATATCATTGTGTATAAGAAAATATTGTATAAAAACAACTAAATGCTAGGTCTATAGATCAAAAGAACTGAGTCAAACTCAAATAACACTAAATTATCCAGCATAAACATAACTAAATTAAATAAAATTGAACACAAAGCCTAACAGTAATAAAACAGGAAAGGTAGTGATAAAATTATATGTATAAACCTACCATAACTGTAACAAGATAAATAGGAAGCATAATTATAGCATATATGACAGGCCATTGAGTTGATATGGTACCAGTATTATTGTTATCATAGGAAATGTATGAGTAGGTATTTAAAACTGTGATGTTATATGTAAAGTAAGGATACCTAGAATTGTTGTTAGTAGTAAGGATAATCATATTAGAATATATTAAATTAGCAAAACAAACAATCACAAATGTCAGGCAAGATTAGGTCGTCCTAAGAAACACAAAATTATAAACATGTCAAGACAGTAAATAATGGGTCGAAATGGGGCACATTTGGTATCAAAATTATTTAATTTTACCAAGCAATGACATGGTGCAGATCAAATATAAATTAAAATCAAAATAAACAAAAATAATATGAGGTGACAGAAATGAATGCCCTAGATTTCAAATAATGTAAAGTCACATGACTTCCGATGTCATGGAATTTGAACCAATCAAAGAACACTAAAACAGGATCATCAACGGAAATTAAACGTATTTTGTACTCACTCAATTGTTAAACGTAAAACTGAAAAGTTCAACTGCGTGTAGCTGAGAATCAAGTTTTAATATTAAACCAGTAAATTTCACACCAAGAAACAAAAATATGCAATAAACAGATATCTGAAGAGGCATTCAACACAATACACAAATCGGAAAACGAGAAAAAACTTAACACTGATGGGAATTTGATGAAATTAACCACCTCTCACATGAGCGTCATCTTTTATCGTAAGCAGAGTTGGTGAGGATTTTGGTTAACTATACAACGAATCAACTACATCACTTCACAACACCGTTTCAACTTAAAAACACAGTTAATCCAGACACTTATAAACCTCAATAAACTATTATGATAGTACAAACAATCTACCAAATATTAATTAACAAAAATACTCATAATAAAACTCATACTTTTGTAATAGGGTTAGTCAATGATGTTATGTAGCGTCATCATTATTTGTCTTATATTTTATTATTTTATAGTTGTCTTGATTATTCATCTCTTCTTTCACAGCACTAACACTTAACTAAAAATGAACTTTTTTCATGTGAAACTTACTAATTTTATTGGACGCGTTTCGGCTTAGTATCCGCCTTCTTCAGCTTTGGTAACAGACTGCCAGCATTTTGTAACGGTTGTGTGGAAGGTGAAGTGGGGGTGGTGTGTGGAGGAAGGGGATTGGCGCGGGGATTCAACTTACTGTTTGTTTTCTGTATAATTGTGTCAAAAAGTGTATGTGATTTATATTGTAATTGATCGTTGAGTATGTTGTTTGGTTGTGTTGTGTGGTGTTTATATATTTCGTATTGTTCAGTTGTGTTGAGTTTTTGACCTTTGGGTATGTAATGTAAAATTTCAAGATTAGTGTCTATGTTGGTGTAACTGTGGTTTTCTGTGTGTATGTGTGTGGCAAATGCAGAGTGTATATTGTTGTTGGTTAAAGCTTTTAAGTGTTCAGAATTTCGGGATGAAAAAGATCTTCCCGTCTGGCCTATGTAGAAACTATTGCAGTCATTACAATTTAATTTGTAAACACCTGTTTTGTTATATTTGTCTATGTCTGTGTTTGTATTACTAATGTGTTTTTTGATGGTATTGGTTGTTCTGAATGCTATTTTGTATTTGTGTTTTCTGAATGTATTGGCGATTTTGTGTGTGTATGAGTTGTGGTATGTGAGTGTGATGTACTTATTGTGTTGTGTGTTGATGGTATTTAGTGTTTTGTTGTTTTTGTTTTTGATGCGTTTGTGTAGTATGTTTATTAAATTGGGGTTATAACCATTTTTTATTGCTATGTATTTTATTGTGTTGAGTTCGTCGGTGTAATCTTGTTTATTTAAGGGTATTTTAGTTAGTCTATGGAGCATATGGTTGAAGGCCGCATGTTTATGTTGTGTTGGGTGGTTTGATGTGTTGTGTATAACCATGTCAGTTGTGGTAGGTTTCCTGTATATTTTGTACGTGTGTGTATTGTTAGTTTTGTTAATTGTTAGGTCTAGAAAATTTATACTATTGTTTTGTTCAGTTTCCAGTGTAAATTTTAATTTGTGGTGTATAGTGTTTATGTATTTGTGGAAGTTTTCAACTTGTCTTGTGTTGCCTTTGAATAAAAGTAATATATCATCCACATACCTGTGCCAGTATATAATTTTGTTAGTGTATTTGTTGTTGTTTATTATGTGGTTCTGTTCAATGTTGTGTATATATATTTCTGCTAGTATTCCTGATATGGGGGATCCCATCGGGAGTCCTTCTGTTTGTGTGTATATTTTGTTATTGTATGTAAAGTAATTTTGTTCAGTTATTATTTTGGTAAGTGTGATGATTTCTTGTATGTGTGTTTCAGGTGTGTTGTTTTGTCTGAGTAGTTGTTCTAGTGTTTGTATGGTTTCTTTGATGGGGACATTAGTGTATAAATTGGTTATATCAAAAGATGCCAGAGTTGAGTTATGTGGGATGTGTATGTGTTCAGTTTTCCTGACTAGGTCAATGTTGTTTTTGATAGAGGTGTTGTTGCTGAGTTTTATGTTTTCTCTGATTATTTTGTCTAGTTGTTTTGCTATTTTGTGGGAGGGGGCCTGTGTGTTGTTAATTAATGGTCTGATTGGAATGTTAGGTTTATGTATTTTTGGTAATGCATTTAGTTTAGGGGGGTTAGGTTTTATTTGTTTAAGGTATTTGGCGTTTTCTGGTTTGATTATATGTTTGGTGTTGTTTATAAATTTATTAATCTGTTTATGAAATTTTAGTGTGGGGTCTTTATTTATTTCCGTTATATTATTTTCATTGAAGAAACTTTCGATTTTAGTGTTTAATTGGTGTTTGTCCATTATGACACTAATGTTACCTTTGTCGGCTTTTAGGATTGTTTTTGGTGTTACTATCTTTGAAATTTATAAAGCTTTAAAAGATAGTAACACCAAAAACAGTTTATTAAATGACCAGGTAAATTTTGCGTCAAATTACCTGTTCGACACTGCAATCAGTTTGTCTTAATCTTTGACCAGTCGCGTGACAATCGCGGTTGCGGGTGAACGCATGCGGGAGCTCCAGCCGTGGTTAGCAAAACTTATTACATGCGATTTATAATTTATTTTATTTATTTTGACTTGACCAGTATCATGGTCGTGATTTTAATATTTTAATTTATTAATTATGTATCTGAGGATGGGACTTAGTCCCGAAACGCGTCATCAGTGACGAAACTGTGTATCGCTAAAGTGGATATTAAGGTAATTATATATTACATTTAATGAATAGTACAGATTTTATATTAGTCCCGGCTTTACAATTTTCTCGGTTGGTATCGCTCAGTCATATATTGAGACGCCAGTATGGCTGGTATGGTTTGTTTACAATTATTATTCGTCTCAAGGTGTTAAGTCCTTTTGACTACAGAAGTTTGGATTATCGGCTAAAATGCACAAAATTATAATATTTCTTAAAACTAGGTACACAATGTTTAATACACTAATACATACAAGTAAGTTATCGGCAATGAGAATTAGAATAGTGTTTGGTTAGAATTTTGTCAGCAAGTTATGTTCATTAACAATTTATTATAAATCAATTTCAAAGGTTGTTAATTAATTAAGTTTTATTAATAGTGATATTTTAATTAACTTCAGTTCTCGTTTCAAAATTGTGATCGGTGAAGTGAAAATTTTACCGCGTTATTATGGATAAAGGGGAATTTGTTTTTAAGTGAAAATATTAGTTTATACTCATCGGGTCTTGTCGTGGCTTCTTCGATGTTCGTCTACTTCTTCCGGATAGGTCTAGTCGTCTTCTCTTCCTCGGATAGTTCTCGATTCCCGTTCAGATGGTTTCTATTAAAGTTCGGCTTCCCTCTTGTTCCGTAGTCGTTCGTATCCTCAGGTTGAAGTAGGTCGATCCCCTTCTTCCTTCGGGATGAGTCGTCTGTTACGTTCCTTTGAAGTCTTCTGATTTTTATTGTTAGTTTTATGTTGTGAATATTTTAATACTGGTTAATTCATCAGGTGTCGTATGGAATGCTTTTACAATACTTCTTCCTTCTTGGTTTTATTAAAATTTACGTTTTTATAGTTAAATTCGGATTGAGAGCTGCATACATCCGCCCTCTGCGTCAGTCAATAATGGATTAATTAGAATTCCAACGGTTTTTTGGTAATAAATCTCAGTTGCTATGGTTACTTATTAAATTATGCTAATTCTCATTGGTCGTTATTTTATGTCATTGTTATATTCTAACGTTTTATTTTGGTTTAAATCTATAAAATATCTTCAAATTAAGATTTCTTTCTTATATTAGTAGTTATATTAATTACATGAATACCATTGTTCTTCTTTTTTGTTAAGGATTATTTTGATATCCCTCATGGTTACTTTTGAATAGTTAATAACATTTTCCTTATTTTCTTATTTATATTTCTTATATATTTAATCTAAAACTGGGTATTATTTTTGTACTAGGTATACTTACGTAACTGTTTGAACATTTGGTATTCTCTGATTGATATTGGGCTATTGTTTTGCTTTTAAATTTACAAAGTTCCTTCACTAAATGTTAGGCCTAGAGCCTAGACTTCCCCATACTACTATTTAACATTCCTTGTAACTTACTAATTTTATATATGGTACACTAAAACAATTTTTATATAAACAGATAATAAAACATTGGTGATTCTAACTACACCTTCTATTATAAAAATATTCCTTGCCAGGTTCAAGCCTGAAATTAAACTTCTAACTAGTTTTCTGTTTCTTACTATTATCTTGCTTATCTTATAATTTACTACATTCTGTGGTTTTTTGAACAATAACAAAACTCTTATAATACTACTGTTAAACTGTACCTTACACAATATGTCTTACTCACTAATCCCTTCACTTAAATACAGTGTCTGTCCTTCTTATTTTACTATTCATTCTAATAACTTAATTTTTACCTTATTTTATAATTCTTACTTCCTATTACCTAAATTAATAATAGCACAATCAGTTTAATCTTACTTGCTAACATAAAGTTTATCAAAGATTGTTTAGCTATTTTATCATAGTCTGCTTATAAAATACTTTATTCTGCACACCCACTGCACTTTTTCCTTCATAGAAGGTTTATTTAGTTATTATCACTATCACTTTTTTATCACATGCTATACATAGCATTTCTTCACTTATTTATTTTTATACACTTTTCATTTTCACTCACTAATATTATTCACACGGTTTGTCTGATTATTTTGATATCACTGTGTGGTTATGGGTCATGAATAATTAGTTTACTTTCAAATCACCTTGATCACTTTTGGTTATTATTTAATTATTGCCTTTGTTTGGCTCAAAGCATCTTTTATTGGCTTTGACTATTATTATCACTATTAATTTGGGTATGGTTAGTTTTTAACTCCCTACCTTACATTATAAGTACATCTTTCTTCTCCTTTCACACAATATATATATATATATAACATCATTATCTTACTTGCTACTGTTAATATGGTTATCTTTTATTTATGCCCTAACTATTTTAGTACATTTGTTTACATAAATATTATAGTCATAATTCGGAGATTACAATGTTCGTTATTAGATTCTTGGTTACATTTAGTTTCTTATTCCTCCTTCCTTGTTACATTATATTTTCCTTGTTGTTTTCCAATCTATTGGGTCAAGTCATTGTCAGTTTCTCAGTCATTTGTCATTGTAATTTGGTCATTAATCTTTGATTTATAAGTTTTTGGCCTTTCTTCTCATTTTCAGCTTTTTTGTTTATTATTAATCATCAGTTTATTTTTCACCATCTTATGTCATGTTACAATATTTGGAACTGTGTATTATACTCTGAACCATTTATATCTGCCTCTAAACTAGCTATTATCTTACCCAATTTGTTTTCTGATCTTTGTATGTTTTTAATTTCCCTTAATTCCTCCCTAATAATTCTATCGTCCCTTGTTAATCAAAAAATTTCTATTTCTTTCAGATCTCTCCCTGTCTTATTATCTATTGTATCTACCCTGGACAGAGTGTCTGGTACTTTGTTATCTGTTCCCTTAATGTATTCCCACAAAAAATGATATTCTTGTAATGCTAGCACCCACCTGGTTAATCTGCTATGCGTCAGCTTACATGTGTTCAAAAATGACATGGCCTTATGATCTGTTCTGATGACTGTTTGGTTTCCTAGCAGGTAGGTGCGAAATTTCTTCACTGCGAAGACGATGCTCAGCAACTCTTTCTCTGTCGTGGTGTAGTTCCTTTCCGCTGCCAATAAAGTCCTGCTGGTAAAAGCGATGGTCCGGTGCTCCTGATCCTCACCCTCCTGGTAGAGTTCTGCGCCGAGGGCTATGTTGCTGGCATCTGTCTGTAAATAAAACGTTTTCTGAAAATCGGGGTGATTCATCATCATATTTATAAATTTCTCTTTAATTTTGTTAAAAATAATTCTTTCCTCCTCGCCCCATTTCCATTGTTTGTTCTTTTGTAAAACCGCACTTAGTTTAGAGGTAATCTGCGCATAGTTTCTCTGGAATTTTCGATAAAAGTTGTATAATCCTAAAAAGCTTTGTAACTGTTTGATATTTTTTGGTTCTGGAAAACATATGATAGCTTCTACTTTATCTGGGTTTAGTAAAATACCCTCTGAAGTGATAATAAAACCTAAAAAGTGTATCTCAGTTTGTAGGAATTTTGATTTCTCCCAATTAACAGTTAATCCCCCATGTTGCAATTTATTTAATACATATTCTATGTGTTCTAAATGTTCAGAGAATGTCCTTGATGCTATTAATATGTCATCAACATATACAGTTAAAAAATCTAAATCCTTGGGTTGGAGTATCATATCTAAACATTTTATAAAACTGGCTACGCTAGTGTTTAGTCCGAATGGTAGACGCTTAAATTGATAGTTCTTACCATTGAAAAGAAATGCAGTATATTTCCGGCTCTCTGGCGTTAATGGAACTTGCCAGTATCCTGCTGTCAAATCTAAGGACGTCATATATTTGACTCCGCTAAACTTCTGAAAAATTTCATTCATGGCTTCCGGTGACTCCCGGTCAGGTATTATAATTTGGTTAATTTTTCTAGCGTCTAAGCACAACCTTACCTTTCCATCCTTCTTGATGACCACCACTAATGGATTCGAGTACGGCAATATAGATCTTTCAATGATGTCTCCTTCCATCATCCGGTCCAACTCCTCTTGTACTGCTCTCCTCTTTGAAAACGGCACTAGATAACTTCTCTGCATGTAGGGTGAGTGTTCTCGAACCTTGAACTCGCATACGTAGTCCCTGGCTTTCCCAGGCAACTCAGCAAACACTTCTCTAAAACGTTCAACAACTGCCCACAACTCCTGTCGTTGGGGATTCCCTACAACTCCACCGTCATTAAAAAATTTATCTGCCCTGTTTTCCCATACTCTCTCATCATTCTCTACACTCTCACTCTCTTGACATACATTCACTCTGGTTGCTATAATTCCCTCGCCTACTCGGTTTTGTATCATCTTTACCCCTGTAACTCTAACTTCATCTAACACTCTCTTAAAATTAACCCTGACTGGTTCACCCCCTTTTTTAAATTCTACCATTCTCTTGTTAAAAATCAATTACTGCTTTGTTTCTCTCCAAAAAATCGTTTCCCAGAATTATATCTAAATTCAAACCCTTAACCACTAGAAAGGTATTCTCAAATTCTATTCCATTAAGGAATATATTTAACTGTACTTGTTTAGTGACTCTTTTACTTCGTACTCCGGTCACCCCCACTACTGTTACTCCCGCAGCTAGTAATGATGGTATATTTTTATTTATCTCTTTTAATTCACCCATTACATTGTCTGAAACTACTGATATCTCACTCCCTGTGTCAATTAACGTTTTATAATTCTTACCTTCTATGGTTACATATACCTCCGTCAATCCAGTTTTGGTTTCTGTCATTTCTGCATCGTCCTCCTCCAGTAACTCCTCCGCCATGTCCTTGATAATTATATTGCTTCGGTAGTTACACTCCTCTTGGACCCCCAGGTTCTCCTCCGACAATGGCTGGGCCCGGTTACCCATTGTCTCTTCTAGTTTCCCGTGGATGGACCTGCCACGGCCTGGTTGTATCCACCTCTCCCTCTAGTCGCATGTCCGCTGCCTCTGTCGTTACCTCCTCCTCGTTGTTGTTGTTGATGTTGATTCGGGGCCACGTTGCCCCGTTGGCAATCTCGTGTTTTGTTGCATCTGTAACATACTGTTCGGATAGCATAATTCTCATATTCACAACTTAAACATTTCCAAATTCCGCCTCTAAAATTAGGGTTATTATTTCCCGTCATTCCTCTATAAGAGTTTGGTGTTCCTCTATACTGATGATAATTTTCATTATTAGGTGCCGCCAGTGGATTTGGACGCCTCCCTACTTCGCGTTCCCCTGTTTTGTAATACATCTAACATATTTTCTAGTTCATTTATATCCAATATCTCTCTCGTCATTAAAGTAATCTGTACCTCTCTGGGTAGGTGTTACTAATATGTCTAACGAATGACCGGAACGGCAACGGCGGTTCTAGGTACTTAGCTTCATTAAATATTTTCATCACATACATAGTTAGGTGGTTGTTTATTCTCCCAAAATTCCGCGTTCCCATTATTTTACTACGTAAAATTTCTTGGTCCTCTTCTGACCAATACTTGTTTCGGAATGCTAACTCAAATTTCTCATAACTACTCCACTCTGTATTATTACTTCCGCCCATATTTCGGAATTACCCTTAAAACACTTTAAAATTTTTAACAATTTAATCTCCCAACTACTACTATTAAATCGGTTAAATTCCCTTACCCTACTCAAAAATTGCATCGGGTGTACTGTACGGTTGTCACAATTAAATTGTTCGAGTTCTATGTCATCTTTTACAACACTCGCTCCGCAACACTATTTATATTTTGGCTTACGGCCACATGTAATTCATCTTTGATTTCTATGATGTCTCGCTCAATTACTTTTAATTTATTATCATTTATAATTTCATATTGGAGGTTATGTTTACTCATAGCCCCCATACTCTCTTGCATAGATTGTTTACACACATTTTCTACCTCCATTATTTTAATTTCTATGTCATTATTATGTTCATTAATCTTACTTATACATTTACTTTCTATTTCTACACACTGCTCTTTGACTTGTGTTTTAATTTTGTGTGTCATTTGCTCATTTACATTACTGATTTTGTTTTCAATATTTTGTGTGATTTCACAAATTTGTTTGTCAATTTTTTCATCTCTTTCATTAATTTTAATGTCTATACTCTTAACTGCATTATCTAATTTGGTATTTAAATCGTTACATTTACTAGCAAATTCTTCGTTAGTATTTTCAAATCGCTTATTAATTTCATTCATATAGTCTTTTAACTCATCAAATTTATTATTTTGTACGTCAAATTTGTTGTCAAACTTCTCCTCATTACTATCAAAACGTTTATTTAATTCATTAAATTTGTTGTTCTGTACATCAAATTTAGCATCAAATTTACAGTTCATTTTATCGAATTGATTTAGTAAAATACTCATCATGTAATTGTTGGAGTTAACTGGACTCCCGAATCTTCTGTCATGTTTGTTTCATCTGTAACACTTATTTCTATTTTATTGTCTTTACCTACATTGGGTGTTGAATGTACTTCGGGGCTGTTTATAACAGCTGATTCGTCAAAATTAATTATTTCACTTACAATGCTTTCATCATTTCCTGCCATTTTTATAAATTTACTGATTTAAATTTGTTTACATAGAAAACATCTACCACTTAACTCTTAACACTTGAACAGTGATGTACCAATTTATGTATGCTACATAATTTTTTCGTATTGTTACTCAACCCTGAAATCAAACTTGCATTTCACTTGTAGGTGCGGTCTTTATATATTGTAGCATGACAGATAATCCACTAAGTAATAATTCCATTATGATCATAAATACATTTAAATTACAAATAACTCAAAAGAACATTCAAATGAAAATAATTAAACATCAAAGAAAAATACCACCATAAAGAAAAAAAAAGTAATATTAAATCATAAAAATGCAACACAAAAGTATAAAGAAAATTAAATGCGAAGAAACTAAAATAAAATCAGGATAATACCCAGGTAGGTTAGGAGCAGGTAATAAAGAAGATACCCCGAACCAACCAACGGACACAAAATAAAACCAACTTACCTTGGAAAACCCAAGAAGGAAGAAATGAAGAAAAGAAGATATAGGATGGGAGGACTACGAGGAATACCCATGATAAACCTATTAATAACAAAAACAAACCCCGAACCAAATTTTAATGTCACCCAAAGAAAGTATAACACCCCAAAACCTCATAGAAATGTAAATTAATTATAAAACAAAAGTATTTAGTAGTGTGAATAGAAGTGCACCAACTAAAGTTATTATATAATAAAATAAACAAATCTTCACAGTCCATTATAACTAAAAGTTTGGTCTTAGAATATTGTAGAACTCAAATATAAATCAGACCCAACAGTGTAAGTGAACCAGTGCAAGTGATTTAAATATAATAAACTTCAAATAAAGGTGTAACTGATACTTGAACTATGTGCTATTAAATAACTTTTATATTTTATATAATTACAGAGATAACATGTCATGAAATATTGTTGTGAAAATATTTCTAATGTTTCATAGAAGAGGCCACTTTTTATCAAAAAACATTCATAGAAATGTAAATGATAAAGAGAGCAGGTGGGGGAATAATTACTGTGACAGGGGATTAAATTATAATACACCATATAAACAGAAAGGACTGCAATTAACTTAAGTTTAACAAAAAATTAAAAATTTAAATGGCTAATTATGTTTGTCTTTAAAGCCAATGAACTCCACATTTCAAGGTGGTATAGAGAATAAGGATTATGATTAAGATAAGAATGTTTATTAATATAACAGTGTTCATACAGCCTAAAATGTTTATGTATGTATACTATACCAGTTTATAAAATGTTTGTTATTTATCTTTAAAAATAGTTCAAACTAAAATGTCTAACTTTAAAGACTAGAAATTAATTTTCAATATTGTGTTTGTATTATGAGCATGAATACATTGCTACATGTACCAATAGTTATATAAGGAAATTTTATTTAATATTGTGTTAATTTTAGAAAGTCAGAAGGGGTATAGAAATAACATTATTTGAAAAACAGTATATGTAAAATAATAAAATCTAGGCCAAAATAAGGAATTCCAAATAACATTATAATTGAGTAAGGAAGTTTAATAAACCAAGTAAACTAATGAGATTTATATAAGGTGAATCAATCACCAACTACTATAACTGAAACTATACTTTAAAAGAATAATATAAAAAGATGTATGAAATTATTAAAAAAATTTCAAAATGTAATACCTAACTATTTCAGAGGAGGAATAGTAAATTCATGAATTACAACTAAAAGAATGATCAATTGATAAATTTGTAAGAAATTAAAGAAAGCTAAAGATTTATATCAATCTGAAATTTATTATAATCATATTTATAACACGAGATGGCTAAAATTTTGGACAAGAACAGGAAACGGATATTGAGCCTATATTTCCAAAATGACAGAAATATAGCAATTTTAACAAAAAACATTATAAAGATGGACTATTGTATGTCAAATTAAGCAGAAGAAGTTAAAGAAAGCAATTATGTAATTACTAGTTCACGAAGGTAATCAATAACCAAAATATATTCTGATTATAATGTAATTTAAATCACATGAATAGGAAGTGAAATATATTTGAAACAATACTTTTCTAATATTAACTTGGCAAGATATTTCAGGAGACGAAGGAAGTAAAACAGTTCTTAATTAACATTCGAAGCGAACGGTTGATATTAACTCGCGCTAAGAACCTATATAGCGTATATGTTAATGGCGTACAAAGGTTAAGCATTTCATACCTTGAACAACCGAGAGTTACCGAAATTGGTATATTAAACATATAATCAGTGCACAACACCACCACAAACAGTGAAAACAAACAATACGTAACCGAATACAAGTGAAATAAACCAATAAAACTATCAAACATTAATAATTCACATTACAACGAACTTCACGATTTTTCGCCACACACAGACAAAAGTGAACACACCAAATACAACACATTTAAAGCCAGTGAACACAGAACACTTAACCAGGACACCTATAATAACACCATAGACATTATCCAATATTACGGAGACAAGGAAGCAGTTGAGAAGGCAACTTTATTGTCAGAAATTTCAACAACACCTTTCTCGGCTTACTTCAACAAGGAGGCGAGCAGCCATTTTGGAACTCCCAGCATGCAAAGTGTCTGCCAGCAAAGATTCATCGCCACTGCATTGGTTTGACAAATTCAATTTTATAAACATTATATATCATAAATAACTTTGTCATTTATTAATTATTAAGATTTATTTTGTTAATGTTATACTTTCTATACTTGTCCCTTCTCTGACTATTATAATTATAACCGTTAAAAGAACCATTCGAAAATATTCATATGATATAACCTGTATTGAGAATCGATTATCCCTGTGAAAGAGTCGAGTTTTATATACATATCGATTTTAAATCGATATTTTCACCATAATTGTCAATAAATCAAAATAATTCAATTATCTGGTTTTAAATTTATTTCACAAAGTAATATAAGAGTTTTAATTAACCACAAGACTAACTGGAAGGCGACCATTACTAAAGGAGAGTAATATACTTGAGATTCGAAGAAAATCGCCAATCGATTAGTGAAGTGAGACAATCTTATTAACTCCAGATTTCTTTACACTTAACCAGAAGTTTTCTATATAAGTAACTCGATGTTTCTTGCAGTAATTATATAATTTGTGATGTTTTCAATTTGTTT